>PVIA01000507.1:0-428600 GCA_004024845.1 Tonatia bakeri | reverse complement strand
AGAAAGAAAGAAAGAAAGAAAGAAAGAAAGAAAGAAAGAAAGAAAGAAGGAAAGAAAGAAGGAAAGATAAAGAAAGAGAAAGAAAGAAAGAACCAAGATTTGAACAAATTTGTGGAGGGAAATAAAAAAAAAGAAAACTTTGCTTTAATAGAAGTAATAGCAAAAACTTCACTTTTAATCAAATCGTTTTAGAAAAGGTAAAAATGTCTCTTTTTTTTTATCTGACTGTTAACAGACAAGTCACCATATATAATCATTGGGTTTCTATTTCCCTTAATCTTACATAGATTTTGTTCCATTGTAATAACCCCACTTTAAAAAGAAATATAAGTACAATTATTTAAATAATTTAGATCCAACACTTATGAAAGCTATACAAGCTAAATTATTTTAAGAAATCACCTGGGTTCCCTGGATATTGTCGCAAGACCTTTGAGAGATGCCATTCCATCTAACGAGAATATGAGCTATTTGTTTCCCCAAATATCCATATACATCATATAAGATATATGAATCAGATTGTACCCTGGCAAAACACCTTAGGAAATAAGGTGATTATATGGCTGGTTAATACTCACCCAAACTTCTTAACATTAATCATTGATATTCCAGGTAAATTAAATCCTCAATTTGCTGTAGCTAAGTAAGTAGCTCTGGGCTACTTTTCAAAGAGATGGTAGAGAACGTGGCTTGCTGTGTTATGCAAATTTTATTAAACTCCTTTTATTAGTTCAACAATTAAGTCAATAAAGACATTTGTGTGCAATGTGGAAAAATCACAAACTTTATTAGTTTTTATATCTCATAGATTATTTTTTATACCACTAGACATGCACGCCTGTAAGCGTTGTTTAATATATACAGATACAGCTATGGCTATATGAGAAACAACATTCTAATAGATAATCACGAGTTATCTATTAGAATCTGTTGTCCCCTTTTTATTTTATTTTTCTCAGGTTTTATTTTATTTTTTAATTGTTTTATTGCTGTTCAAGTACAGTTGTCTGCATTTGCACCCCACCACTCATCAAATTGTCTATACTACCCTTTCTAAATATTAACATTTTTTATATTAGGGCTCATTGCCATCTTTAGTAAAGACTTTATTTCTCAGCCTCAAACCATAGCTAGATACTGCCACATAACTGCCTTCTGGCCAGTTAATAAGAGAAGCTCTCCTATAGTAACTTTTTCAAACAAAGTGTGTGCCTTTGTTTCTCTTTTGGGATCTGGACCAGCCAACCATCTTACTATGACTGAACACGAAGAACAGAAGCCACACAACAGAGAGTGCTGACAATGGGAAAGCCACAGCAGCCCTGCACTAATGATGTCCAGAGCTTTGTGTGAAGCAGAAATCAGATTCTGCCCTCTTTTAGTCACTGTGTTTAGGTCATACTTGTACACATATATGTATATGCAAACACACATAATTGGGAACATACTCTGAAGAATTATAATCACTGTAGATTAAATGAGTGCATTTTTACTTTCTGAATAATGCAATCACCATGAATAAGGAAATTACTGTTGACACTAGATGTGTAGTCTTGGCTCCTGAAGGGTAGATTGACCTCAGTGCCTCTGAAGGGGTGCTGGCTAACACATTGGTTAATATGTTTGTATTCTCTGGGCGTCCACTTATAATTCAGAGTCCTTACCTATTCTTTATCTTTTCCTTGGAGCCCTCTTCCCTTCCCTCTTCCTCAGAATAACTTCTTTTGTTGTCTTCTTTCTGGTCTTTACTATATAAAGTGCTTCCTCTTTAAGCCCGCCCTAAATTCATATCAAAAGTGCTTGCTGCCCTGGCCAATGTGGCTCAGCTGGTTGGAGCATCATCCCATTGCCAAGGGGTCTTGGGTTTGGTTCCTAATCAGGGCATATACCTGGGTTGAGGTTTTGGTCCTGGTCCCAGAACGTGTGGGAGGTAGGCAATAGATGCTTGCTCTCTCTCTCTCTCTCTCTCTCTCTCTTTAAAAAAATCCTAGGGTGAGGATTTTTTAAAAGGGTGGGGGTGGGGGCCTTGCTAATTTGGTTCTATGGCAGCCTGTATTTCCTTAAAATAGCAAATGGGATAATATAGTTAAATTGCCTATTCACACTCATGACAGAAAACTCTCTAGGGCAAGAAATGTGTCATACAGTAGAGCCTTGATAAATATTGTTGGATAAAGTAATGGTTACATTGAACTCAGTTTTGTTATTTTAACTCCTGCCACCATACCATAAAACAAGGCATTTTTTACAGGATACTCTGATGTTGCTTTTAAAGCCTTCCTTATCTACCCCTTAGAATATCATTCCAAGGATTTTGAACATCTTCATCTTACTTAAGCCTTAAGTGCATCTTTTTTCTCAACTTCCCAAATAACAAAACATTAAAGTTAATTGTACTAATTTATAGATTCTTTTTCTGGTTTTGAAACATAGAGACAAAAATAAAAAATTTAAAGGATAAATCCAAATGTCCAACCACAGCTCAGGATGTTGAACGGTGTGCCTGAGCATCTCTCCTGATTCTCAGCATCCTGACCGGTCAAATAATGAGGGACTACAGCGTGAAAAGGCACGCGGAATGAAATATAGAAAATACGGCATTCTCATTATTCAAACGAAGAAAGCAAGTTTCTCAAGACATTTTCCTGATGTTAAATCCTGAGAGAGACTTCTCACAAGAAACACTTTATAGAGGACAATGTGCAATGCAGTGGCAATATCATCCAAATTGTGTGGAAAGAGCAGAAATGAAATTTATATAGCCATTTTTATAGCTGCATTTGATAAGCGTGAAAGGTGGAACAATGAAGTGAAATTTAGTGAAAGTGACTGGGTGATGGTGTCTAATTTGATCAAAGAAGAACATTTGATTTTCCAAAGAACTGGGTGGTGGCAGGCACCTTGGAGATCTCCCTTGAGCTTGACCTTGAAGGACTGTTGCTATGAGCCAAGAGGCAATCAGTTCAAGGTTTCCTGTAGGACAAACATTTCTGCTTTAGGGCACCTAGTTCACAATGAGGAATTGATGTCGCACTTATGGGAACACATTTCTCTTTTTTTCACTCTGGTGGGTAAACAGGTACTGATAGCCTTCTCCGGATGAGGTGCCTTAGAGGGCAGGGTAGCAGCACATTCTCCGAAGGCGGCCAGTTTTCACGAGCAGGAGAGTGTTGGTCATTCCACTGCAAGGATAAATGAATGACTCCAACTTGAATGCCGCTAATTATATTCCTGATGCTCAAATGAAATCACTTGCTCTTCAAAACATGCAAAGATTTTCTGCCATTTTGTGACCATATGAGCTGCATTTTAGAAGTGAATTGACGTATTGCACTTTGCAAAGTATGCTTTAGTACTTAATGGATTTTATACAATATAGTTCACATTTCAACAGTGATAGAGAAGTAAAGTAAATATTAATCTCCCTAGTCAATTAGTCTAAACAGAATTGTCATCCTGAAGTAAATGAATTTTTGTGCAGCTGTGTTACCCCGTATCAAAGGAACAGCATAAACAAAACCTGCAATTATGGATTTGGCAGTGTGTCAAGCATCTCAGATACAGGGACTTTCTGACCTTTAAACTTTTTTTATCCATATTCAAATTATTTTCAATTTGATACAAGTAAAAATACAAATCTAGTCACAGGGGCAATGTGAGCAAATTTAGTGTTTCCTGCCCAAGAGAAAGACAGTGGGTGATGTGCCTAAAAACTCAGTAAGCACATTTTATTTGCATGAGGCTAGGCTGTAATGGGCATTGATTTATGCTGCTCTCCTGAAAGTAACTGGAAGCAGAGGATTGTGATTACAAATCTAAGTAACGTGGGTGCAGTAGGAGGGAGCAGTCATACGTAAGAAAGGTATGCCAAGACCTATGAAAATTAAGAAGGGGAATAGAGATAGTAGAATATGATTACTAATTATTAAGTTGATTTTCAATGATTTTATTGTATAGCCCTGGCTGGTGTGGCTCAGTGAATTGAGTACTGGCCTGTGAGCCAAAAATTCAATTATTTTATTATATAATTATCAATTTAATATATTTTACTTGTTTCCTATGGTTGCTGAAACACCACAGCCCAAAGCTATTATTTACACAACTTAAACTTGAAGAATTGTTTTCCTTAAAACAACACAAATTTATCTATTTTTTTGTTGAGGTATATTTGACATATATATAGGTGATCATTTCACCATTATATTAGTTTCAGTTCTACAGCACAATAATTTGACATTTGTATATATTGTGAAATGATCGCCTCAATAATTCTACTTAACATCCAATACTATACACTGTTTATATTTTTCTCATTATGATGACTTTTAAGATATACTCTTAGCCACTTTCAACCTACAACACAGTACCATTAAGTATAGTCCTCATGCTGTTCATTATAGTCTCACAACGTGAGTTTATACCTGGAAGTTTGTGACTCTCGATTTCCATCACCCATTTCTCCCACTGCCACCCCCACCTACCTCTGGCAACCACCATGTGTTCTCAGTGTTTATGAGCTTTTATGTTGGTTTGGGGGGTTTTGTTTGGTTTTGCTTTTTTAGATTCCATGTATAAGTGGAATTGATCATATGGTATTTGTCTTTCTCTATCTGATGTATTTCATTGAGCATAATGCCCTAAAGAGGTTCATCCATGTTGTTGCAAATGACAAGATTTCATTCTCTTTTTGACTGAGTAATATGGTTAAATTGGTTCTGTATCTTAGCTTTTGTAAATAATGTTTCAGTGATTATGGGGGTGCACATACTTTTTTTAAGTTACAGTTTTTGTTTTCTGCAGGTAAGTACCCAGGAGTGGAATTGCTGGATCACAGTCCTAGTTTTAACTTTTTGAGGAACCTCCATACTGTTTTTTCATAGTGACTATACCAATTTACACTCCCACTGTAGTGCAGGATGGTAAACTTTCTTCCCGTCCTCATCCACACTTACTGTATTACTTGTCTTTCTGACAATAGTCAGTTTAACAGGTGTGAGGTGATACCTCATTGTGGTTTAGATATACATCTCTCTGATGATTAGGGATGCTGAGCATCTCTTCATGTGTTTGTTGGCCATCTGCATGTCTTCCTGGATAATTGTCTATTCACATCCTCTCCCCAGTTTTTATTTGGATTGTCTGTATTTTTTATGTTGAGCTGTATGATTTCTTCATGTATTGTAGGTATTAACCCTTTATCAGATACATGATCTGCAAATACTTTCTCCCATTTAGTAGGTTCTTTTACATTGTGTTGATGGTTTTTTTTATTGTGCAGATGCTTTTTAGTTTGACATAGTCCCACTTGATGATTTTTACTTTTGTGTTAATTTTTCTTTTGGTGTCAAATCCAGAAAATTATCTCCAAAACTGATGTCAAGGAGTTTGCTGTCTATATATCTTTCTAGGCATTTTATGGTTTCAGATCTTACATTCATGCTTTTAATCCATTTTGAATTAATGTGTTGGGATAAGATAGTGATTCAGTTTCACCTTTTGTATGTGGCTGTCCAGTTTTCCCAACACCATTTATTAAAAAGATTGTCCTTTCCCAAATATATTATTGGCTCCTTTGTCATAAATTAATTGACTATGCAGTTGTGGGTTTATTTTGGGGCTCTTCATTCTGTTCCAGTCATTCATGTGTCTTTTTCTATACCAATAGCATACTGTTTTAATTACTATAGTTTTGTAATATAATTTTAAATTAAAGAGTATAATGTCTCCAGCTTTGATCTGCTTCGGGATCGCTTGGCTATTTGGGGATTATTTGGAGTTCTATACACATTTTGAAATTGTTTGCTCTAATTCTGTAAAAGATGTTATTGGAATTTTGATAATGACTGCATTAAATCTGTGCTATGGAGTTTTTAAAAAGATTTTATTTATTTATTTATTTTTAGAAAAAGGGGAAGGGAAGGAGAAAGAGAGGGAGAGAAACATCAATGTGTGGTTGTCTCTCACATACCCCCAACTGGGGACCTGGCCCACAACTGAGGCATATGCCCTGACTGGGAATTGAACCAGCAACCTTTTGGTCCACAGGTTGTCACTCAAACAACTGAGCCACACTAGCCAGGGTGATATGGACATTTTAATACTATTAATTCTAACAATCAATGATCACATACTATGATTTCATTTATTTGTATCTTCTTTGATTTCTTTTTATCAGTGTCTTATAGTTTTTAGTGCTTGGTTAAATTTATTTATTCAGTGATTATGTGGTTTTTATCCTTTATTTTATTAATGTTGTGAATCACATTGATTTATGGATGTGGAACCATTCTTGCATACCTTGAATAAATCTTACTTATATATGGTGCATGATACTTTTAATGTATTGTAGAATTCAGTTTGGTAATATTTTATTGGGAATTTTTGCTTCTATGCTTATCAGGGATATTGGTTTGATGACTTTCTTAGGTGGTGTGCCTAGATTCTTTTCTCATTATCTTTTGTGTATGTACTGTAGATTTTTGCTTTGTGATTACTTTGAGGCTTACATATAACAAATTATATTTATAACAGCCTATTTCAAGTTGATAAGGACTTAAGTTTGAATGCATTCTAAAGCCTTACATTTTTACCCTCCCCCAGACCCCATGTTTTATATTTTTGATGTCAAATTTTTATATCTTAAGTATCCTTATTGTAGTTATAATTACTTGTACCAATTTTGTCTCTTAACCTTTATACAAACTTTATAAGTAATTAACCCACATCTTGACTATACCGTTACCTTTACCAGTGAGATTTATACTTTTATGTTTTTTATTAATAATAAACACCCATTTTTTTTCAGCTTAAAGAAGTCACTTTTACATTTTTTTATGATTGGTTTCAGTGATGATGAATTCCTTTAGCTTTTGTTTTTTTCTAGGAAACTATCTCTTCTTCAATTCTGAATAACTTCGCTGGGAAAAGTATTCTTGGTTGGAAGTGTTTTCTTTCAATATTTTGAATATATCGTGCTATTCCTTCTGACTTGTAAAGTTTCTGCTGAAAAATCTTCTAATAATATTATGGGCATTTCCTTTTATGTAACAAGTTGATTTTCTCTTGCGGGGTTTAAGATTCTTTTCTTGTCTTTAATTTTTAACATTTAATTATAATGTATCTTGCAAGATTCTTTTCTTGTCTTTAATTTTTGACATTTAATTATAATGTGTCTTATTATGGGTCTCTTTGGGTTTATCATTTTCGGTACTTTCTGTGCTTTCTGTGTCTGGTTAGTAAAGTTTACAGTTATGATTTTTTCAAGTAAATTCTCTACCCCTTTCACTTTCTCTCCTCTTTCTGGGACTCCTATAATGTGACTGTTACTTCACTTGTTGTTATTTCATAAATCCCTTAAAATTTTGAGGGTTTTTTTTTTTTTTTCATTTTTTTAGCTGCTCTCTTTGGGTAAGTTTCTTTGCCCTGTCTTTGAATTCACTGATTCTTGCTTATGCTTCATTTAGTCTGCTATTGACCCCTGTCATTTAATTTTCAACTCAGTTTTTGTATTCTTAAGTTCTGTGAACTTTGTTTGAAACTTCCTTATATACAGTGAGTATAAAAGTAAATCTACACTTATGAGTATGTAAAACAAAATTTCTCCTTATATTGTTATTTATTAAATTGTATTATATTCCATACAAACAACTGTAAGCCTACTTCTGCCCTACTCTGTAACTTTCCCTGTGCTGAAGTTCTTGTGTTTATCCACTTTTCTTCCCAGTTCGGTGAGCATCTTTATGCCTATTACTGTACTTGTTTTGAGGTAAATTATTTATCTTTGTTTTATTATCATTATTTTCTGAGGTTTTATCTTTGTTGTTGTTTGGATCATATTTCTTTGTTTCTTAATTTTGCTTCACTCATTGTGTTGGTTTCTACACACCAGATAAAAGAGCCACTGACCAGTCTTGGAAGGTCTGCTCTGTGTGGGAGATGAACCTCATTGTTCACCCCTGCCCTAGCTTTTGACTGTCTTTCACAGCTTTCTGATAGCCTGAGCAGCATTTTTTATTTTTAATAGCTCCCAATAGTTGCGGGTATACTAAGACCAGATAGTGCCTCAAAGCAGAGGATCTCAGTCAGTACCTAGATTCAGGCTGATTGGAAGCCAGATCCTTAGACAGGAGCTTTTAAAAAAATAAAAATGTGTATATAATTCTGTGGGACCTCAAGCGTCAGACCTACTGACCCCTAGATCCACGTGATCTGGAGGTGTTCCCTTGTCAGTAGTTACACAAATCAGGGCTCCAGACCCATGTTCAAGTTCCCTTTGGAAACGACTGGTGAGCAGCAAAGAGGAGGTGTGAGAGCACAAAGATGGCGTCCCCCAGCCTCGTTTCCTGAAAGCACCTCCAAATGAGTGCCAAACTTGAGGTCTGCCCCTACAGCCAAAGCTCTGAGACTAGCAAGCAGGCCTCTCTCACAAAAAGATTAAAAGTGTGTTTCCATCTGCTGTCTGTGCCGTGCCCAGGAGATGGTCCTCTGCCAAACTCTCTCTTCAACTGTTGCTGTACTGTGGGGCCCAGGAATGCAAGCCCCCTGCCCACCGGAGAGAGGTGATCAAGGTATAGACACCAAGTTGCAACTGTAAAAAATGGACACTAGACATGAAAACTGGAGTCCCAACACATCTATCCTCTGAGGGATGCTGGTGCTCTAGAGCTCAGCAGAGGGAGTGTGATGATAACGCCCACACTCCCAGGCCTCAGGAGTGGTTCACAGTCAGCCCATAGAAGTCTGTTTAATTAGAAGCCTTCCCCTTAGGCTGCCTCTACAATGATTAGCTAGTAAACCTCTTTTGCAGAAAGCTTGAACTCCTGTGTCTGTTGCCTCTTGCTGTGTTCTTGGGATGCTAGCTGTTTAACAACTTTTCTCCACTGCTTACAGTCCTGTAGGACCCACAGGCAGAAGCCCCACTGGTGACCAGAGCCAGGATGTGTAAGGTCTGCCCTGGCAGCAGCCACAAATTTCAGGGCATCAGACAAGTTTTAAGTTCCTTTCTGGAAGATACCAGCAAGCTGAAACAAGACAGAAGAAGAGCACAAAGAGCACACTCTGTGTGTCCCATGGGATGTGTGTCTTATGGCCTCTGCCCCTGCGAGCATTGCCATGGGCTCGTGTAAGTAAGTGTGACAAACCAGAAGCCTGTCCTTTAGGCCAGCCTCCTAGACAAGCAAACAGACCTTTTTCTCAGAAAGCCTGGAGGTGTGTTTCAGTCTGCTACTTGTATAGCACTTTGGGAGTGGTAGACTGTCAAAAACTGTCTCTGGTTCTTACAGTTTCATGGCGCCCAGAATGCAAGCACCCCTGCCCACTTCCCCATGGCTTCCAGAGCCAAGAGATTAAGGGACATCCACCTGGAAAATACAGGCCCATCATCCCATTTCAAGATTAGCTGATTGGTAACTTTAATTCCATCTACAACCTTAATTTCCCTTTGCATAACTCAATGAATATATTCAGAGATTCAAGATATTAGGAAATGGATATCTCTGTGAGAGAAAGGGAAGGATAATTATTCTGCCTCCCCCACATATTACTTGTGTTAAACACATATGTCTATTAAATATATTTATTCCTTAAAACTTGTCATGGTTTCATCCCTTGTAACAAAATATCATCCCACCGTTAGCATGGTACATGTATCCCCTCCCGTACTCTCAACTCCATGCAATCTAGGCCTAGTCACTCACTTCTGCACATGGAAGCTGCAGTTTCATGGCTTAGTCTTTTGCCCTTGCAAAGCCCGTCCTTACCTACCCTCAGAGGAAGTCCGAATACTGTCCATTCTGCTCTCATTTATATGTGTCCCATTTCGATCATGTGTGCGTCAACATGTGGCCACTAATTGTATGACTATCTCCTCCTTACATGGGGTCTGCCAGAGGACAGGAACCGTCTAGACTTCATGTCATTTCTCTAGCATGCAGTGATCCAATCTGTGTTTCTCGTGCATGGACCAGGCCCATACTGCTTAATGGAATTCACCCATGGGCCATCCTTTAAATGCATTTTATACACCTTCTCACAAAAGGGAATCCAAACTACACAGTCAGGTGACACATGGTCTCAGTGCTCCCCTCTCTCCACTGCAGTAAAGAAGTAAATAAAGAGAGAACAGTTCATGAAGTGAAAACACTGCCATGAGGCCCACAGATAGCCCAGAGGCTGCGAGGGCGGGGGGAGCGAGCTGGCAGAAGGGGTGGGCCGAAGCGTGAAAAGAGCGTGAGTAAAGAGCAGCTCCAGAAATCACACAGTTGGAAGAGGAAACGTACTTATCCACATGTTTTGGTCCACGGGAAGCAGGGAAATTCTGAACTAAAGCAGAATGAAAAAAGTGAGGCAAATACAAGGGTATTTCATCTGTCTGCCAGATGGACATATTAATGTTAACCTTTTATTCAGGAAATTCTGTTGCTTTCATGTAAAAGAGATCTTCAGTTATTTTAAGATCATGATTCCATGCCTTTTGAGGCCTGTTTGAAAGAAAGGGAAGTGAGAGTGTAAGGAATAAACCTTTAATGTTTAGTTTAACATACTGAAAAAAAAATTATATTTGTCCCCAAAACATTGAATCCGGACCGGCTGTATAATTTGTGGGGCCCAATAAAAAAAAAAAAAAGAAACTCTGGAGCACTTGTTCAAAAGTTGTTGGAATCTCAGGACGCACAAACCAAGTGTGGGGGTCTTTTAACCTGTGGCCCGTGCAGCTGCAGACACCCAGGAAGCCCATCATGACACAGATCAGACACCCAGGAAGCCCGTCATGTACCAGTCTCTGATTTTTAACTAAAATTACCCAGAATGACAGAAGATTTTACTAAAGTTTAAGAATATTGTCTTACTTTTTTTTTTATCATACTGAAGGACTGAAGCAAAGGATGATATCTATCAAATATTCATATTTTTTTTAGATTGAAGTAAAAAGGATACTTATTTCTCCCAATACCTCCCAACTATGACTACATCGAATGCACACAGATTTTGGAGCCAAAATGAGTGGGTTCAAACCTCATCTCTCTTCACCTATATCGATGTGAACTTGGGAAACTCAACTGGCTTCTATTTTGTAAAAGGGTAACAATAGGTATTGGTGAGAGTTAAAGGAAGTAATATACATAAAGTGTTACAACAGTTTCTGGCCAACAATAAATATTTACATGTTTGTTATTATTTATTGTTTCTAGTTATGAAATTAATAGCAGAGATTTAAGTGACTTACCCATTGTCTCACAACTAGAAGTAGCAGATAATGTCTCACCAGGACACTAATATAATCAAGTGGTTCACTTCATGAAATTACTTTACAAAAAATGAAACAAAACTGGAGGTTGACTAGAAGAAGGAAGTCTTCCATAGGAGTCAATAACTTAAATGTAGGGGGCATAAAACTTACCTCCATTTCTTTCCTCATTCATTGTATATGTTTACTGAGTGTCTCCTTTGTGCAATACATTGTGCTAGACTCTCTTTAACACTAAATGCTAGAAAGCTTATGTGCAATCAGTATATAATTTAGTAGGTAGAATTTGGTTACCTGCAATACCAGACTATGTGAGCGATCATATGACAGGTCTGCAGAGTTCGAGGACAAGAGGGAGGGTGTCTGACTTGATTGATTAGGAAATTCCTCTACCAGGAAATAACTTATGGACTGGACCTCCATGAAGCATGGATAGAATTTAAATAGCAAATGCCAGGTGGAAGTGTACTCCAGAGGGGACAGCATGAATGAAAATAAGGAGCTGAGAAATAAAATATTTCAAAGTTATGGTAGTTTTAATGTTTTATTCTACCTTGTTCTAGATGAGACAAAGTATCCCCTGAGGACATATAAATTACAATAAGGTATTATGGCTAACAATTATATTAAAAATTACTTCAGGTATTTCTTGGTTGAGTTTAGATTGCTAACAGTAAGAGGCAAAGTCAGAAAAGTAAATTGGGATCAGAGTTTAGTGGGTTTGAAATGGTGAAATAAGAAAATTTTATTTTATTCATAAGTAGTCAGGAGTCACAGAAATTGTGTGAGCAAGAATTAAGTGGATATTAATCAGGCACTTGAAAGAGCACCCAAGGCAGCAGGTGTGTTGAAATGTAGAGCAAAAATGTGAAGGAGAGGAGTAATTGCAGGAAGGAAATCTAGACGGGGAGTGGAAACATTTTTGTGATAAGATTGTACAAGTAGAAATGGGAAGGAAGAGAAAGATGTGAGAGATAAGAATAGTAGCATTCAGGAGAAAATGTTTTTTAATCAAAGTAGAAACAAATAAGGCAAGGTCCGTAGTATAAGTGAGTTTCACTTCATTTTTTTGTTTGTTTGTTTTAAGATAGATTTAAATCCTCAGGTTCTTGGTTCTAGTTATAATCGCATCTCTCCAGCATGGATCTAGGGGGCCAGGGGGAGGCAGGCAAGCAATCAGACTCCCTCTTTTGCTGGAATGAAGGATTTTGGGGGGAATGCAGATGTGTACACATAATAAATCTCAGCGGAGCACTCCCAGTGAGATTCACAGTCCAGGATGTGGACTAGGGAGATGAAAATAATTCAGTTTGGCACTTTGTAGCTGTAAAGAACCTTTCAACTAAGAATGCCTGAATTCAGTCACCTTTCAACTAGCTATGCTAATCAGCCACCCACATTGTATAAAGAGCAAATAACATAAAATAGCAGAAAATTCACCTTACTTTCATATGTGGTTTTAAAAGGCTTATGATTACCACCACACATATTTAAAGTCAAGGCAAGCCTACATACATGGCAAAGAGAGATTTGGGGTGATAATATATAAATTTTGAGGCATGTTCATCAAATAATCTGATGACTACTTATATTTTATAATTTATTTATAGATATTTAAATTGAAATATTTTACAGAAAAATGTGAATTTATGAAATGTTCTCACACTTGAATTTTAGGGAATTGTTTTATCAGACTGTTGCCATGATCTTCAACACTGGTGAGCTCCCCATCACCAGAGTCCCCTGTCAAGCATCTTCCTCAGTCTTCTAGAGCATAGCTGCTGGCAAAGCTGTGTTAACTCATTTTGAGTCGATGTATGATGCAGTCGCTACAAAAATTATCTCCAGTTGCAAGCACCTATTCATGAATCATTCTAGTGTATAGTCGTTTCAGTTATCCTGAAGGTAAATTATTGTCTTTGTTTAAAAAAATATATTTTAGAAGCCTTTTTTTTTATGGTGAGATTCACCACTTATAAATGTGAGGCAATTTGTACAAGAATAACTAAATGAATTTGTCACTTCTTTCTAACTAGTTCTGTCATGTGTTGTCTATAAACATCCCAAACTAGTATTTTGAAGTTATCCCAAAAGTAATTTTCAGAATGAAATCATTAAGAGATTACCCCTTAATATACAAAAAAAAATCTTTGCAAGAATTCAAAATTATGACAATTCATCCTTTTCAGGACATGGATTTTTCAGTAAGGAAAAAATGTTTTATATTTGGTGGTAGATGATAACTAAGTATGAATGTGTCTAAGATTTTGCAAAGTTACACTTTAAGCTCTAAAGAAACTGAAACATAGTGATTCTGTTTACCCTAGTCTCTCTAATTGCCTTTTCTCTTGATTCCTCTTTGCTAGCTAACCTTCTACTCTGGAGCAGAAAAAGAAACCATCCTATCTACTATACGAGGATAATTCACAGTACCAGTCACTGGGCCTAGTGCAAAGTGAAAATTAAAAAAAAAATGTCATTACAAATTTCAAGACAATGAGAACAGAGGTAAGCAAAGCGTTGAGCCCTGTTCAACTGCAAAGTTGCATGCTCACCTGCCCCTGAAGCGGTTGTAATAGCTGGTGCTGCTTATCCTGACAGCCTTTGAGCAGTTGTGGGGACTAAGTGCAGCAAGGAAGATTTAAATGCATTGACAACTTTCAACTGTTGCGTATGCGTAAAGGGGCTGTACATCCCTAAAGGATTCAGAAAGCCTGCCTAAAATATCTACTTGGAACGGATTGTGTTTCACATATTTTTTTTTTCTTTCACTTGGGTTCATAAGCTGCAGCTGGTGAGATAGAGCAAAAGACAGAGAGAAAGAGAAAGTAAATTAAAAAAAATAAGTGTAGAAGGTGGTTTCACCACACATTTCAAATTTCAGAGATTATAGATAATTGGAAGTTTTCTGTGAAGAAAAAGAAAAAAACTGTTATTTTTCCTTTGTATAAAGCACAAGAAGTCAAGGAAGCCAATTTTCCTAAGGATGCTAACCAAATCAATTATGCCTAGGTAAATGGTCAGTTATTTGTCAGGGTTTTATTTCCACAGAATCACATATGTTTCTTTGTAAGAAACTTAAAATTTGATATGAAATAATTCCCATTGGAAATCTAGTCATTTAGATTATGGAGGGTTTTCACAAATGGAAAAAAAGTCATTGCTGTGACTTCAGGAAAAAGTCCCCTCCAGCTGAGGGAGAATCAGATGAACATTTCCTGTTACATGTGAAAGCAGCAAGGAGGTGTGAATCCAGACATGAAAGATCACAGTGGGAATTGTGCGTGGTGGTTGGAGCAAACTTAATTCCTCTGGTGGGTTATCTTCGGGAAACTATCAGTTTACACTGCTTTAAAATTAAAAATAAAAAAAGGCATTGGAACATGTGAACCTATTTATTTTATATAATTATTTGACTGGATGTTTTTACTAAAATCTAACAGCACCCCAGTATAAAAATAAAATACATCGAAGAGAACATGTCGCCAAAACACAATAGCTTTCTTATTGGCATAAGTGGGTTAGCAGTTAGTTTATCAGAAAAGACAGGGTGACCTTCTGGGGAAAAAGTTGGATTTAACCAACTATAACCAAAGGAAGGGTATGTCTGAGCTAGCCACAAAAGCAAAAATGTGAGATCTTGTGAAACTCTAAAAATTGTATGCAGTGCGGTACAATATTAATTTCAAAATAGTTCAAAAGTTTGAACAGACAAAAATTTGGATTAGCACTGTGGTAAACTTCCCTTAGACTAAATGCTTTCTGAAAACCTTGTATCTCCTCAATTTGCAGCAGCAGTGCCCAAATATGCAAAACAATCTGGCAGAGCAGAAAACAATGACAGATGAGACAGGCATCATGAAGGGACAGGCTCCAGAGCCACCCGAGTCCAGGCTCTGAGCCCATGGGTGCTCACCCTTTCTCTCTCAGCCTTGTCTTCCTCTTCTGAAAAACAGAGACAATCATCATCATAGGAATTAGAGCTAATGGACTCCGTCTCATTGATTTCATGTCGTGGATTGCTTTCACATTTTAACAAATCAAGTATCAGGATGTGTCTTGCAAATGATGGTAACCGAGACTGAATAAAATGAAGTGTGTGAAATTCCTAGCACGGGGAGGTACTTGCGCTTTGATCAACTTCGCGTTTTCCCTTTTCATCCTCAGTGTCAGGACTCCCACGCACTTCCAAAGTGTCCCCCGCACAAGGAAGATGTTCAGTGTTTTTAGACCAGACTGAATTCCCAATCTGAATTTGAACACAGAGCATAAACATCTCTAGGTAGGTAGCTATGGGAAATTTGCTTCATATGCCTACATACTGGTTATCTAACATGCAACGTGAGGAGAATGCCTTCTACATAGGGTAGTTGTGTGAGTATACGAGAAAAATTAGATGGTAAATGTACATAGCAGAGCACTGAAAAGTGGGTGGGAAAATACAGTGAAAATGTGTGCTTTTTGGAAACTGACAGACTTGCCTTCAAAGCTAAGCAATCTGATCACTAGGTTTGTAAATCTGGATGTTGTTAACTTTCTCTTTCTGAATCTCTGTTTTATTTTTTCATTGATAAAATGAGGATACTAATAAAATTAGCAAAGTAGATTTATTTACTAAATAGATTCAATAATATATTAACAACATATATTAGATTTATTCATTTTTAAATGTACATATGCTTAGGTAAAATATATATTATGAATAACATTTCATTTAGTTAATGTCATATAGTATATGTGTCATATAATATATATATGTGTGTGTGTATATGTATATATATAGAGAGAGTATGTGTTATTGAACACCTACCATATACCACTTTTCTAGGCCCTAGAGATTCAGACATAACTTAAGTCAAATTCTTGTCTTTGTAACTGTCCTGTCCTTCCTTCTGCCTCCATTTTCTCATTTGTGAAGAGTACAATATTACTTATGTTAGAAGATTGCTCTAATGAGCTAATATGTATAAGTGCTTGCAAGAGCAGCAGGCAGAAAATAAGGTTTAGCTGTTCTCTTTATTATCAGTTGTCAGGCTGCATTGTGTCATGAGTGGTTAGGCACAGGCTCTGGAACCAGACTATTTAGACTAAAGTTACAGGTTCACCATCCACCCACTGTGTGCTCTGGGACTATGACTTAGCCTCTCTGTGCTTCTGCTTTACTGTCTATAAAATGGAGATAATAACAATGCACTTCATGGTGGTGATGAGCATTAAATATTTTGAGATTTGTACAGCACTTAGTGTCTGGCACATACTAAGCTCTGTATAAGTGCTTGCCAATCAGATTAATAAATAAAATTGTTTCCCCATTTAGATGAAGTTCTGTTTGTATAACAACTCTATTGTTATACAAACCATATCAGTGATTTTCAGTGGTGGGTGATGGGGGTAGATTTGTTACAAAAAGTTAGGAAGAAAATTCTTGAAGTGAAGGCAATGTTCAATAGCTTGATTTTGATAGTGGTTACTTGGGTATTTGTCAAAATTCATTAAACTGTGCACTTAGCAATGGGTGTATTTTATTACATGTGTATTCTACTTTGATAAAAAATTTTAAAAACCTTACTGACAAAAAAAATGCTTTATCCAGCAGTATGTAGGCTAAAATTAAAATGATCAGGAAAAAGAGAACATGGTCTTGTATGGGATCTGCAAGGCAGCCACATTTTGGATGAAGTCTTTCCAATGTGTGAGGTTAGAAGCAATGACTTTGCAATCTGATGGCCCAGAGTATAGACTAGGATACTTATTAGGTACATGATAAAAGAATAAACATCGTTCCTAATAATAGATGAGACCAATGAAAAATGTGCCTCAGGCCTGTCATATCATTCTTCTGAACATTAGTTTCCTCCTTGGTGAGTCAGGGGAATTGGATCATTCCTGAGGACTTTCACTTCTAAAATTCTTTGGATCTATGACTTAGAAATACCATAGTAATTAGACAGCAATGGAACTGGAAATAATTTCTTTTCTTCTTCTTTTCTAAAACTTTCACTTTTCATGATCAGTACTAAGTAGGGACAATTTAAATGAGGAAAAAAATGACTGACTTTTCTTTGAATCATTACTTAGTGAACCTATAGCGCTAAAAGCTTTATTTGTAAATTGGCATATTTTAGTTATTTCTTAAAGCTGCTATTTCCTGTGAATATGATTCACTAAGGTTCAATTTACTTTGGGGGTCTTAAAAAATAAACCACACAGCAGTACCATTAGATTCCTCGAATTCCATTTGATGTAGCTCGCACTCATTATCAAAAGGTGAATGCCAGAAATAGAGCTAGCCTCACATCCCATTACTACATGTTTGAGTGATAGGAGATGAGCTAGTGTTTGTACTAAAGACTACTTATTTCCTCTTGAAAAATGTCGGAAGAAGCACACTGCCCAAATATTCAGAAGCTTTTTGATAATAGATTTTTTTCTTATCATACATTTAATTTCTAATTACACAGAAAAAAAATAAGATTAAAAAAATTCTGTGTATGTTGTACATACTGAAGTTGATTTGTGAAATATATATATGGTTGCTTTCCTGGAATTGCACAAAGCTTTTGTTCACCCTTATCTGCAGATGAGCTTTTCAGAATTGTGTAATACAGGTTTTTGCACAGATATTTAGGACAATTTGAAAAATGTGGTCCCTTGGCGCATCATGATATCTTACTACTATGCAATATAAATGAGGAATTTTGAACTGTGTAGCCTCATATATAAGACCGTAAATATATGCTAAGCACTCTCTTTTTCCTTAATAGTTCCAATTACCTCATTAATATTTGTTTAGATGCAGCAAGCAGAGAATATACTTTGTAACATCTGTTTGTTGAACAGGGTTTTCACTGAATCACAATTGGCCACTAATAGCTTCAACAAAGAAAATTATGAGAAGATTGTTTCTAAAGCACAAATGCTTTTTGGCTGTTGTTTTCCAGCAGTGAATATGCTGTTAGGAAAAAAGAAGAAGAAATAAACATTAAAGAGAGAAACACTGTAGTCTCCCCGGCTGTGTATGTCACATATTCTGTGAATGAGGGCATCATTTTGTTACTGGATAGCTAAACAACTGCTTACGTGATCGATAAAGAACATTATCTTAAATCATAGCATGAATTCCCAATATCATACATAAAATCAATAAAACACACAAAGAACAGGACTGAAATTTTCCACTAAAACACTGCCTGCTGCTTTGGAAAATAATATTTAGTAGGTTGGATTTTTTGCTGTTGTTGTTTTACTAATTATGAGCTCAGTGGCAGTTTATTCTGCAGTAAATCTGCTGGTGTGAGATTAAACCTGTTATTGAACAGAGTTTTGAATCTACTGCAAGGCACTCATCACTGCTGGAGAGTGAACATTGCTGTTATCTCATTTAAAAGTTGGCCAGCAAAGCAGCCCATTTGTTTAAAATGCAATTAAGCTGGTGTCTTGAAGAGAAATTAGCAAGGAGTACTTCATTTTGGAGGCATAAGAGGTCTGTTCGTAGACACATTAATCCTACGATTTGGGACATGGTTGCAATGTGGGACTCTGTTCCGAAAGGCTGTTTGGGACCCACAGGCACAAAAGGGGAAAAAGTGGTTGGGGAGAAGGGTCAGCTCTGCTCTTGATCCAAAGGAATCACATACACGTGTTCACGTTCTGAACCGCCAGCATAGCCTTGCGTTCCACATGTACCGACTGCAGAAACTGAAAAGCAAGTCTAACGAATGCCGCTGCTGAACTGAGTGAAAAAGGTCAGCCATTTTTCACATAAGTGTACTTAGGATACAACCTGTTTTTAGAAGAAAATATAGGGAGGGGCAAAAGTAGGTTTACAGTCGTTCATCTGGATTATAATACAATAACTAACAAATACTACAAGGATAAACTCTCTTTCATGTACTCACAACTGTAAACCTACGTTTGCCTCACCCTGCATAATAATTTCACTGCTGGATAATTGTTTTTAAAATGCGTGATATTGAGTCAGTTTTAATTTCATGATGCAATGATTAATACAAAAACAATGGATGAAAATTTGTCATGAAATTTCTCAGAGAATCAGTTACATGAAGCAGAAAAAAAATTTTTTTTTAAACCAGCACACTTTCGGAATTCTTTCATGAATGCTGTTTCTCATTCGTGGAAAAAGTAATGTGTTTGGTGGTATTATCAAATGTCATAGTTTGCAATACAAAGATTTTTATTTTGCAAAAAGTGAAGGAACTTTACAGTGTTTTACTTATTTCTTCAGATAGAACAATAATAAATTACAACATGAGATTAAAAAATCAGGCAGAGGTGTGAGGTAATTACTTAGAGGAGTCAAGCAAAAAACAATCTAAATTATGGTAATCATTCACAGAAACAACAGAATTCCCTGGCATCTGTAATATCTGGTGTTTATGGTTACTTCTGTATGACTTTTCTGAAAGCGACTGGTATTAGGATATTTGTGTGCTGCAAAAATTAAATGAGTGCCTATTTTTTTTCCCCAACTACCCTTCTTTATTTTGGATTATACTCCCAAGGGGAGAGGAATAAGCAGGTCATTTTAATATGCCAATCAATCCCATGTATTGCAGGAGTGCACGCAGCAAAACGGCAGCTCTGCTGAGGTCTCATTTGACTCAGAGAAAGTTGCACATTTTCTCCGTCAGAACCAGAATTATTTTTAAAATCAGTTTTGCTACAAATCTTTCTGAAATATACCTGTACTCCCTATTATCATTAACTAACTCAATTTCACCACTTCTTCCAAATCAGAATCCTCATTATAAATACCAGTCATTAGGATGAACTGAAACACACACACAGCAAAAATAGCTGGTGTTTTCAAGGGCACTCGGTGGAAATGCCCCAGGCGAATTTAATAAAATCCTGTTCGAGGTCTTCAAGATGCCGACATTGTAACTGCTTCAACAATAGTTCAAATTACCAGCTAACCTGTCTAAGCGCCTTGAAGGCAGGAGTGGGCTGCATTCATCTTTGTCCATTCAGCACTCACCACGGCACATGTATCGTTCGGAACACAATAAATAACTGACTTTTTTATCACACCGTAAAAATGTACCCCGTTCCCTATTACTCTCCAGTTTCAATGTTAATTAGTGACACCCATTTGATCTATACACTCATTGTTTTTTTCCTCTTTTATTGTTATTGTTTTCTTTCTCTATTATTATTGTTTATGCTATTATAGTTGTCCCAGTTCCCCGGCCTTGGCCCCCTACACCCAGCACTCCTTTTGATGACATCCTCTGGGGCTGCCATCAAGCCAACAGAGGATTCTCGTTTTTTCTTCACTGGCTAACAAATGCATAATCATCTCTTTTCTCCTCTCACATCTTGCTACATAGAAAATGAATATTTGTTTCTCCATGAAAGCTTTTCTTTCTTAATTCAAACTATATTTAGGTCTAAGTCTAATCTAAATTCTCCACAATATTGAAAATGCAATTTTTTAAAAGATCAACTTGTATTTCTTCGACTATGTGTTTAGATTTTTTCTTTCCTTTTGAAAAAATTTTATTTTAACCAACTATTAAAGAGCCAGCTGAATTTTATTTCTTGTAACTGTATTTTTTGTTATTTTTGTACATTTTCTACAAAGTCCTAATTGTTCATGATCTTTATATGTTAAGAATTTGAAATTAAGAATATGAAATCCGTCATAGTTTTTTAAAATATTTCGTTTAATTTGCTTTTTCCTGTTTAATCCAGTTTGAATTTAGAAGTTCAAATTTCAAATTGTGGTGCAGTTATATCCATTTATCTTTCTTTTCACCATTTTCTTTCATATTAAGAAATCAGAAAAATATTCACAAATATTATTTTTTAGTTCTTAATGATTGGAAATTTTATATTTAACTTTTTGTTCCACTTGGAAGGTATTTTCAAAAATATCTCAAGTTTAGAAACTGAGTGGATTTTTATCCAAATAACCAACCACTTGTTCCAGGTTTGTTTATTAAATAATGTTTTCCTCTCCCCAGATTTGTTATGCCTCCTTTATCATCCATAGTCTATTACTGGGCTACTTGCCAGTCACCTAGGGACCATGCTTAAAAGAAGATGGCACAGTGATTCTGAGATACAGCAAAGAATGAGGGTGCACGCACTTAGAGTATCTGAAGTTTGCTGTGAGACACTGACCCAAGTATCCCATACAGCTCTGCGGTTTTATCAGCCTCCTCAGCAGTATGAATAAGGTGGCAATGCTCTGCTACTCTATGCAATAATGTTTTATTAAGGAAGAAAGTTAGTGGACAGACAATCAAAAAATGGGAAGTGTGTTTAAAAATCTTTAAGTTACAAGGCAGCCTTTTAGTTCATCTTTACACTTTGGGAATGTTTGTTATCAAAAATATAATTGCCTTACATTCCCCAAGCTGGAAAACATATTTGCAATACATTTAGCTGACAGGCTTGTACCTAAAAATCAATGAGATAAAAACAGACAACTTAATAGAAAAATGAGAAAAGATTGAATGTGCACTTTAGTAAAGAATATATATATAAGTGGCTAACGAGTATATGATGAGGTGCTCAATTTCACTGGTCATTGGAAAAATACATATTAAAACATCAATGAGATAGGCTATCACCTATCAGAATGGCTAAAACATAAAATAATTACCAAGCATATGTTTGGTGAAGATATTGAGAAACTGCAACTCCTATATGTAACTGGGGAATGTAAATAACCATTTAGATAAATGCTGAGTAGACACATCTTTACTAAAGCTGAACAAAATCATATCCTATGAACCAGAAATTATAATCCTAGATATATAACACAATAAATGCATTTTTATGATCACCAGAAGACATGTAGCAGAATATCTGTAGCTCTTCATACTAACCTTACAGTAAAAGTAGCCAAAATGTCCATCAGTAGGAGAATGATCAAGACATCACAATATATTCAGAGAATGGAATACTACATAGCAGTATCTCTGAAAGTTAGAGCATATCATAATTATCTGAGGGTTTGTGGAAACAGAGGTGTGCCGCACCCCCAGAATTTCTGATTCAGCAAGTCAAGGTGGAGGCTCAAGAATTTTCTCATAAATTTGCATTTCTCTCAAATTTCTACAGTGCAGATACTGATTATCTGAGGACACATTTTGAGAGTCACTGTGACAATGAGAATGAACAATCTACAGCTATCACAATAGCATACAAGAATCTCAAAAACCTGATGCACAAGGAGCCAGCCAGGGATTGATATGAGGGCAAAAAGCAGACAAAACAAATGTATGGTGTCACAAGTCAGGATGGTGATCCCTCTTGGAGGGGTAGGAAGGACTGCTAGACAGAGAGACAGATAGATTTCCACACACATAGTACCCAGATATATCATGTCTATAGATCAGTACAAATTATAATTAAAATATAAAAAGTCCAAATATACACACCTGTCTCCTAGATTAAATCAAATGATTATGACGTTGATGAACTCCAATCCAGAGTACCTGCTCATATAATTGTTAGATTTTAAACCTCAACCAGGGATTTCTAGCTATTGATGAGACAGTATGGAGTGCCGCACTAACCCCTCCCCACCTGTGTGGCAGACCTGCTCAGGTGAAAGCCTTGCCAAGTGTTCCCAGAGCCCGGCAGACAGCGTGCTACCTCCTCTTCAGCCTTCACTGAGCTCACCTACAGGCTCTCTGAGCTGCTGCCAGGTGGCAGTTTCTCATGGCAGCTTTAAAAGGGAATGAAGAATTGAGGGAAGGAAAGAAAGAAGCGAGAAGAGGAAGGGAAAAGAAGGAAATATTCCAAGAATGAAGAAAAAGAAAAATGCCTTCCAGGAGAGGCAGGTTGACAGAAAGGCCCCTCCTACAGGGGGAGTCAGCACAACACAATCTTGAGGAGAGAAGGGATGCATTTTATTGTTCCGCTGCTGGACGTGTTTTAATATCGTCTGAACTAGACTCTAAAGACAGTAAAAAAGACTCCTAGGAGTTTATTACCCTTTATACTTCATTGCTGCTATTGTTTCCCTCTCAGGGTCATTCCTCCTCAAAGCCAAGTTAACAAGACTAAAGTAGATCTTTTACAAGGTTAAAGTTGCTTTCACAGAAGAAAAAAAAAACATCCTTTAAAAGGCCCTAAATTCTCTCCATCCACTTTCCCCTGGCACTGGGTATTTTTCACTGGCCTGAAGGTGAACACGGCCAGCCCCCGAGACAGAGAGCCATCAGCCCCCGCAGGGCTCCTTTCATCTGTGTTTTCAAAGGTGGCCTTGCCGGACCTGGCAGTTATAATAGGCTAACTTATGAAAGAAACCTCGCCTATGTGTTTGATAACATTTTATCCCAAAAACATTGGGATAAAATTTAAAACATTTGATTAGAAAATAGAAAAGAAAGTAACACGTATGTCTCTTTTTCCGGCTCATTTTCTTAGCTATGTGTAAATTAGTGGCAGTGTTCATCAGCGTTTTATCTAGGAATCTTCACTGCCTCACTGCTAAAAGATCCTGAAAGGGAGGACAGTGGAGGAAAAACATAGAAGAAATAGCAATGGCAATTGTCAAGTTTACACATCAATGCTTGGAAATCCACAGACCGGACTTACCATTAACAAAAGTAGGCTATGAAAAAGAATAAATGTGTTTGAATGCATTGGTATAAATTATTTTGTAAACAGATGCATAGTATTGTACTGGATGCTATGGAGAGGTGGGGAGCAAGGAGTCAGAGTTAAAGAAAAATAAATAAATGAAAGACAAGGTCTCTTTCCTCCATAAATTTACTGCCTAATAGCAAGCAATTAGGAAAGTAAAAGAGCAGGAGTCCCAAGACTAGAGAAAACAAAGAGAAAGATAAGAGAGATAAAAAACCTATCTATGTTGAAATAAACACTCAACAGGGTTTGCTTGAGATACCAAAGATACTATTTCAAATCTATCTTGTTTAAAAATGACATTCCCTTATCAGTAAAATGATCTATGAGTTTATTCTCTTATCTGTCTTTTGCATTGTTCAGAGCTATTTCTTTCACAATTTATCTAATTATTAAAATATGTTGTAAACATTTTCAGAACTAGGACATATTTTCTTTCATTTATTTATTGTTAGTATCTTACCTCATCATCCCTCCTTCCCACAAAACAAACAGCCAAAGCAGTCATATGGATTTCAAAGTCATATGCAGAAAAATGAAATAAAAATTGTTAAGCAAGAAAAATAAGGCAGTGAAAATTAAAAGAAGGAAGAGTAATAGAGATTAAGGATAAAGTTAGTGACTGAAATCAGTGCCATCGAATGTTACAGAGTCGGGGAAAAGAGGGCTGAAAATTTGCTTGGAGCTTCCTATTGTTACCTTTGGCATTTAGCTAGAAAAGGGGAGCAAAAGGGAACTAGACATTGAGCTTCGTAAAACGGGGGACATAAACCTGCCTGTTAGCCAGGGACCCACTGCTTCACACCCCAGGGGACTACTGCATTGTTCTCTGCCAAGCAAATTAACACTCCTCCCTCGCCCCTTTTGCCCAGCGGGACCAGTGGAAGGCACGCACATCTACAGTAGAAGTCAAATGGTGCAGGATGAGGTGCTTAACTGAAGAGACCTGTCAGTCTAGCCTGGGGAAAGAAGGGATTGTTTGGGAAGTGGGTCCATCCAAAGCCTGCAGAAGTTTGGGTCGTTGTTTGGTCATTTTGAGAAAGCACCTAGTCTATGAAAACCCAAGTACTATAATCCCAGGTGAACAAAGAAGCTCTCTCGTTAACCCAGTGATGCACTTGCCCTTTAGTTTATACTTTCTCATCCAGGAGCATGCAACCATGTGGGTCTAACAGCTGCTGGGCCCGCAGCAGATGGCAAGGGCTCCAAAAGGACTAAGCTCCCTCTCACTCACTTAGGAATGTGCTTGCTACATGTGTTTGCACATTCTCTCTCCATAGCCACGTGGCTGTAGCAGCCGCATGGCTGGCAGCCATGGAACTGCTAAGCTACCTGGATGGGTACTGAGACCACTTAGCAGCTGCCTGAGGGGTCCAAAGATTAAGCTTTAATATGAAGTGGAAACTCTGGATACTGGCTTTTGTCTTGGCCTTGCTGCGGACAAGGTTGGACTTTTTCTGTGGTAGGATGGAGAGACGTGGGACATTGAAAACTAAGGGGGTCAGCTTCTATTTCCACATGAGTAAACCATCTTGCCACCCCATGATACCTCATGCATGGGTCCTTGGAATGTTTTCCTTGTGATCGTTTAGGGGAGCCCAATTTCCACCTACAGTCCTAGGAGACTGTTGGAAAAGGGAAATACAGTCTGCCTTTACACAGCAGCTGGGTGTTCTTTTCAGAGCACAGGTTCAATCATGTCAGACTTGCCCCACATGCTTACAATTTTCAGTGACTTCCCATCTCCACCATCACTTCTTCTCTGACTTCACAGATGGCTCGAGTTCTTACTCTGGGCCTTAATGGCGCAATGGAGCTCTTCTTCACAGCATATATTGCAGGTTCTTTTCAACATTTTTATATTTTATTGTATTCCTTTGTCTCTTATTTTAGTCTATGTTCCAGAAGGTTTGGGGCCATGACTCCTTGTGTGTATCAGTATATGCCTTATGCTTGTCACAGTGACTAATGTGCAGTGAAATTCTGTTTTACAATGCTTCCAGGGTGCTTAAGCACCCTCAATCCTCAATACGCACTAATAGCATCACCAAGACTCAACTGGCAACACCGGCAGAAACCCTCTAAACACCTTGGACAAAGTATTGCCATTGGTCCCTTCAGATCTTAGATCTACCTCCTTGAAAATTCATACACTCTCATTCTTTGAGATGGTCACATGGCCTCCAGTGCACTGGGTCCTGTCTCTTTTGAGTCCCATCTGATCAAAGGAGATATGCACCACATTGTAAAGCCCTAATTACTTTTATCAAAATTAACCACGTTCTGGTAAAGCAATCTTTTCACAGTGCTCCAGTTTCACTGTTAAGCAATACAGTTTGTGATCTGCAGATTTCATCTGTTAAAAATGCTATTTCCAGAAACACTCTCTGTGACCTTACTGGAAAGGCCCCTTTCAGGCAATGCTAACCACGCCTGGTACTGCCGAGCTCCAGGGAACAGACTCCTGGATTCGTGTGACACATCTAAAGAGAGCACCTAATGCTGACTGGACTTGCACACCTATGATGCTCTAAAGGCAGAGATTTTCCAAAATTGAAGCATATGGCAGGTGATAAGACAGATTTCCCAAGATCTTCAGGCCAGGCCAGTTAGGTTTATGCTCCACAGAAGTCTGTCTTTCATCTGGACTAGTAACTGACTGTGGATTCCCATCCAAGTTTATGGTCCCTGATTTTGCAACCTGCAGACATCATTCATAATACATTTTGTTACAGTTCCTTTTGAGATAATAATACTGTGTAATTTCTTTATTTTATTCCTGCATTGTGTCTTCCCAAAATGCGTGTTAAATTCTTTAGTTTTGAATGTGCCTTTGCTGTATTCACTGCAGTCAGATACGGCCTTTGTATTTATATGGGGAATGCCTAAGAGATGTTCCTTCTGCCGCTACTTGTGACTCAAATGTAACCACAGTAGATTTTCACTTTCCTTTTGACATAGGGAAGGTGTTTCCTGGCATCAAGGGACACAAGACCAGTGAATCCAGGAAAACCTGACCCTTGATCAGTGATGCTTTGGGAGGAATATTTTGAACAAAGGGGGGAAATATGAACATTAATAAACAGAAACCTCATTTAAAATGGAGTCGGGACACTAGAAGAGTAGACTCTCATTCATCTTTCACTCAAGGCATAGTACTGACCCCAACAGGAAGAGAGGTACCTTGCATGTTCAACCGAAAGTGATACTAGTTTACCATCTCAGCAGGAGAAAGAAAAAAATGCTCCCCTTGATCAGCATCAGTTCGGCCAATGGAATATGCCATACCTCAGCCCATGAAAAGTCACCATAGTTCAAACTTTCAGTTTATTCCAATGAAATCTAAAACTATTTACAACAGCTCCTCCCAAGTCCATAAAAGAGTGTTCCTCTACTTTTTTAAAATCTGGACTCATGCATGGTTCACAGTTACATTGAAAGTTCCACCTTGCAATTCTTTCTTTGTTGTCCCTGAATAAGCTCATTTTACTGGAGAAATATTTGTATTTCTTTGTTTAAAGTTGACACAGGCAAGCCACTGTGAGTGATATGGACCTTGCATATGGAAGAGGTGGGGAGTGTCCACTATTGCTCATCCATATTTTTTACCTAGCTTATTATGTGGTTTAGTAGAAAACTAAAATAAAATACATTTTTATGTAAATTCAGAGTCATTATTACACGTGTATTTGAAACCAGACCAGGTGCTTTGGTCTGACTAGCTCAGGGGCATCTAAAGCAAGAAGTAGTCACACAACTTTCCGGATCTGCAGCTTCCAGGAATCTGCATCTAACATCAAGGAGACTGTTTATTCTCTAGAAAAGAAGGCCACTGTTTTCTACGTTCTGAGAGTGTCCATGGCTAGAAGGTCTCTTGAGCATGAAACAGTGAGCTAGCAGGTTATCAGATGCCAGCAATGCAGCATGGACGCTAAGGACCAAGCTTCGGTTGCTGAGCTGAAGTGGTCTCGTGTCTGGGCTTGGCATGGAGAAAGTGCATGCCACCACTGATGTCATCTTCACTCAAACTGTCCCTGGGGTGCTCAGGAAGGATGGCATCTAACATGTGGCCAGGACAGAACAGAAATATCTTTGTTCTATGGCAACACTGTAATTCTGGGAATTTTGTAAAACCCGTGGGAGGAAACAGAAGTCCAAGAATGACTGATATTAGAATTCTTGACAATAGTGATGAGCCAACTTTTTCTTTTGCTGCAGTGTTGTAACATTTTACACAAAGACAGCTCAAGGATCCAGGGCATTTCCTGAAACTGGAAAAACTCAGCCGACATGTTTTCTTAGTAGGATAATTGAAGCTAGGATTAATACAGTTCATTCCAACATTAGAAGAGAGTTAGTTGGAATAGGCACCCAGAAAAATGACCGCAAGTTAGAGGAAACAAAGAAGTCAAAGTGACATTTAGCTGTAATTGATTGATATGGTTGTTTGAGATAGGAAAATACTTAATTTTACTCAAGTGTCTGTATTTTTAATTAACTGTTAAACTGAGGTTCATAAGTAGAATATATATTTTGGTATTTTAATAAAGTATAACTTCCCAGCTTAAACTCTTTCATTGTTTTTGCATTCTGGATAAACGTAATAGCTTTCTAAGTAGTCCTCTTGCCTTGTTCCTTCCCCCACCTCCCACCGCTATCTTGCTCAATACAAAAGCCAGAGTGAGCTGCTTAAATGGGAATAAAATCATGAGGCTCCTCTGCTCAAAACCTGCTAACAATTCCTTATGCATTCAGAGCAGGAGCCTTTCGGTGGCCTAGGAGGCTTTACAATGGACCCCGCATACACACGATTTCTCTGATTTCATCTCCTACTAGTCCCTGCTTAATTACTTGGGTCCTATTGGCCACCTTGCTGTTCTTTACACACTTCAGTTATGATCTCACCTTAGGGCCTTTGTACTTCCTTTTCCCTTAGCCTGCTCTTCCCACAGATGTCCCCTTGGCTTGCTCTCTCAAATTTAATTGGGGTCTCTGCTCAAACACCACCTGATCAGTAAAGCCATACTTTAGTAACGAATATAAATAGTAGCCAAGCTTCGACCCTCATGCTTCCTTGTTTCCTTGTCTGTTTTATCAATCTGCACAGTATTAACCACCTCTGACATCCTAGAAATGTGTTTGTTTGCCTCCCTCACGGCTGTATTATGCAGGATCAGATTACTGTCTAAGCCTCCCTTCTCACCTCATAGTTCTCAGTTTCAGCTATTCTGCCCTTCTTCAAATTATTGCTCTGTTTTTGAGCTCAAGATTTCCACCCATATTTCCATCCATATTTCTCCCTATGCTTGGATGCTCTTCTTCAGGCTCTTTCCCTGATGGCCCCTACTTATCCTTTACAGCTAAGCCTAAATGCTTCTTTGTCAGAGATCCTTTTCCTGATCAGCCCCACTGTGTGTAACACAGCATATTGTTTGTGTTTTTCATGGAATTTAACACTCATAATTTCCATCAGTGGATTATCTTAGGAATTTTTCCTTACCGCTTACCTTTACCACTAGATCACAAGTTCTGTAACGGTTTGCCTTGTTCACCAATGTGTGTCTAAAGACTAACAAACACTGGCACACAGTGAGCATTTGAAAAAAATGCATAGAATTAAATAATTGAAGGTAGTGTATTTTGATTTTAAAAAATTATAGTAAATGAGACACTCCTTATGTTCTCACCACTCCTACTTGGTTAAAGTAGACTAGGTGGTTTCTCATGTCCTTTAACTGTGGGAATGTCTATCATTCCCTGCATGGCTGGAAACCAGATTCCTAAAAGAAAATACCCCCTGGCTGGTGTAGCTCAGTGGATTGAGCACAGGCCTGTGAACCACAGGGTCGTCTGTTTGACTCCCAGTCAGGGCACATGCCTGGGCTGCAGGCCAGGTCCCCAGTGGGAGGCATGAAGAGGCAACTACAAACTGATGTTTCTCTCCCTTTCTTTCTCCTTCTCTTCCCCTCTCTCTAAAAATAAATAAATAAAATCTTAAAAAAGAAAATTGCACATTCCATTGGAAAAGACTCAACTTCATAAACAACAACAAATATCAGCTTCGCATGTTAAGTAAACAGGAGGATTATTTTAATTTCTAGAGATTTTTCACCAAACCTATAGAAACTAGAAGGTATTGAAGTCAAATCAGAAGAAAACATTAATGTGGTTGGAAAAGCTAAGAACAATCTCCAGAGTGCTGGTAGCTCATCCCTAAGATCCTTCCCTGGGTGGCATTACCTTAATGAATTTACTGTATCCATTTGTCTGAAAGGTATAGAGGCAGGATTTATGAGTAAGCACAGAAATAAGGACAGACGTATCATAACTACCTTCACTTGAAACTAGTAGGTGAACTAGAAAGCCAATAATTACTTTATAAACATGGACTATTACTTTTTGGTGACTAAGGTGCTTACATCTCCTATTCAGGGTCTCAGTTTTTCTTATGTGTAAATCTCTGGTAAGATGAATTATTAAATCAAAGGACCACTAGGTAACTGCAGAATCAGAACAGAGAGTGGTGAAGAGTCCTGAGGATGGTTCATTCAGTCCCAAAGAGTCTGCTGACCAGGGTGCTCACAACCTCCCAGTCTGTCTTGTTGTCTTTCGGATTGCACAGGCAAGCTGGACCTCTGAAGCCAATTTGCTACATGGCTGGCTGCTCCTTTTAGATGATGTATGCTGACTGTAGATGTCACAATTTCACTAATTAAGTGATATCCTAATATGTTCCCATGGAACCAGAGAACATTTGCTAACTGTTGTCTTCAAGTCATTTCATTCTCCCAGGGCAACCGTATCTCCCTTCTCTCTGAGTGCTTACAGAGATCTCATTGCTTAGTTTTAACAGCTTTGGATTACATGGAAATAAATTACTCTTCCCACTCCTAAAATAATGGGAATACATATAACTCACTAGATACTACAGGGGTGTTTCTAAAAATTATTGTTCTATATCAACATTTTCCTACTTGAATGGGAAAAATGGCTTGGAAGCCTCCTTATTCATTCTGAATGAGGCCTGGCAGAGGATCCAGGCTGTAGTCAGGTGGGCAGAGGTATGGACTAGAGCCAGAAGCACACGTTGACCCTCTGTAGGTGCATTCAGCTCCTGCCATAGAAACGAGATTTTTCTCATTGTTTCCTTGAAACGAGGAAAGATGAGCTGGCAGAGCATGAGTGTGTGTGTATGTGACTGTGTGTGTAAGTATGGTGTGATCACTTCCCTGCTGACATGGGTCACAAACCACCTTCTCCTCTTCTTCATGGTCAGGCAGCCATCCTGGGTGAAAATAAACCCCTACGTATTATACCCATATACAGGCCTAGCTGAGTCTGACTAGTACTAAATGTTAAGGCCTTTTTTAGTGGGTAGAAAAGGAAGCGGGGTGTCCCTGATCTGAGAACAGATTTGGCCCAGGTTAAGAGCCTCCCGATTCCTCCCAGGTTAGCTCTAGGCTATTCCTCTTTCAGATGAATGCTATCACAAATGGGCCGTGAAACACCATACAGAGCCTCTGTCTCTGCCCTTTATGTGGAGCCTCCTGAGTCAGAATGAATAGCTCTCAGCTGAAATTGCCAATGGATAAAAGCTCTCTTTATAAATGGTCCATCGATGAAAAGTTTTGGAATTCTTAGAATTATAACCCTTCAGCCAAATCCCATTATGTTCTATTCCTGCCTTTGAAATATAGGAAACTACAGAGGTAAAGCCATTCTAGAGAGAAGAGAGGAGAAGTTTGCTCTGGAGGGGAGAAAAATGACTTAGTGTTCTATCTTTGCAAAAAGAAAAGTCTAATTTTTTAACAGAGGCATGTAGGAAACAAAAGCAACTCCCAGGGGGAGAGTTCAGATGCTGCTGTGACTGGGGACTTGGCTGTGACGGAAGCCTCTCCATGAAGCAGGTGAGGAAGACCCTGCTGTCAAGCTGCATAAAAGCTGAGGCCAAGCTCTGAGTTATAAGATCAGACAGTCAGCAATTAGACAGTGTTAGGAGCTGTCTCTCCCTGTTCCTCTCAAAGTGACCTTAATAATTTTTCCAATTGTAGCTACAGGCAGTTTACTGTCCACTTTGTTCTTTGTTTACCATTTTGTGAACCATTGCCTTACATTCTATCTTCAGATAGTTTAATAGACATTAATCAGGCAAGGAAATTCACTGCCAGTGTCAGGTGCCAGAAGAGGAAAGTGGGCGCATGGAAGGGCTCAATGAATTGCCCCAATTCCCTCAAGTCAGCAACCAGAGCAGAAGGGTAAACATCCTGTACATATGATTCCTTGTCTGTGGTGTATCCTGGGAATGAGTGGCCACTTTCATTTGAATTTTTTCTTTGACTTTTTTGGTCAATTTTGTTATCTTTCTTTTGTCCATTTTCCAGATAAATAAGTTTTTTTTTTTTCAGAGACTTATATATGACCTCCAGAACTGGTGTGTTCCCAGCCATCACATTCAGAACACGGCACATTTTAGAAATTACTGCTGGAGAGTACAAACATTGCAGAAGAAAACAACACCAATACACCCTTCAGTAGTAACCCTTCGTACTTCTCTGCATCCCCTAAATGCGTACACATCTCAAACCCGCTATCACAAGAAAAATCCACAGAGGAAACACGTGTGCACACACATTTGAAAAGCATACTCACACTTTCTTTGTCCTAGGCCACTGCTGTCTTGACTCTAGTTGCACTGAGTTAAAAGCTAAAGTGAAGATTCTGATAGTAAATCAAAATATAAAACTAAAACTCTTAGTCCCCAACCCCAACAGTTTGTAATATTTTCAATAAACACACTACAAAGAAAATTCATCCTCCAGATTTTTTCTCAGCCCCTTTTGCTTCCTTTGGGAAAAAATAATGAGTTTGTGGAGGTGGAGGTGGTTAGGAAATGACGATTTCTCAAGAACTATGAACATTACTAGTCAACAAAATCTGCTAAAGAAATAGTAAGCTAAGCTTTCTCAGATGTTTTGCCTTTTTTGCATTCAATGCTTATTTTTAACTTAGACAGCAATAATGAACATGAAATTGTCATAGACGATACACCAAGGTTGGTAGCATTTTCAGATCCCTTTAACTCCCTAACTCTCCTGACATACTGGTTTTCAAAAGAGCTCCTGCAAAGAATAAAATGGATTTAACATAAAATTTGGGATTAAATCTATTCAAGCAAGGAAAAATTAAAATTGAAATGTTTGCTATCTTTTATCCAAAAATAATCATGAACAGAGCACATGAGCCAGATATGGAATAGTGGTTAAGACTTAAATTAATCTAATCTAGCCTGCCGACATGGCCTTTGAAACTGATAACTGATAAAGATTACAAATTGATAACTGATAATTGATAAAGAGGAGTGCTGGCCAACCAGTAGGTAGAAAGAAGAGGTACTACTCCAAAGGAGGAAACAGCATGTCTGGTGACCAAGAGAAAAGAAAGAAGGACACAAGGACAGAGTCACTGTTGCTTGTATGCTGAGTGTGAGTGGGTGGGTAAATACTCAGCGGTTACTATGCAAGATTGGAGGAAGAACTGAGAGCCAGAGTGCAAAGCTATTTGCAGTCACTAGTCCTAGACGTGGCTCAAGTGAATTGGAAGAGAGAAAGGGCGACATCAACTATTTCCATTAATGTGTGAAACTAAATCAGATATCAAGAAGAAATTCATTTCTACCCATTTAAGCAATATAAGGGATCAATCACAAAATTTGCAAAGCGATGGTGGGTCCAAAGTGTTTTTCTTCATGTATTCAAAATAAGATGTAAATTAATCTTGGCATGTGTCAGAAGCCACAATCTACAAATACAAACAGCAGACTCCTTGGCCCATCACAACCACATTCTAGCATTTTATCAACCTCATTCACTGCCAGAGTTCTAAGACCAACGTATTAGGTCTCCAAATTAGTTAATAGTCATACACAGCTTAGATTAAGGCTCTCAAGTCTTCACTTTAGGAGACCCAGCCTCTTCTGCAATTGTGCAATTGAGTGCTCTTGGTCTGAGAACTGGCTCAATTTGGGTGAGAAATTATGATTTTTTTCAATACATGGGTTAATATAAGTGTTTTTCTTATCTATTCTTGTTATATGTTTGGTTATATAAGTCAAACCACATCTTTGTCGACTGCCTATGTGTGTATTTCCTAGACCTAAGGCTTTAGGAAACCATGGTCTACCATCATTGCCTCGATCCCTGAATCTGAGCAGATTCTGTGAGTATGCAATGGAAGAGAGCTCCATGCTCAGAAGGCTCCCATGTTGACGCAGTGCTCTGCTGTGGTCATCCTTGTTTTTTTGTAATTTCGAACAAGGGGCTTGCATTTTTATTTTGTACAGGGCCCTGCAGATTTTGCCTGTAGGATTTGATTAGTCCATTTTCTCTTTAACTTAACCTATCATGGCTCCAGAATCCTATGATCTCTATGGACTCCAGGGAGTGCACAGTAGCATTGCTGAATGCTTCCTTGCTTGCATATTTATTTCTTCAGTGAAGGCAGTGTAGTCTAAACTTTCCCAGAACATATAGTTTATCTGGTAGGTTCTCAAGTCTAATACAGTAAATTCATGCTTGCATGTGGCATTCCTCAGAGCCTTCCTCAATACTCTGACAAGGCAGCTCAGGCATATCCACCCCTGTCACCGTGGTTCACCATTTTTATTGAAGCTTTATATTAGGACTGCTTCCAGATGTCCTTGTCAGAACATACAATCTTGAGTCACAGGACAGTGTCCTCATATTAATAAATATCTCTTATCCAGTCTTAGATCCACTCCCCATCCTCAGTCTAGAACCTTCAAGATCCATTATTCAGGCATATTCCTGTGCCCTTTGCAACACAGTAGCCAAATCCTTCAGCTGTTTTATTGAATAATCCTCTTCTTCCCATAACAAAGATGGTACTTCCCTAGTGGAATTCTGCTGATACTTGTCTTAAGTTATTGCTCTATGGGTAAAGAAGACAGGAGACCCAGATCTGGAGGGAGCCAGGCATCATCATGTGAAGCAGTCACCTCAAAGGCAGCCTATATGTGTCCTCCAGACGAGGGGAAGCTGCTCCTTCCCAGTAAATGGGTCATGCATGTCAACCCAAGGGGTTCCTAAAAATCCAGGGGGTTGAGATTTTCAAGTGTCTCTTGTCTTCAAGATTGTCAGGTGATGTAGATTTCTTCATCTGATGTTTTAGAGTCCCTATGAACACTGTAAGTAAGCATAGGAAACTTACTGGGGCTATGTTTGTTTGTTTGTTTGTTTGTTATAAACCTATTATTCTAATCAAACCCTGGTCATGATTTTTAAAACAACAGCTCCTCCAAAAATAGGGATTTGGATCTCTTTAAATGAAGCCATATATTTTGAGCTTTCACATCACGACTTAGACTAATAGCTGGCTTATTTAAATATGCTATTTTCCTCCTTCAGAGCTTTGATGGCAGTTGGCAAAAAATAAATCTTCCAGATGTTTTATAAGAATCATTTTCACTACAGCTCTGCAACATAAAACAGGGGATTTTCCTTTATCTGTATCTCATCTCACTACAGGTGGGTGTCTTAATATTTTGTGCTGTAAGATGCCAGGCGTTATCGCAACCCCACTCATCAATGGCACTGATATCCCTATTGTATGTAGCCAACAAAAGACCTAATTTCAGAAATCACATTCTAAGAATATTTTTCCATAGGATTAGTTTCAGTATCAGCTGTTTTCATTTTACCCTTCAGAAGCAGATTTTGAGACTAGGATTCAAGTTCAAGTAGTTTATTTGTAAGAGTGGTACCAGGACACACTACAGGGCAGTAAAGAAGTGATGCAGAGAAGGGAGAGAATCCACTCAAAGGATTCATCTTGGGCAGTAAGATTTATCTAACTGGGAAACTTTGGGAGACAGTGCGGGACAGGTGTCTTAGACTTATCCCACCTGTGGGTCAAGGAAGTAGGAATATTCATTTACTCCCTCAGTGTCCACCAATCGTTGGATGAGTGTGGCTCCCAGGCTAGTGCATTATTTCCCTAGCACCTGTGTCCTGTTTCCTTTCTGCCCCTCCACCACCCCCACCACAGACACATGTACCACCAATGGTCCAAGAAAGCCCTCAGGAAAAGAACAGCAAGTTCTCACAATTGGAAATGGGGCCCACCAGACAGAAATGGTAGCTTCCAGGAGTATATGGGGAGGGCACTGAACCTTTATACTTCAGTTTTATTTTATTTGTAATATTAAGTCTTAAGACTTTATATTCATCCTAAGTCTTTTGAGCTTAATTGCTCTACTGCTTTTAATTCTACATCCAGAGTTCTGGCCACACAGCACTCTCTTTTCACCTGGTACCTCTCCATTTCTGGTCCTTTATATTGTTTCAGCCACCTGTAGTAAATGTATTTTCTTCTCTTGGCATATGTTTAAGTCTTCTCTGTTATTTAAATACAGATCATATCCCTAATTCTCCAGACCCCAAATTTAGAACTCACTTCAAGAAGCAGCTATGGAAAAATTCCAGTGTGACGAATGCCTTTCTATGTGCAAGTGAGTGTAACTACTGAGCCACTAACAAGGATGGGAAAAGTTATAAATAGAAAAGAGCTAAAGGAATCACATTTAAAATGCATCTTAAAAGCTGGGTAAGTGTATAAAGTAGAAAGAGTGACAAATTGTAGGCCACTGAGATGACACAGAATAACCAAGCTCATGGCTTCCTGAAAGGGCTGAGGTTCCAGTGAGTCTAAATTGTAGAGCAAGAGGGTGAGAATGATGGAGAATTCAGCTATGCAGGCCGTGAGGCCTAGATTTTGTAGCACCTCATAGTAATATGAAACACTGGCTTTATTATATGAGGGAAAAGAAATGTTTTAATTAGTTGAAGAATAATCATATTCAGATTTTAGAAGTTATTTGAAATGAATGAACACTGGACAGAAAGGTTAATTGAGATGCTATTGCAATACTTGTTAACATAAATATGGAGTGAAAAGCAGGAGACTGGTATTAGAGATGATGTGTGAAAAATCCCTTTTAGAAGGGATGTGTAAATACCCTGTGGGTGGGCAGGCATCTAATTTTGGACACAGCTGTATCCTTAGCATGCATGATAATTTTAGGTGCATAGCAGTCAAATGAATAAATGAAATTGTCACTCTCTCCTCCAAACTTTCAGAGTAGCCATTATGCCACCTATTGATACTGAGTTTGTATTATAATAATTTTCTAAATTCTATACCCCTTACTACAGTGCTTGCCAACATATTGGCAAACAGAAAACAATCACATTTATTCAGCGCACTGGGGAAACTAGAGGGGACTGGGGCCATCTGGCAGGGCTTGGTGAAAGGATCATTGCATATTTTTCTTTGTGATATACATACACACCAAGTTGGGGAAATATAAAATTGGTATGAAATTTCCAAATGAAATATTCTAAAAAAATTTAACTTTATAATAATATCAGCATATGCCTATCTCTCAGTCCTCAAAAGGGGGTGGGGAGCTCTGTCCTAATGCAGAAAAAAAGCAGGAGCTCATCGTGCGTGGCACCCCCAACAGTACTCCACACAAGAAACTGGAATACAGTGGAAAAAGTAAAGGGGTCAGAGGAGGAAGGAACAGACTTTTCTCCTGAAATTATTACTTCTTACTAACTACTCTATTTTAATTTAAATACTTAACTTGCTTTGTCTGTAACTTTTCTTTCAAAACAGAGAGACTACTACCTTATTATAGGATTAGTAAGAAAATACATGCATAAATTCTTTGTGAGTTGCAGAATTTGGTATCATGAGAGTGTCTTCAGGTATATGTCAAATGCTCATGTGAATGGGGTTTTGTAATGAGAGAGGGAGATCTTGAAGCTACTGTGAACTTTGAGAGAATGATTGAATTGAAAGGCACAGAATGCTCTAGTCATTGAAAATTAGTGGACAAGGATTTTATCATGTCTTGTTTTAACTCATCAAACTGATTGTAAACATTTATTTTTTGAAATATAAAAAATTCAAATATTAATACACAAGTGGTACTACATATGAATCAGTAAGTTTGTAATTTTATTTGTTCAACAAATATCTGTTGACTGTGTGCTGTGTGTTTGACACTGATTTAGACCCAGGAGATAAAGCAACAGATAAGACACTAAAGACCTTTGTCTCATGAAGTGTGCATGCGTGTTGCACATGTGTGCATCTGTTTGGTGTTGATCCAGACCACAGAGATGAAAATGTTACACTGCTATAATTACTTGGAACCCAGCATTTAAATGAAATTACAAAAATATATTATTTACCCACCTCAATTATACTATTTTTCAAAGAAAAAAACAAAAATAGCAAAACACTATAGTAATAATTATGTTCTATCAGCAAGTGATTAGGAGGAAAATGAACAAAATAGACAAAGGAGACAAAGCAAGCTGAGTGATGAATGAGATGATATTAAAATTTCTGGCAGGGAACATAGGTCAGACTAAACACAAAGGGGAGATTCATTTCCGTACATAAAAATGTGGCATCTCCATTCATAGGAACTACTCCTTGCATTCGCTATATTACAAAACTATTAATTTCTATTAAAATAAAAATTAAATTCTCAAGCTGGAAGAAGCTTATGGAATTAATTATAATTATATATGAAGGGGGAAAAAAAGAGGTGTTTCCACGGGCTGCAAATGTATGAGGAAATGAATCGAATGGAAGAAACATCTCCATTGGGGGTTTGTAAAAGAATTTCCAGGAGGACTCAGATAGTTTAGAGATGGTGGTAAGTTTTGTTTTTGCACATAAAATAAATTTCCTCAGGTAATTTCATGTACATTTAAAAAATAACTGCATATTTTTCTATACCTTCCCGCAATTTTGGGGTGTTTCCAACAGGACAACCTCCTCGTGGGGATTTGTGAGTGGGGTGTGGAAATTTTTCTGATGGAATGATCCCAGAGGATCATGCTTCACAGTGAAATGAAAATGAACCCTCTAAGTGGCTTTCAATCAAACAAGAAAAAATGAAGCAAAAGTGTGTGACACAAAGTATTATAGATAGCACTCAGAGATTTCTAAAATGAACTCTGAAATCATCTGAATGCTGATTATGAAAATTTGTTTCCTTTATCCGTATTCACACATTCACAGGCTTCTCCTTCACTCCTCTGCTTGTTTGTTTGTTTGCCAGAAAGATCAACTGATCATAAACAATAGATGGAACGGCAGTTTAAAAGCAATAAAGAAAAAAATATCATGAAAAGAGGAACCGAAGTCAAAAGATGAATGTTTATAATATAGTGCAGGGCAGGGGGTAATCCAGGCAGACTCCATCAGACATAGGGCAATGAGAGTGACTTTATTAAAGTCTTCAAAAAGTCTTTGGGGCCTTAGACTCAAAGAAGTCACCAGAGGCCTAAACGTGTTATATGTCATTACTCTAGAATTGAGTCTCACACCAATAGGCCGTGGCTTATTAAAAACACAAGACAGTGGACCAATTGTCATGCCATTTTGCTGAAAGGTGCATAAAACTCTTATGTGACACACACTAGATGAAAACAGGACTACTGTGATCTTTAAATCATACCACATACGCGGTAATCCAGATTCCAGATTCCTTAATTCTAGATAATGTTAATTCTGCAAGTACTTTCTAAAGGTGAATTTAATTTTCATAACTTAACAAGGTGCACAAAACCTTAATAATGTGTAAGAAGGTTCAAGCTTCTCATAGTGCAGACTTCAAGTATGAGCGAAAATTACTCAAGGTTTTAGGAAGGTCTCCAAACCTTAGAACAAACACCCCATGAGATCTTTAATGTCATTACAAAGTAAAGCAGTCTAAGTTTATAAGTTCTCATCTGAAACACCCTAACACAGTGAAGTACGTGCTGATTGATTTATCCCTTCTGGAAGAATGAAAGGTTGAATTGGACCCAGGGAGATTTTAACCTGTGATCCTAGAGAATCTTCGAGAGCTTCAAACCTGAAGTTTGATGTGTAACCTACTGGTTTAAAAGGACCTACATATTAGTACTGGAGAGTTTGACATAGTGGGTGGGTACATCAGACATCAGAAAGAGCAATGTAGTCAGCAAGACACCTATATTCCCTGTTCTAATCATAAAAAAGATGATCTTTCCAAGAGCTACCACGAGGAGAATTTCGATATGCACTGAGTGAGAGCAAATCACGTTACTGGAATTTTTCTTTATGGAGCTTCCACTTGCATTTAGAAAAGTGTCTCCATGTTTTTCTGAGAATGCAATGCCTTATTTTACTAGGGAAATATTTGAGATGGATGTTATGCTCAGACTTGTATAATGTTATTGTTGAATATACAGCATTCTTGAGTTCAAAGTCCAATGATCTCATCTATCTTGAATTAATATTCCTCACTATCATAGCTCATTATCACGTGGGCTCAGGCAGGTAAATTGCATTCCCTGAAACACAACCCTGCATGCTAAATGATGCTCGGTGAGCAGTTGTAGCCTTGGTTCTTATTAAGGAGAGCATTCACAATGGGTATTTCCATCCATCATTGCTGCTCACTACATGTTCCATCAAGAGTCCAAAGTCCTACACAGTAGAATAGAATTCCTTATTTATTTTTCCTTTCCTGGCTGTTTTTGAGCCAAGCCTTTCTGGTTACAGTATGTTTCATACTTTATGCTATGTTATTTTCCTTTTTGTGGAGGGGAAAAGTGAGAGAAAGAAAACATTTTCAGAGGGCAAAAGATATGATCAATGGAATATGATATAAATCTCTATAACATCACTTTTTCTGGTCAGAAGCAGTACCAATTTTTGTAACTAAATAGTAGTTAAACTCTATTTTTTTTCAGTCAAGTCACTATTACCAATTTGTGCCCAAATGATTAAATTTGTTTTGAACTTAATTACATTTGGACTTGCCAAAGGAACAATACAGCACCCCTATGTAGCTTTAGAAATTCTAAATAATAAATAAATTAAATCTGAATATTTTTTTCTTTTCAAAATCACCTTGCCTTTATGGGTTTTTTTTTTAACTTTTTCCCCTTGTCATTTCTGTTCTTCTCTTTTATCATCCTATTCCTTTTCTCAAGAAAATAAGTCTACTTTTAAAATATTGGTTTTCGTATTATTAATACCAGAACTTTTTTAAAGTACTAAAATTTAGCAAGTATAATGTCCTTTCATTTCCCCAATACTCCCTACAAAAGGAATTGAGTGAGACTCAGGAAAGACCAATCACATGTCTACAGTTAACACATCTACACAATTCATTCAAAGCACAGTTTGATAGAAGTTTCCATTTTGCATCTTGGCTGATTCAATTGCCAAGTGACAAGTCTTACCACTACAAATGCATACTGGGAAAATAAAATTCTTCTTCTTATGTCTGCCTTGAATGTCATTTACTGTACTTAGGGTTGCCAGATTAAATGCAGATGTCCAGTTAAATTTGAATTTTAGATAAAGAACAGATAACTTTTTAGTGTATACATGTCTCAATATCACCAGGACATGTATACACTAAAAATTGATATTTGTAATGTGAAATTCAAATTTAATTGAGTGACATGTTTTTATTTGCTAAATCTGGCAACCTTCATTGTTCTCAAAGATAAATCAAAGGATTTGGATGACCTGAAACGTGTTATTTTTGATAGGGCAAGCTTTCTGTGGAGTTTTCATCTATAATTTGAATAAACTGTAGCTTGAGATTTTAATTATACAAACTGATTTTTAATTATTGAAACTTATGTTGATGACTACCTATGCATGGGTACTCATTCTATAAATCTTAAATAACGTTGGTATTAAGGATTGTTATTTTTATCCTATATCCATGTCTGTTGGCCCTTATGATAAAATTCAAGTATACATTATTATAGTACCAGGCCAGACATAACCATAGTCATAGAAAATGTTTTAGAAATACACTTAACTGACCTTCTCAAACTTACTCCTTGGCTTTTTCATCACTAATAAAATAGAAATTTTTTTAAAAAGAAGGGCCATATCCCAGATTCCAAAGTCACGAATAGTCACAAACCTGAGACACGCTGAATGAAAATGGGAGTTAGAAGCCTATTATTGCACTCTATGGTTTACACTATGTACCCTCAAAACCTATCTGAAGGGCCTCTGGTTGCTAACATTGCTCAAATTTTAAAAAACAACGCCTAGCAGCTGTTTCTACACGGGGACTTCTCATGCAAATTTCAATTCATGGAGACACTTGTACTAAACTGTGTACCTCCTGCCCTGAACTGCCTGCCTGCACTGTGTTCGTGATTTCTGAACCAACTGTATAGAGGTGTTCCTGGAATTGTGCTTCAGCCAATAAAACTAAGACTTTCTCTGTCCAACTGGAGCTGTGCAGCTATATTCCCATCAGCATCTTCATTGACCAATCAGAGCAGATCTATTCTGACCAGTCAGGACTGTGCCTTTTTCACCAATCAAACTGCAAGGATTTGGAGTGCTTACTTGCATAAGAATGACCCAATCAGGGACTGGTGCAGGGACATCTGTTTATATAAGTCAGCTCCACCCTGGCTCAGAGAGCACCCTTGCCCTTTACACCAAGCACTGAAGATTGCATTTCTCCATTTGGAGCTATAACACCGAAGACAACTCACTGGACCAGAGCACAGCAGAGCAAGGGGAGTGGAGCCAGGCAAAACCAACCAGCCAGACCTAGCACTGCCTAGTCAGAGAGGCGCCTTGCCCCAGGACCACCTCACAGACTTAATATTCCACAGCCACACACACTGTCTCATAATTGAGCTTCAACACTATTGAGAGCTGTTCCACAGTCATGCTGTTCTTACAGCCATGCTATGTCACAATTGAGCTGTTTAAACTGAATAAAGTTTCCTTCTTCGCTGCACCCCAAATTGGGGACTGCTGTTGGGGTTGAACTGGAGCCAACCACCATCAGTTAACACCAATATTACTCTTCTCAGACTGTTGGCTTTAGTTTTTCCCTTAGGCGCTTCCCAGCAATCCACTCCACATGGTGAAACAGTGGCACCCCAAAATTCTAACTTCCAATATAAGGTGCATTCACAGTCGAAGCCCTCATCCCAGTAACAATTCCTTAAGAATAAAAAAAAAAATCACTGTCCCAATGTGAAACAGATGGATATCGCTATGCTAATAAGCTATGATCAGGGGTGGCGTCTGACTGATGATGGCTCACTCTTAGATGGAGAGTAGCACCTGTAGAAAAGTCTAGCCAGGAGTATGTGGCTGGAAAGATCACCCAATAGGTACCCATTACAGTATTGAAGAAGGTAAGTTTATAAGTAAAGGGAGATTAAAGATAAATTCTACAGCTTTGCATGAGGTCAGGCTTAGGCAAGTTATTGAGCATCAGGTTATGAGGTACAGCAAGCAAGGTGAAGACAAAACCAAGGAAAACCTGGATTTATACCCAAAATCTTAGAGACACTGAATATTTCAACCATCAGCAAAGGTGATATTTTAAACATTTGTTTTCCAGTGCTTTATTTTAATGTCAAATCAAAATTTCAACTTAACTAATGTTCTATGATTTTGTGCAAAAAAATCCCCAAGTAATATGGGAAACCATGCTGAGTGTTCTGAAGTTTCTTTTGGAAAGGGAGAGGTATATTGTATAGATTTATATTTTTAGATTCAGGTGTTTGTTCATGGTAGTATTAGTTGGGAAAGTTCTATTTGTCCAACACAACATTGGCCTAAAGTCTCCCTTAATAATTTTTTAGGAGAAAAAGTAGTTATTGCCTCATTAGTTTGTTTAGAAATAAAACATGGTGCAGTTTCTATTTTGTTAAACTTTCATGGAGATTTTGGTACTTTCAGATCCAGCGTTCATGTGAAATGGCAATTTAAAAACTTACAGAGTCTGCTGTCTCCAATATCCTACTGATTCTTAGTGGAACTTTAATTAATAATAGCCAAAGGCACAATAGCAGTCAAAGGAAAGAGACTGAATTGAAATTTTTAGGGTGAGACTAACTACTCTTGAAATAAAATTTAGGTTTGTGGAGGCAAACAAAATGTGTGTAATAATCATATGCCAGGTATTGTTCTAGGAACTTCATGCCTAGAACAGGTAAGTGTTAAATATTAACTCACTTAACCTCAATATAATGCTTTGGTGTAGATGCAACTATCATTTTAATTTTTCAGATGAAGAAAATGAGGCACAGAGAAGTTAGGAGATTTTCCAGAGATCCATGTCCTGTGAGTGGTGAAGCTGGGGTTTAATTCCAAGCAGCCTAGCCGTGGCCTGCGCTTCTTATCACTACTGCATGCTGTCTTAACTAACGTGTCTGCACATTGATTAAATCATGAACACAGGCATTTTTTAAAAGCGAAAGCTAAGTATAATAAGTGTACATGCTCCAAAATAGGCTCATTTGTTTTAAATGTCTGATATATTCATGTTTTTTCACACACTTCCCTTTTCATGTTCTTTTACCTTTAAATAAGTATTTATTCTATCAAAGTGTAGCACAAAAAAATTCTGTAAATGTACAACAATTCTGACTGAATGTATTCAAAATTTATTTTTAAGAAATCATGCAAGGAAAGAAGGAGAAACAATTTTAAAAGCCCTTTCACTAATTTACTTAAAATAAAAGTCAGAGAAATATGATATTATAGCAAGCTAATAGCACTCTTATAAAAGCTGTTTTCCCAATTTCATTTCTCCTTAATTAAGGGCTTGTGATATTTATGTTAATAAAAGTATCTGGTATATGACTGGGAGATTCTTTTTAACATGAAAATTATACGGCCTGACACTGTTCCAAGAAATAATCACTTTAATAATGGTAAAAAGAAATCCTGGTAATTAAAAATAATGTAAAATAAAACTGTTCTTTATTTTGGCAGCAGCCTCAAAATCATCAATTGTATTTTAAATTCACTCTAAGTTGTAAAATTGTCTTGGAATAAGTTTGTTTGTATTATTACATAATTTCTATAAACTTAAAACTCCCTTCCATCTCCCCCAAGCTTTAATAAAACAGGCAAATATACATCTCAATGGCAGATTAAGGCTCTTTGGTAGCTAAGCCTAATTAAAATGGCAACATTCCAGTGGTTTCTTTACCAGGGAGCAAGGACATCTGTAAGGGATAAAAGGATACCAAGCATTTTGATGCATTTGCTTCCAGTGTTTAAATGTGGCAACAGAAAATATGGATTGATATTGGCTAAGCTACAAGCAACGCTTGAGTTAGATGTTTAAAAAGAGCACAGGAAATCAAAGCAGTTAAATGAATTTTTATTTGAGGTTGCTGTTTTGCCTGCTAATTCTGCCTATTTTCAGCAACATAGAATTTCCCCCAATGTGCTGCAGCGTATTATAGTCCCTCTTGAAATTTTCTTATGCAGGAAAGAAATTGGTTTAACTTTAATTAATCCGACATTTTCCAAACTCACTGACCATGAAATGCTCTTCTCAGTTTCTCCTTCCCAGTATCAACTACTTCCGCCTTCAAGCACCTTTCGGGAAGGGTTGCTGTAGCATATTTTCCCATGGCATTTTAGCGTGTCACTGCCAAGTCTCAAATGTCTCGAGTGCTCCTTGTGTCCTCAAATTATTTCACAGCTGCCATATGTATTCTGTGTATTAGGATATCAATCCAAGTTCCAAGATAGAGATGCAATATGAGGGAAAATACAACTTTCCCTTCCACTGAGAGGAAATGTATTTATAGATGCTGCTAGCTAGCTTGTGTTATGAAGATCTGTGTAAATTCCCTGCTTCTACCTCTCCAATTATTGACTGAAAACATATTGAGGCTCCAGATCACACTAATTTTAGATTTATGTCATAGCTATCTTAATAGCTAGCAATGTACCAAGAATATCAGAACCTGCCAATGAATATTTACTGAATCAAAATAAATAACTTAGGTTACCTCATGCTATTTAATATACTGGCTCAAAATTGGCCTTGATATATTTTTCTTTTCTTTATTTTTAAATGTGCTCCCGATAGGATTTAAGAATAGGCAAACTAACAATGAATTGAAGTATACTAATCATATACTTATATACACATGTCAAACATTTTTCAATTCTTTTTTTTTAAGATTTTATTTATTTATTTTTAGACAGAGGGGAAGGTAGGGAGACAGAGAGACAGTAACATCAATATGTGGTTGCCTCTCATGTGGCCCCCACTGGGGACCTGGCCCACAACCCAGGCATGTGCTCTGACTGGGTACTGAACTGGCGACCCTTTGGTTCGCAGCCCATGCTTAATCCACTGAGCTATACCAGCCAGGGCTTAATTCTTAATTTGATTTATGTAGACATGTTGACAAAAGAACATCCAAACCTATAGAAAAGTTTTATAAGAGTTTATTTGAGCCAAGCTTTGGAAGACATGTCCAAAAGCAAGATCTCAACGGACTGAGAAAATGCGCTGGAGAATGCCAGTTTTGTATTTACAATCAAAGAAGGAAACAAAAAGAAGGTACCTGAAACTCGTTGATGGTACATTAAGGAGGCAGGAGAAAGCAAAGCAACCTCTAAGATTAGATAGGAAGAAAATGGAGACCATAATTCTTTCACCCTGGAGGGTACAGAAGAGCGAATAGTTAACACATACAGCACACGGAGATGACAGGCAGGGAGCAAGACGACAATGCGGGTTCCGTGGCCTCTTCTTCTGCTGGTCTTGTGCCCTCGCGCTGGCCGTTGTGCCTCCGAGGGATCTAGAAAAGAAAATTGCTCTGACATTTTAAAGGTATGTTATCCAAGATGCATAAAAAAACATGAGCACGCCTCACTTCAGGTAGATTGACCTTTGCTAGGGAATCTAGAGACCTGAGACATGACGACCTGCTATGACCTGCCCAGTTAGGAATTCGTGATCGGACCACCCTGAGTGATGACTTTCTGTCCCCGAGTTTGCCAGGCCTGCCGTGTGGCCCCCTGAGCTTGTCAGGTTTATTATAGAGCCCAATTTTCACTCAAATATGGTAGGATTGGGAAAGCTAACAGTAGTTTTTCTGATGCTTTCATTTAACTTTATATTTTATTTTACAAAGAATGAGACATATTTTTCAAATGACTCTTCAACTGAATACATAGGTTTTCTTCTCATGTTATCATCTTAAACCCTCAAGGATTAGTGCAGTATGGTTTTCCAGCTTGGAGAATTTATGGAGATAAAATTTTGAATGCAGAAGCATAGTGGACAGAATTGATCTGACTGTGGGAGAGACTGGGGAGGGAGTAGACTCTTGGGGTAAGCCTGGTACCCAAACCTCCCAGCCTTAGGCCTTTCGTTGACTTAAACAGATCCACACATGCCAGGCATCTTTGCGTTTGGACCACACGGGTTCTAAACAACCTCTGCCCCATGGTAGCAGCCTGGGATTAGCTAAGTGCAGGATCTGATTTAACCTTGGTATGACATGGATATGACCCCTGAAGGCCACCGTGAATCACTGGCTCTTCCATAGACTGTAAACCGCTTGAAAGCAGAGACCATTGCTTCTCAACTATGTACCCCCAGCACTTAGCCACCATAAATGGGACACAATCTATGCTCTGTTGCTGTTTAATTTTTTTTAAAAAGTAAAAAATTTAAAAAGCCCCAAGGATTTTAAACCCACAAGCGAAAGGAGGCACTGCTGGGGGCCTTATTCTTTAGGAGGAAATATTTCAGATGAACAAACTTTGCTTAGCAGAAATATTTCAAAACAGAAGTTTGTTTTTTCTCAGGTTACATTTTTTCACCTGCCATGTGGCACAAGATCAACAGATAGAAGGTTATAAGTGCAGGACTGGGAAAAGGCTTTCTTTCATACAATGTAAAGCTTGTGCCTCCAGCTAGTTAAATTCTGACACGTAGATAATGAATATGGTCTTTAATGTAGTTACATTTTTTTTCTGGAAGAAACTTTTATTCTAAACACCATTCCCTGAAAATAAAATAACACTCAGCATTCATTCAATGCTGAAAGAAAAAGTTATTCAGTAAAACAATCTTCTAAAATTTGTCAGCTGATATTTCTTAGGTTGTGATGTTTTTAATATGTCAGTTAAAATAGTCTGACATTCTCTGTATAACTCTGACCCTAAATCAAGTTTGCAAAACAAAATTCTAAGCTCTAACTACTTGCTGTAAGGGAAAAACACATAAAATGTTTGAGCATTTGCCGGGTTAGTAGTAGCAACACTTATTTATAATCAGAGCTCTTCAAATATTTTAACTTTAAAACTCCAAAATTTCTAAAATTTTCCATTTTCAGGTTAAAAATTTAATCAAGATTTTTCTTTTTATTTAGGCATGTATTCTTCCCTATATGAGCAGTGTTACCTATTTGGTAAGCAATATCACACAGCATTAGAGATTTCTATACATATGTTTATAAAGTTTAATGATTAAATTTGGTTAAGGAAACAAAAAACATTCTAGGTATATCAAGTAAAAGGTATGTAATGTAGGGAGTTAGGTTTTAAAACATATGCACTAAACCATTCAGGCTTCTTTCTCTCTCTTCTAAGGCCAGGGTTACCTGTGGGAGGGTGATATGTTGGGACAGGGAATCAAGGTAAAATTTGTATTTATTTATTTTTAGAGAAAAGGGAAGGGAGGGGGGAAGAGAGGGAGAAACAGGACAAGGACCAGCTCACTGAGCCACTGGTCAGGGCAGTCTGGGGGCAGCCCCTGCTAACAGTCTGCACAAGGTTTACATTAGAGCAGCACACTGGAGCAGGATGGCAGGAACGTTCCAGTGATGGGAGCCTATGAGGAGTTGATGAGTTGGAGAAAGGCAGTCTCGCACTCCCAGTGATGAGCCACATTGGGAGAATTGAGCAACTAAGCAAATGTATTGAGAGTTAACGGGAGCAGGTTTCTCACTGAAGGAGAAGGAAGGTGCAAATGTGGAAATGGCAAAAACTAAAATAAATTCTGTGGTGGTAGATTCAAATTGGAGCTATTGTTTACCTAATGGTTTTTTAACATAGCTACAATGGATAGATGATTGACTAATAGGTAGATGGATGATTAGTAAGTAGATGGTAGATAGATGTAAAAATAAAGACAAATGAGTGAGTGTGGGTGTTTGTGGTTTGTGTATATGTGGGTTGGTGTACATGTATATATAAATAGACTGTCTCACACTGTCCAATAAGAATTTCCAGATATAACACCTTAGTAACAATGCCCATTCCTAGCACACAGATCTTGGTTTCTAAATATTACTTCACTAAAATGAATGAGGGCTCCTGGATAAATAGAAGACTCTAGGAATGGATTTGGACAACTACAAAATGTTCCTGATAATAATGAAGTATGTAAATAAATAATGAAACACTCAAGGAATGAAAGAGTTTTGAAGGCAAATCAAAAGGACAAAGAAACTAGATTGAAGGGGCTTCCGCTAGCCAAATCTAAGAAGTATAAGATTCAAAATAAATAATCATAGTAGTTTGAATTCATTTGGGTAAATAATTGGGGAAGCAAGGAGTTGTTCCTTAGAGTAATGCCAACCAATAAATCTAGAAGAAATGATTAAATTAGAAAATCTCATTTTGTGATCATCACAGTACTAATTTAGACATGAAATACCAATGGGTTCTATGACAATTGCGTGACAGTGTAATGAGGAAAGAGATATTTGTTTAATTTCTAGTATTTCCACAGGAAACCATTTATTATTTACAAAATAAAAAAGGAAATAAACAATTTTGCAACACAGAATCCTGGTATTCACAATCTTAATCTAGTGATCAAAATTTAAGCCACTCATAATGAAACAAATCAACGTTGTATGCAGTTAGATAAGATGTTATACAAAGAACACTGCACCAGTTATGTGCTATTCCTGCCAAAATTGCACAACCTGGGTCCAATCACGAAGAGACATCAAACAAATCTAATTGAGGAACATTCTACAAAACTGCTACCCTATAATCTTCAAAAACATCAAGGTCAAGAAAATGAAAGACTAAGGCCCCGCTCCAGTAGGAAAAGGCTAGAAAGACAACCAGGCGCAGTGCATAACCATTCTGTCATAAAATACATCATTAAGAATATTGTTAAAGCTTGAATAGGAGGTTTAGATGAAGAGTACGTAAGGGCTCACTATACTATTTTTTACAGTTTCCTGGAAGCTTGAAACTGTAAAAAAAGAAATCTAAAACAAAAAGCACTAGAATGACTAGAGGACATCCCAAGTGAAGATGCTAATAATTCTCTACTTGCAACTAATCTTTCAGAATTCAGAAGCTGAAGCAGTTTCACGAAATTGCCAGTGATGATCACAGTTGCTTCCAGAAGTGAGACAGACTTAAAACTAAACACAGAGAAGCTGTTGCAAAATTCCACATGTGAAAATTCGCACATGTCAACCACTGCCAGAGAAGCAGTAAAATGGCTTCTGACTTTGCTTTTCCATCCAAATCTCTTATGAGTGATCCTTTTTAGACTAACTAACCTGGAATATGCTGGCAATGGCTGTTGGAAAAGGTAGTTCCCAGACCTCCTCCGGTACACAGAACAGTGAGTAATGGCAACAATCTGGCCTACTAAGTCCAACCGGTCAATTCAGTTAACACAAGACTGATTGCTTTTGTCATTTGTTAATAATCACAGGTTTGAAATTCGAAGGCAAACTCTTATTTTTTAACTGAATTTGCACATTCATTTATTGTTCAATAAATTGATTTTTTTGTTTTGTTTTGCTTTTGATGTGTCTAGTAAATACCTAGTAAGTTTAATTACAGGGGATGAGGAATTAATGGTCAAGAAGCCAGATAATATTTTAGACGTCTTCCAGTTTTCAGTTTTTATGGGGCTAAGAAGACAATAAGCAAGTCAGTTAAAAAGAAAACATCAAATACAGACTTGTACAGTAGTCTCCCCTTATCTGTGGTTGTCATCACACAGCAACTGCTTTTCTTTAAAGTGACACTTTCTCCCTTCTGTCTGTCCACTCACTTCCTTAATTATTAAGCCCTTAGGACATCAGATTCTGGTCAGCATCAAACTGTCTTAAGAACAAAGCCTCAAGAGTGTTGACCACAGAAACAAGTTAAAATAACATTTCGGTTTCAGTTGAGTTTCAGCCCCAGGCCCAGAAAGCAGGATGACGCAATCAACCACGCCCTCGTGAGCCCAGACAGAATAATGTTAAGGCTAACATCAGGACCTGATGCAGTGATTAACTAACCACGCCCTACCCTGGCCCCAGCCAATCAGTAGGGCCCATGGTCCCAACTCCTTTAACCCCCATGATTAATGATTTCCCCCGGTGTAGCCCATCCCTTGGAAGCCATCTGGAACCAGGGTTTTGAGCAATAGCTTACTTGTGACTCCACGCTGGTCACCATTCCTTAATTAATAAACCTGTACTTCCTTGGTGCCAAACTTCTGTTTGCATTTGATTGGGCTTTGATGCGTGCAAGCAAACGAACCCCTTTAGCCTGGCAATGCAGTCTTGTTTTCTGCAATTTCAGTTACCCAAGATCGACTGTGGTCTGTAAATATTAAACAAAAAATTCCAGAAATAATCAATTAATAAGTTTAGGTGAAGGGATTAGTCAAAGAGCATATATGTATACACCATAGACACAGACTACAGTGTGGTGATGGCCAGAGGGAAGGGGAGTGGGGGCTGAGAGGAGGGGGAGCAAAGGGGAGGAAATGGGGACATCTGCAATAGTGTCAGTAATAAAAATAAAGTAGCCAAGTTTAAAATGACTTGCCATTTTGTGTAGCATCATGATGTTTATGTACTTTTACATTTTTAAGATCAGTAATTTTTACATTTAATTCAGTAACTTTATGGTCATTGAATTGTGCTCATTAATTGAATTAAATGTTGAGAGTCAATATATTTTCATTTCATGGCCCTTGCCTTCTCCCATTCCTCTCCCTCTTCCCCTCCCTCCTATCTTCCTTCTCCAAGTTCTTAAATAGTGTTTTTCCTGTGCCAAAGCACTGTAGTAGGTGTTGAGGAGCAGTGCTATATTATTTCCCATTATGTTGATAGGTAATATGCATTATGTTTCTTATCTAATATTTTGATTTTCCTGAAGTTTCTGATTCCTTTACTCACCCCCACCAACACATATATTTTTAATTTTAATTCTCTGTGTATTATGTCCGGAACTGTGCATGCTGTCAGTATACTAATCTCCCCTTTCGCTCCAGCCCTACTTTGTTCCTCCACGGAGAGTTTTCCCTTGAAGCCCTCTGCCTTCTTCTACTGACCTAGGACTGTTAGCGATCTACAATCCTGGGAAATCCCTTCATAAATCTGATGATTTAGAGCTGCCTCTCATTGGATCCATGACTTTATTATTTACTTAATTCCATACTGCGCTGTATGGGATTGAAAGGTTCTTTTTTTTGTCTTCACACATGATTTGATTCACCATAGAATTTCTAGGTTTAAAATTACTTTTCCTCATGATTTTAGACATTTCTCCATTATTTTCTGCCATGCGGTGCTACTTATGTCTAATATGAATCTGAGTTTTGACCATTTTTTAACAAAATATTTTCCTCCCTCTCTCCCTTCCTTCCTTCCTTCTTGCCTTCCCTTCTGGGAAATTTCAGAAGTTTCTATTTTTAGTGTCCTGAAATTTTACAATATATTTAGATTTAAAAAATTTAAATTTTATTATCTATTATTATAATTTTTCTCATGATCAATGGGTCCAAGTATTCCTTTTAGGGCTAGTTTCATTCAATATTTGTGCAATAATTTAACTTTTTTCTTGCTTAATTTCTAGAATTCCTAATACTTGGATACTAGGCCTTTTGGAAAGAATATTTTCATCTGTGCATTTTCCACTGTCTTGTCATTTTATTCTAAATTTTAACTTATTTTCTTGACTTCATGTTTTACAGCTTTATGAATGGATTTCTTTATGGGTTCATTTTGGAAGTCACAATTTTAATTTCTAAGAGGTCTTTTTTTCATCTTGTATGTCCTTTTCTTTAGTTTTACTTTTCTTTTTGGATATAATTATATAATTACCTTAACTTTTTCAGAGTATTTATTTTTTATGTTTCATTTCTGAGGTAGAGATTCTTAGCAGAAGAAAATTGTGTTTTCTCTGGGGTACGTATTCCCATTTTTATCTTGGGCTCTCTCGATGCTACCAGTTTTCTTCCAATAGCTGGCAGTTCTGGTTAACAAACACTTATTTAAGAACGAAGCAAGTGTGAGACTCTTTGGAAACACCGTGCACATGGCTGGGCTTTTCCACTAGCACGATGCACTACGAAGGCTGAGATGTGACCCTGAGACTGCAGTACTCGATGTGCTTTCTTTCCTGGAAGATCAGCTGTGGTAAGTGATTCGTCTTCCCCTGACAAACTGTGTGACTTTGTGTGTATGTGTGTGTGAAAGAGAGTAGGAGAGAGAGACAGACTGAGCTGTGGGGTAAAGACTCACTTGTTCTATAAACTGATCATTAATTAAACCCCATCTCAGTCCCAACCCCTACCCTGCTCTCTCTCCTTGTGTCTGAAGCCTGACAGGAGTTCTGGGTTCTGCTAGGTCAGGGCTGCATGCCCCCACAGCCTCTCTGAACATCCAGACACAATAAAGCTTCTGCTTCCCCTCTCTGCACCAACAGCCCTCCGCAATGATCCTGGAAATTTCCCTCAGTTGTTGGCTGCCTTTGTGTTCTTTGGTTGTGGTGGAATAGTATCTTTTAAAATTCTTTTCCTAGCATTATAACAGACACTAGGATAAAAGAAAAAAAACAAACTATAGTTGTGTTACATTCACCCTCCTGAACTGAAAGGTAAGTTCTAGTATTTTTTAATTGTGCTGATAATTTTCTTCAGTTCTGTAGGAAGGACATTTATTAATATTAATTATATCAATAGTTTATATTTCAGACTTTCTATATGTAATTTGGGAAATTCTTTCATGATTTACTATTCAAAAATCATTTAAATGATATAAAAATCATATAAAAATCTTTAAAAGTAACATCTAATTTTATTATTCTGCATTGTAGAATGTTCCATGCTAACTTTTGAGCCATTTTGTAAATAAAGATACTAATCATAGTCAGAAGCACTAGGAACAGCAGAAAATCAGCCACTTTTGGGAATACTTTAAAAGACGTACAGCAAAGGAATTTCCCCAACAAATCTCATATTTCATTGGCTCACTAAATCTGTTGTCACATCTCAGGTTCACGTCTGCACTGAGAGGGGTGGCACTGCTCTAATTTGCATAGAGTGCCTACCTCTGCAACCAGGTGTGACCTTCCATGGCATCATAAAGGCTGCATGGGAGGGAGAAAGTGCCTGAACAAATCTGAAAGTCCTTAAAAAAGGAGAAATTGAATTATGAATATCAACAAGGCAATAGAAACACCCATTATAACTGCAATCTATTTACACCAACCAATCAGTTAATAACAATATATTGTAGTCACTGTACCTTATAGGTATTTGACAAACTTTAGTCAGTAAACTATGATAATGGAGATATTTATGTTGAGATGATGAAAATAGAGAGGCAGGCATGAACAAGATAAAGAAGATTCTTACATGCTACTTCTAGAAATGTGAATGTTAGTTTTATATACCAGAAATTGTGGAAGCATTTTAGATAAGGGAGTGACCTAATATCTCTTGCCTTTTAGAATATCACTCAGAGATACCTGTTTGGTGTCTAGACTCGTGGGGAAGGAGGCTAGAGACTCAGAGACCATTTAGGATGCTCTTTCTATTTCCTGTCTTCAAAGTCTTGTAACTATAAATCCTTTTTATTTATTGTCCTATTTGGAATGTTAATTGCCAAAATATAAGCCTAGGTAATGTGAATTATATGAAGCCTGCTGTTAAAAGCAATCATCCTATTTACAACTTAAGTTTTTTCAGACTAAAAATAATATCACTGCCATTTAATTTACTTCCAAGAATGTATTAGAAATTGTATCCCATTTCTCTCTGTTTCTATTTTCTTGAACATTGGCTTTTACTTAAATATTTAAACCTACAATATAATTAATTCACACACAATGTAAGATACACATACATTCTATTTTCTATTAAATTTTTGTCAAACTTATTCACAAATTTATTTACACTTTTAAATTTAGGCATTTTTTAAAAATTTGTGCCAAGTTTATAAGCAATGTGTAATTAAATATAATTCTGAACTAATAAAAAATTTATAAACAAATCTAAACTGTATCTGCCTAAAGTTATAAAAGATTTTTGTTAACTTCCATGAGAACTTCATCCATTTTTAACCAATCCTAATTAGTTTTCAAAGTACATCTGCTTGAACTTCTATAGTATTGCTATAAGCTGGTATTTTGATTTCTGAAAGGATTATTTAAAATTTAGATTTGGCACCTGTCAAGAAAAAAACCCCAAAACAAACATGCTTATTCTATTGGATATTGTAATACAGCATCTAATGACTGCTGAAACTTAACCAATCACACAGGATGACAGGGTAAAAACACATAGACAGAAATTTTATGTCAAAACCATTGAGGAAAAAAAAAAGTACTGCAAATTAATGTCTTCTTTGTATAAATTTTATTCTGATTAGCCCATGTAAAATTTATGCAGCCATATAACCAGAAAACAGAAACAATATGAGAGTTGTGGGTTTTTTGTGGGGTTTTTTTTGGGGGGGGGTTTTGAAAATTACTGTCAGAAACTTTTGCAATAGGTCCACTAATATGATCCCGGGCCTGTCTGACAGTCTGGGACACAGAGAGCTGTCAACCCAGGAGCAGACCAAGGATGATTGTTAAGAAGCTTTGGTGCTCCCTTCTATTTGCCTAATAGAGAGCCTTGTGCTCAGCATTTCCTGAAGCAAAAGAAGACAGATGAAATCTCTGGGCACTTCACTGCTGCTGCCTCTCAAAGATTTCCTGTCAAAATGGGCCTATAAGGGGAGAAAGGTTTTCAATAACATTTTTTTTCCACCTGGCAGGATTTCCAGCCTTGGTATGAAAAGAGTTTGAAGGTGCTGTCTTTGTTAAAGAGAAAAAAAAAAGAAGAAAAGGCTGCCAAACTACCAGATCTAGTTGTGTTTAAAAATAAAAAAGCAATAGAGAATATGGCTCATATTACCACAGCATATACAAAAAAAAATAGTTTTGATTGACATTGTATTCATATTTTCATTTTTTCCCTCCCATCAAATGGAGGAAGTGACCTTCATGTTCTTACTTCTCAACTGAAATACAGAAAGCATGTGTGTTGCCAACCACCTTCATAACTCTTTTAGTAGCTTGGGTAGCAATTGTGGAACTAAGGTCTCATTTTTGCCAAAGGGATGTTTGCTAATCTGCCTATCTCCTTGTTAATATTTACTCCTTCCCTTCTGCCATCTTGCCAGTCAGTCAGCCAATCAGCCCACCAATTCCTAATAGCCTGTGGAAAGATAGAGCTGCTATCCTCAGAGGCCTTATATTTCATGGGGAGAGATCCTTATAATGATAGTTTTCTAAGTTTCTAGGGAAATACATTTGCACTCGTCTTTTCCAGTAGCATCAGAGATGCTACTTTAGCTAGCCATTCTTTGCCCCCAAAAGAGCTGTTTTGTCATTGTTAAGGACAGTTTGGTTAAAAATCACAATTTTTCCATTTCTTCCCTCATACTATATTCCTCTGAATGGATCAAAGGCAAAAGAATCTGAATAAAATAAACAAAAAAGCTGATGAGATAAGGATAAGAGATGTTCTCAAAACATTTCTTAAATTGGAATTCCCAGCATGGGTTGTGGTGCTAATGTGTGCAGACATCTTTGGTGTTTTGTTAATTGACATGATGTTTGCAAACTGCAAACAGATAGCTAACATAGAAGAACAATGCAAAACCAAAACAAAGTAACAATAAAACCTCAATTGTCTGTAGGCATTTAATACAAGGGCACACAGGGCAGGAACCCCAAGGAGAATATAGAACAGAACAATTGATTTTTAAAACAAAGACCCTCAAGACATTTAAAAAGAGTGTTGAATCATGTTGACCATATTTAATTTTCCAAGATACAAAAACATGCTGTATATTTACTGGCACCAAATTTATATATTATAAATGTGTACATAAATCGTGCCTTTTTACTTAGAAAATGTATTTGTAAGAGACACTTCATTCCACCAAATAAATTGGGTAAGCGAGGTGTTACCATATGTTGTAATGAACCATATTCCATTTAAGTAGATTTGTTTGATATGATATATTTCTTTTTCTTTAGTGAAGTGTTAGAAATTTTTTGTGTCAAAGCCCAGTAACTCTAAAAGGTTAGTTAACCCAACAGATAACAACAACAAAAGTTTCTCTGAAAAAGCAGCCGCAGTTACGAAGGAGACTAATTGGCAGCCTGTAGGCAACATAAAGGCTTTTTGAATGGGGAGTTCCCAGGTGGAGGGAGCTGACTCTTAGAACAGCAGCAGCTTTCAACAAAACATTCCTTTTTTTCTTAAGAATGAGATGAGCATGTGAAGCAAGGAAGGTCATCAAGTACATGGTCATGAGTTAAGGAAAAAAGAATATCATGTAATGTTTTTGGCAGTGCAGGGACATGAGCAAAATTACGAGATGATTCAATTATGTATAGAGGTGTGAGTAAACGTATGATTTTTTTGTTTAGAAAAGACTAGGGTCAAGATGAAATAATTTACATCATCTCAAAACCAATTTCTTTTTCAACAAATCACTGTAGTAGTGTCTGTAGATAACAAAATTTTGTTAAGCACTGGCAGTGAAATGTCTTTTATTATTATTTATTAAAGCCACATAAAATTAAAATAAAAGTAACCAAAACGGTTAGTCGCTGGACAGTCTCTGGAAGTAGTAACAGTGTTCAAGACCTGAGCAAAACAGACACCATGAAAGAGTGAATGGTTAACGAAATTCAATAAGCCGAGTTTACAGACAATTGCATACTCAGACAGTGTTCTAAGGACTGACCTTAAATTATCTTAAGAGGTGGAACGGTGAGGAAATAAGTTAGAGTATTAGGAATTAAGAGACATAAAGCCACTGAAGATAGTCACAGAAGAGATTTTTAATGAACTGAGATCATGATGAATATCTTCTTGGTCTTCAATTTTGCTTTTTTATAAGAAAAGTAGTTGAATGAATACACATTTGCTTCAATTCTGATCACTGTTGTGAACTACCTTCGACATTCTTCATGGAACATGGTCAAACCAGTCGGATTAAAGAGGCTAAGAGGAGTACATGAAAGGACACAAAATTTAGTGTGGTGTCCATGTTAAATCAAAAGATCAGAAAGTTAGAACGTCAATTTTTCAATCCATTCAGATCCCTTAATTCTGAGTATAAAAATAATTATTGGAAGTTTGTGATATATCTAATCTTTGTCCACTTGTCTGTTGGAACTTTAATCTGCTGCAGTGAATCAATAAAGACTTTGTAAATGGGATGGGGTAAATAGAGAGGTGAAAAAAATTCTCCTGATTCATTCAGTGGAGACTTTTCCTTCCACAGCTAATGGCTCAAATGTTGAGAACAAAAGTGAGAGACATATTTGACTTTGTTTCCTGAATTTGGGTGCCACATTCTGCCACCCACTGCTAGTCCTAGAATTAATGAAATACCAAAACCAGGCTAGTGGAAGTGCTGCAAACTTGGCGTGTAATGAAACAAAAGACTACAACGCATATGCTTCTACTTTCATACAATGAGAAGACAATAAAAAATAAAAGAACAAATTACACTTTGTATCATGGGATATGAAACAATTACATGAGGAAGAAGGTGGGGAATGTAAGATTCAATGGACCCTTTAATGAATAGTAGCAAAATATCCACCCAAACAAATGGCATTCTTCACACCTTAATGATAGAAAATAGCCTGCTTCCATTCAAACTTTTGTAAAAGGATCTTCATAGATTTTTTCCCCTACTGACTTAATGTCAACTTTTGGAATTAATCGGCTTTCATCAGGGGACAAGTACATGCATCACAACAGCTTTTATATTTTTCCAGTCTGCACTTCATCAGGGACTGAGTTCATCCAAGGGAGTTTCCACATTCATCCGACATCAATTATCCCAGCTCCTGCTGATACCCAATTCATGTCATAATAATTAACTTGTGCTATTACAACCAAGTTTCATAATTAACATTTCATTCATCAAAATTTTTCTCATGGACACATTTTAAGATATAGTGGTCTTCTACCTTTCCAGAGATACATACTTACTACTAAGTAGACATGGAAAGAAATGCTTAGATGCAAAATCTGGGCAAAATGGAATCTGTATAAGATCCCACCACGTATGGAAGAAGATGTATATATTTATATAAACACATGTTAAAACAAGACAAATACCATTCATATAATTCTCTCACTGATCTCTTAAGATGTACAATAACATTTTAAAGCAAGATATTAAGAAAGATAATGATCCTTCTGAGCTGAATCAGGTGGACAATTGATAATGAATTTGACAATGGCCTATGAGCTGACTACTTGAAAGAATTTTCCAGTACATACTGATAACTTTATTTGATCTAAGGATAACAGAAAATTGTAATTTTACCTGTTTAAACATGTAATTTTGAGAGAACAGTATCCTTTGAATCCTAAATGTATGTTTTAAATATCTATTGAAGTCACACATGAGCTTAAAATGGTTATTCTCCATGAAAGGTGTGGGAAGGTTTCTTCTCTTATCTGTTTTAAAAGATGTAATTAAGCTGATATGTTTTACTAGCCAAATAGTTTATTTAATTTACTTAACTCTAAAATCCCTCAATTATATTGTTCATGTGCCAAGAAGTTGTCTGATCGATGATTAATATCTTGTACTTTTTATAGTTGATATTTCCAATAGACACATGTAGAAAATTATAGAAGCAATTAAAATGTATTAGAAAATAAAAAAAAAATCATAAACCTCTAATCTATCTTCCCAGACTGGGCAATGACATATTAATTCTGATAATTTATATTTATGTAGCATTTTATCATTTAGAATAGTACTATTTTATATCATAGAAAAACAGGATGTATTACACACAGAAATAAGAATGGGATTAAAAGAAGGAAAGTGACTTGTCAGGTATTTTCTCGCTCCAAATAGGGTATCAGGGAATCAAATACAGACCTCACTCTAAACTTACATCAGCATAGTGCTTTAGAGAATACAGAACGTACAAACACTGCCCGGTGACAGGTGGTGTGAAAACAGAAACCTTGATATTCTTGAGTACATTTGCTTATCCTTTTCAGTTTCTGATAATAAATTATTCTGATAAGCCCTTTGAATATCTGGATAAAGTCTTAGAGTTTATGTCATGATTTTTTTTTTGTTTTAGCCTCCTTGCTGCATTGCTGCTCCTACTGATTTTTCACTCCCATCCACAAGGGATTCTTGGAAGTACAATCCTGGGTGGGGTGGGGGGGAATACACACAAAAATCCTTTAGTATCCTCTTTGTCTCCACGTAGATGGGAATACTAGGGAAGCTCTTAGTACAGAACCAATCACTTAGGCAATATCAAACTATGAAGCCCACAGTGAAGATCTGACACTGGTATGTATGAGTCTGCTCCAGCTACAAATCAAGCCTCGAAACCGTAACTTGAGACTCTAGGCACATAATGACACCCATTGGTATTCACACAGGAGCTCAGACTGTTACATATGCTCACCGCAAATTTTGCTTCAGGGGAAAATGGAGGATCATTTAAGTCACTCCTTCTGTGCATTGAACTGTCAACTTACAGAAATACCATATTAATCTTAGGGAAACACTCTGCGAAGCTCACTTGAGTGGTGAATGAATGTAAATGTCCCAAATTATTAAATATTTATTTCATCAAACCTGGCAACAAAGATGTGATCGACTTTGCACTCAGCTCATCCGCACACTCTTATTTATTATACACCATTTCTGATGGTCTTAATCCTCTCCTCTGGAAGTGAAATATTTCCTTCTTGAACAGATAATGAAATACATTATTTTTGGACATATATAAGATTTATCATAAGTAATAACATTTCTGCTGCACAAATCATCTTTTTAAAAACATCTGAATTTTCATACTTAAATTTATGTGATATATTAGATATATTCATATTTAGCTAATATTTTCAAGCACTGTCTCCAACAAACATTATGCGGCTGAACCCCAGCACAGAGAGAAGTGGAGCAGCAATCAAAATACAGCCTTGGAAGTCCTAAACACCACCCCGAACACTGAGTGACTGCCTTCAATGCTAGAAGTAGGACACTTAATATAAGACCAACAGTGTTCAAGGGAAATGCAAGACCAAACAAAGCTAAAGAACAACAGAGACAACATTTAAACTTGTCCTTGATAATAGATTTGTAAAATCTCATTATAACATAATTGTTTTTAAAGAAAGTCTATATTTTAAGTTTGAGAAACTCGACTTATTTTCCTCTACCTTAAAAATAAGTGGGGCAAAAATGATAGAAAGAAAGCATCTGCCAGGTAGGTTTTCCAAATCCTGACAATTAAACAGTAATTTTCATCAGATTTTAAATGCACCCATCAATAGCAAGATTGTAGACGGATGATACAGTTAAATCACTGCTGATAGACAATTAGTAGAGTCTGCTGTCTCAAGCCAACATTGGCAGAATCTACTACTCTCCCAATCAAATTCCTCAGTATTCAGTAGAGCAGACCTGAGTTTTCTAGCTAATGCTGTAAAGCAGCATTGAATAAATACAAATGGCATAATCTTCTTTTGCAGTCATATCCTCCCACACCAGTCTATGTAACTAGGGAAACACCACATCTCATGTACTGAATAGTGAATACAGCAGATTGTTAATTGTTATATTTATGGAGCTCATGTAAAAATAATTAAAATCAGTACTGTAAGATTCCTCTCGAAGGGTATTAATACATGGACAATACCTGAATATATGTCAGCCTATCTGAAGCTTACTGATGTGTTTATAGGGTTTCCGTAGAGAGTTGTTATGAAACAAAAATTTAGGTGAATGTAACAAATGTAGAAAAAAATGTTGGAAAACAGCACATGTATTTTATATCCATGTATACACAAATATATGTACATAAAACAAACAACTTTAATGGAGTTTGCACATTCCAAGGAAAAGACACCTTCACATATAGATGAAAATATCATCCTACATTCAAATAATAATGGCATATCAAAAGGTATACGAAAAGTAATTCTAGTAAAGCCTATTTTATAAAATGTATTGTGAACTATATATTATCCGTATTTTACACCAATGTGATATTGATTTCCTACAAAAACACATTAAATACAAGATTTATGAGAATGTAGCAAATCTCATTTGGCCAACAAACCGTAACTCTTTTTGTGTCTGCTTTATGAACAGGAGCAGAAATGGTAATGCTCCACGTATCGCAATAATTTATCCAAAATTTACAAATGGTCGTCATTTAAAAATAATTAAGAGAATGAAAATAATAGTGAGTGCTTAATAACAAAATAATAAAGATTTATTTAACTCCCTAACACTCTTATATGCAACAAAAATTTATGTGTATATATTTACTTACACACCTCTCTACATATATAAAAGGATGTGTGTTTGCACTTTCAAAAATGAGTTTACAGATAATAATGGAGGAAATTAATAGGCAAAGAATATGGCTTTTGAAATAAAATAGGTTTTTGAGACATATCAAGCAACAGCAATTACTTAAAAAACACCAAACAGAGCAGCTTGAATCTGATTGAAGTGGTTACACACTGTGCAGGCAAAGGGTACACGAGTCTGGAATAAGTGTAGGCAGAACACAGGGAAAGCATGGCTGCAAAACGCAGAGGGACTGTTCTCCTTTTATCTGTACAACCTCCACCCTTCCTCTTTCACCTTCCCAAATTGTCACCCTGAACGTGGGCCAACAGTCGGGAGATTTCTGTTGAAGCTGTTCTTGCTTCCCCTGATCTATTCTTTCACGTAATTAACTGCGTGACTTATTTGCCCTCTGATTTTATCTGAGGGCTGGCAAATTTCACTAATTCCTTGCAGCTACCCCATATCAGTGTTAAAGAAGTATTTAATTCCCCAGATGAAAAGCAAACATTTAGAGTATGCATAAGTAAGACCGAAATACTGGGAAGTTAATAACACTTGTCACTCTTGTAGCACCTTTTAGCCGATGATTTTGATGCCCTTAAAAAGCAAAAGCTTATCACTCTCATTTTGCTACAACTGAAATACAGAAAGGTTAAGTGATTTGTTTGTTCATTTATTTACTTAGGATTTATTTATTCACGATTTATTTATTCTGCTCTAGCAAGACAGTCATGGAGCTGGAAATAAGAAACAAAACTTTTGATTTTTTATCCTCTTTTAAGCCACTCACTTTGCTTAAATGCTCACAGTGGAGGCTGGTGACATTTATTTTATAAGCCCGACATCATCATATTGAACTGGCATGCCTGTTCCATGCTTAGAAATAGTCAGAAAAGTGAAGGGCCATTGCTTCGGACCTTAGAGTTCAGAGCAAAGTGACTTTAAACAATTATAACTTCAAAAATTATGGAGTTAACTGAGACACCTCTTCAATGAGTCCCCAGTACGATGTCACAAAGCCTGTTAACATTTTTATATACTATGTGACAGGCACAGTGCTGAGTGCATGGAGTTTATTAAATCAATTAAGCCACAATAATAGCCTTATCCATGGGTACTACTATTATTCATATCTCCAGAAAAAAAATGTGAGTAGAAAAGTAATTTGTCTAAAACACAAGTTGAGTAGGTGTTGGGTCCAGGGGCATAGGATGAATAGTTCCTGACTTCACAGCCTATGATCTTTACTACTCAGCAATGCCACGTCTCTTTTTTTCATCCTTGAGTCGTATCAAAAAGTTAATAGTAAAAATGTGTTTAGTAATTAAAATAACCCCACTAAACTAAATGTGGGTCTGCCCATTAAGTTGCTTACAACATTCTTTATTCCTAAGTATAAATGTAATATGACCACATATATAACACCAATTAAAAAATACAAAATCCAGTATTTCTAATGCTCATTGGAAGAAGTAAAAAAAAAAAAAGAGGAGTGAAAAAGAAACTCTGGTTTTAGCTTCTAATTCATTGCAACATGGCTCTATCCCTTCTCTTTGGGAGAGGATGGTATAGGGGACATTTTGATAAGGAATTTCAAATAATGCATATTTTTTACTAAGAAGGTTAGTTATCTGCTGAACAGTCCGTGTAAAGTCAATCTTGTTAGATATTATCGAAATGCCAGATATATACAAGGAGGATCTACAAAATGTAAACTTAAAATAATATATTTATTGAAATGTAAATAAGAAAATAAAATTTCAAATAAAGTATTATGCAGTATGTTACAAAGAACCCTGACTTATTCAGTTAGGATGTGGTTTTAAATCCTAGCCCAACCAGAGATTGCTATGACCTTGTGTAAATTACTTAATTTTGCTGACTGCCAATTTTCTCAGTTCTAAAGTAGTGATATTTCTGTTTTTCAGCCATGTTGTGGGAATTAAATGGACCATCAATTCCATGAGGAAAAGTCTCATATTTGTTTTGTTCACCACTTTTTAACATCCAACCTAGCATAATTCTTGGCTTATAGAAGCTAAATAAATATTAACCAAATGAATTCAAGTGGAGTTTTAACACAGTATCTGGCATACACAGTACATGCTCTCAAATTTTTAAGCTTTAGTTTTAATATTATTAGTATTGATAGTGTATATGTAAAAACTAGAAATGGTCTGAGATGTACCTTGTTAGGGAGCTAACAAGTTATAGTCTACCACACTTCATGACTTTGAGTGGAAGATATGACACTCCCAGATTAGGGACAAAGTGAAATTTATTAATTATAACAACAGTCATAGTCTCATAGTCCCAGTATCACTGAGACCCACCTCCCTCAGGGCAACATCTAGAGAGCTAAACAATACCTGTATTGCCAATGGTGAGCACTAAAGGAGAATAATCAGTGAGCATAATTGCTCTTTCCTCCATCAGGAGACACTATTTCTATCTTCCAAGGCTTAAAGCTTTGATTTGTAGAGGCATATTATCTCTGTCATCTAAGGCTGTTCTACAAACATTCAGTGCCTTATTCACAGGGTGTGCAGAAAAATGAAAGACCCATGGAGAATTGACACCCAACAGTATAAAAACATCCAACACATTGAAATGCAATTGGAATGTGATTTTCAGTTATAAAACAATAGTCCAGAAAATTACATAAAGTTATCATTCTCTTCAGAGAGTTTAATAGTAGATTCAATTTGCAGATGCCACAGTATCAAGACTAATCTATTTTTTGAATTTTACCATTTTGTAAGTACATAAAAATTGGCTACAGAGTCAGAACTATGGCTCCTTTGAACACTATTTTATTCTGAACAAGGACAACAGAGAGTTTATGAGAGCTTTTATCTATCAAAAACATAGAAATCATGAACTTGAGGTTATTATTACAGGATTCCATGGAGTCAGACAAAGCAGTCATATGTTTTTGTATTGGAAATAGATAAACACAATTGCGGAACATTGCAGGCAGCAACACTAACGGTGATATACTTGTAGTAGTCTGTTCCAACTGACTTTTCAAAGGATTTTTTTTTACACTTGTCACCGCTAAGCGTTGAAAGAAGTGCTTTACAATTTTTGCATTCACCTCTTCAGTACTCATTCTTTCACTCGTTAATCACTTAATGTCAGATGTCAGTACCAATGGCTCAGAAGAAACCCTTAAATATCAACCAATGGACTTCTTTCAAATTCACTGACTTTTTCTAAGTCTTTATATCTGTGCTTTGGGTAGCAGCCTGTCTTTTTTGAAAGGTGCTGCCTTTTGAATTCTATGCCTAGTTCTGCTCCTGAGCCTCGCTAGGAGATTTCAGTTTTCTCTTCTTGCCCAGCTTCTAAATGCCAGTTTTCCTTTGGTTCTTTGTCCTTTTCTCTTGCCATGTTCTCTCTCTTAATGACCCCAGGATATTTAAGCCTCAGCTTTACACATTTGTTTTTGGCAATTATACCTCTACTTCTAAATTTTCTCGTGATTTAGTCTCCCATTTTCAGACATCTACCAGACACTTCCACCTGAATGCCCTAAGGATATCCCATAGTCACCATACTTATAACTGCAGCTATCCAACCAAATCAGTTCCTGCCCAGGAATACTTAGTTGTTTCTAAGTGCTCTGTTAAGGGCCATGACACCACTGCTTCTCCCTTGGCATGCTACCTCTCTTCCATCATGTGACTGCCATCCTGGTTTAGAGTGCTATGATCCGTCCTTTGACAAACACAAAAACCTCCTGACAGGTTTTCTTACCTCGAGGTTCCCCCTGCTCACTACATCCCATTTCTGCTCTTTCTTTCCAGGAGGAGGGACTGCCAGTCACTTTATACTGCTCACTGGACAAATCTAGATCCTTTCTTCTGGCATCAAGTGACTTTATATCCTGGTCCTTGCCTGCTTTTATTCAATAATGTTTAATGAACTAGCAATAATGTAGTAAACGGTACCTCTCTGGAGTGGGCACAAGGGAGGAGGAATGAAGTGACATCAGTCAATTAATAAATTGATGTATTATTATAAACCATGAAATATGAAACAAGTGTAGTATTCATGAGAAGTGATACTACAGAATATAAGTGCCCTTATCTCCGTCTGCTCTCCTCTGTGTACTTGATGCTGTCACCGAGTTGGATTGCTTGAGAGCTATTGAACTATCATTCTTTTCTTCTCAAAATATAGTAATTATATATTTATATGACCTGATTCTTCCTTCTTTCTTCTATCTTTTGAAAGTCTTCTTATTCCATGAGGTCCAGTGGAAATGTCATTGCCTCTGGAATCCACTTTGATTGTCCTCAGCACTCTCAAAACAATTAGAGCCCTTTGTACAACGTTCATGGTACTCACGCTTACCACACTGTACTGTAGTCATGTGTACAGGTGGTAACTGCCCCTGCTGGACTGAGAAAGAGCTGAGGGACAGCACCACAGTTCAGTACACTGCAATTCTGACATGCCTAAAATATTAGCTTGTTCATAGCAGACTTTCGATATTTGTTTAATGAGTGACTAAATTATAAAACACCCATAAGGTCCAGGGTGTTTCCTTTGGCAATGTCTAGAAAACTCATGCAAGCTGCCACTTTATAGAAAAACAGTCATGGCTGATGTGATGGGAGCCTGACCCTCTGCTGGCAAAGAAGTTAATGAGGTATTATGATAGGCAACAGCTGCATATGGAAACTCTCCATCAGGTGGAACCCATACATCCCACAGAGCAGATAGAAAGGAGGTCAATTTCCCGATGAATTTGGGAGAATAATTTACAAACAAATTTCTTCTAGAACAGAGGTGCCCAGAGCATGATATTATCACTTCCTTGGGAATTCAGTATTTTTAGAAAGAATATAATAAAAAAATCAATTGTTTAAGAGTTCTGGTATTGCTCTATCATTCTAGTAAGTGCTATTTGCAGAAACAACAAAATAGTTTTGTTAAGTATCCTGATATTCTTCTCCTAAATCAGGGGCCTCCAATTCCCTAAGCCCATTAAACTACTCTCTCGTTTTATGCCTAATCTCTCTATGTGCTCTAAAACAATCACAAAGTGTAGCATGTTATATTCAAAGCTCTTTGCACACATCAAGTAATTATTCACATAACATTGTGATGCAGGTGTTATTGTTCCCATTTTATAGATAAGGATATTGAGACACTAGAGATCTAATAATTTGCCTAGAGCAGTATAGTAGGCCAGCTGCAGAAATATAAGTAGATAATTTTTTGACTCCTTGTGCTGATTGCAGGCTGTAAAATTGTACTTGATATCAGGCTTTTCTCTATATGCATGCTTTATAATATCTAAATAGGTATGTACTGAATTATGTAAGGGTCTTACAAAATAAGCATCACTGTTTTTCAGTAGTAATCTAGATACTTCCATATTATGATGCTTTCTGCATGTGAGATAAGAGAGATTAACAGCATTCCAGTATGCTTGGAAAATATGTGTCAACTATATAATTCTATTTAATAATCTGCTCCTCTTAAAGATACAAAAAACATTCCATACTGTTAGCAATTTTAGTATTCCCACAATGAGGTGATTAGAAACAAAATGGCTGATTTGAAACAAATATTCTGAGTACGTTTCATTTTGTGCTGTAATACCTCACTGAAATGGGGAGGACACGATAATCCTGTACCTCATGCAAAATCAATTACATTTTAGTTCGAGATTCTCAGTGGCTGAAACAGGATATTATTTTATGTCCTGAACAATATGTTGTTCCAGTTACTAGGGAAACCAGTAGCAAAAAATAACTTTACAATGATGCATTCTCAAGAAATTGACTAGAATGTCAGTCTCTGGAGTATCATTACAAAGTGCTATTTGCATTTAAATTTCTTATAACCCTTAAGCAACTGATTTGTTTGTTTATAATCATGAGTATGCATTTTTAGCTCTTGAAAAAAAAATTTAAAGATCCAACTAATATTTTAGTATTTAACCATTTAGAAAGCTACCCTTTAAGCATTCGATGTCTGTTGCTGAATTATTTTGTGTGGATTGTGCTTCCATGGGTTTCTAATGAGATCTCCATGAAAGCCTCAGCACTTAATATGCCCCTCACTAATGAAAGCTGCACATTCTGTTTCACACATGGCAACAAACAGGCTAAGTCATGTTGACTTATGCTGTTGCATGTCACAAATAACAAGGTTCTACAGGAATCAATGCACCTATTTTGCACACGAGGTTTCTGGAGTCTACAGCTATTCAAGGCGAGCCCCAAGTTCCTCAGGGAAGGCATGGGAAACCCCGAGTTTTTCTTGACAGATGTCTCTTCTTTTGTCAAAAAGAAACATCAAATATTCTGATGTGTTACTGATGCTTTTATAGTTGCAAACTCTCCTGACAAACTGCTCTACTGACCAGAGATGACAACCTTGACGTGCTGCCTTTGCCTTAGAATATACAGAACTGCTGATCAGACGAAGTGTGGCCACAGAGAGAGGGAGCCGTGGAGACTGAACAGCATCGGTCAGGGACCCGGACCCTGGCTGTTTCCCCTTGGTGAAATCAGCATCCACTCACAGTCTCTCCAGAGGTCTTCTCCAGCAGTATCCTTTGTCTTAAGGTTTTGCACTTGGAACATTATCATTGTTTTTGATAAAAAAGCATTTCTTGAGCTCCAAATTTATTCTATATTTAGACAAATAAAACACACAAAAGGTAAAATATGAGCCTTTGCTATACAAGTCACTTTTAAGACTAAGCAATCATAGGCACTTACCCCAAAAAAGACAAAAAACTAAATAGAAGGAGCAAGATTTCTATACGAAACTGCAGGCAATTGCAAACAGAGCGCTCAACAATAAAACAAATTTAAAGAAGTAAGATTTTAATTTTAGAAAGTATGGCCACTGATTTAGATTAGGTTTTTGTTGTTGTTATTGTTTATGTTTTTTTGTTTTGCAAAAAATCATTTTTCCATAGTATTATAAACCACTCTTTTGCATTACTCGTTTTTTCCCTTATCTCATACTTAGTATCAGTGTGCATGGTAAAGATATTCTTCCTGAACAGTAAGAAACTGTGAAAGGTAGGAACAGAGATCAAGCTTTTCTGGGTGTCTGGGTAACCAGCACACTGGAGGCTAATTTTGTGTAAGGTTTCATTTGCTTCCCATCAATATGCCATAAGCCTGACCTAGAGGATCCCCTTCAATTGATGCAAGAAAGTAATTAAGTCTCCAGGCTCATCACAACCTGTGCAATTTCATGTGCAAAGATTGTGCTTTGAGTCAAACAGCTTTTGGTTTTATGACAAAGTCTCCTGTAATGTAGGGTGAACAATTAAAGGCAGGCAGTACGTTTCTCTCGTGGGGCTTGACGCTCACTCAAGTGCTACAATCACCAATCTCATTTGAAAAGAGACGGATTTAAAGCCAGATCTATTTTTTCTTCTATTTTTTTCTTATCTTTTTTCCTTTTCTTTCTTTTTAAGGTATCCCTCTCTTTGCTTCGTTTGTCTAGTTATCTCTTCTTCCTTATGCCCTTTTTCTTCTTGTTATACTTGGTCTCCACCCTTAGAATATGTTAGGGATGTTTCCTTCTTGGCATGAGTCATGTAATACAAATCAAATCCTGGGACAGTGTATGGATTGTTTAGTAGTTAAGCTTCAAAATCTTGAAAACAAAACGTATCATTTGCAGGTTTAAGGAGATCTCCTTGAGTATATGTAGGGTACAAATTCAGCCGAGCTCCCAGCCACAGTAAATAACACACACCCGTTTGCGTACACCCTAGGTCTCCTTAGTGAATTTTCTCACTGGCTTGCCTCCATGTGCTGGAGAGGCAAATACGCATCCTCCCTAATAAACACAGGCCAGAAAGAAAAGCTTACCTCACTTTCTTCCTTCTAATACAGGTTGACTTTTTCTTCTCTTGTCATGTTAGACACCTGCTTGCTCTCTATGCTGAACCGACATCATAATAGGTCAGTGAATTTTTTAAAATTAGATTTTAAAATGCATGTCATTTGTTGTTGGATAATATAAAGAGTGATTGAATTAATCAGCTGAAAAAATGTGTAAGCCATTTCATGGGGTGGGAGCAGGGGCAAGCAGTGGATTCAGGCAGAATTCTTCTAGGAGTCCACACTGCGGCCTTCTGGCAAGTCCCATACAGAAGACTCAAAAGAACATCACATAATCTACAAAAGCAAATTTTTAAAAACTGAATTTGGGACATTTGTTTCATTTTGCTTTTTAAAGAAAGGTTTTTGGAATCTGAAAGAATATATAAATCTTCTCACTGATTTTGATTATTAAACTTTCCTTTTAGTAAACTTGAAAAAATGTGTTACTGTTATATTTTTACTGTCAGAAGAACAGGTTTAAAACAGCTGAGAAGGGGCGAAAAGGTGACAACTACGGTTCAGCATCTGATTAAGGATGTGCCCTTTCACTGGCATTTTGTTGTTGAATATAACACCCTGACTGAAGAGGAGGCGTGTCCGTGCCTGCGGTGGTGCACAGGCAGCCCCACGGCAGATGTTACCAAATAGTCTTTAGTCTGGACTGGAAATTAGCTGCAATGTTTTTGTTCTCCACAAATCTCTGCTACATTTTTCTGGCACTTATTTTGGACAAGGGCAGAGGACAGCGTCGCTTTGAAAAAGAGACGGCTGTAAAAGAAACACGAGCAGCTCCACACAGTGCCTGCTCTCACATTCCCCCTTTCCGTCGCAGTCCGAATTGGCCGATTTGCATACATAATTGCAGGAGCTAAAGGTGCTGGTACAATAATCACAACACACACTCGAGATGCAGATGGGAGAACACTGGGGTGGCAGCAGTTGGCCTCTTGACTCAGATGCTTCCCCTGAGTAATAGAAAGGGTCCTTGCTTCTCATCTGTTTTCATCAAATTCTTTCACCTTAACTCATTTTCAAAGTCATACAAAAATCTTCTAGCTTAACCTTGGCATGAGGTCAGGAGAAAAGACTTTGGAGGGTGCATTTATGGGCTTTTATCCTCAGTCTCAGGGGACCGGTACATTCTCCAGCCAGCTGTACCTTTTGAAGTTTCACAGAAGTCCTATATTCTTTCTAATTACAATTTCCCTTTTTTTTTTCCCAAAGAATCCAAGCTGATTAGTTAGCAACTTATTTTTAACTATTTCATCTGGTGCAAGTAGCTTAGGCTGTATTATTGCTCCGCACAATAACAGCATCACCTTTCCTACAAATCCACGTCTGCCATCCTTAGTATTGGTATATTTTGTATTTCTCATGAACTTGGATATAGTGGAGGACAGCCAGAGAAAATGTGCATAGGTAAGTCAATTCAGTCTTATTTATAAGAAATGTGTCAGAGAGGAGACACAGTGTTTTCATTTTCAGATATAAAAGGGTGATAGCCATTTAATTCTGTTTGAAGCAAGATATTATTTAAAGGAACATATTACTACCCTACAGGGAATATGGCCATTTTTCAAAAGTGACTATTTTGCATGAGATCTAGTATTTATATCACATATTTTTATTTGGGCATTCTTTTTGTTCCATCACACTTGAAGTGTGAGAGAATAGGAAGTGACACTCCCAAGAATCAATCCTGAGCACCATAGGGTTGTACTCCACTGCCCCACATTCCAGACAGACAGCGTAGCTCTCTGAACAACAGCCCACGTAATTCTTGGATGATAAGACTGGAGTTAGGGTGTTACCTCTCTGTACAATCTGCCACCGCTCACAGTCCGACCCAACCTCACTCTGACACACACAAGACAACAACTTGCCCTCTGCGGCAATAAATTATGACCAGCAGCCAAGCTTCTATATGACTTCACAAAATAATTTAATGGGAGAAAAATAGAAAATTAACTTTTAATGGCTATGAAAACATTAATAGCCTAAACAATCTATTTATACATAGTACTAAAAGGGGACTATAACCAAACAAAAATATGTACAAATCAATATTTATGTTCTTTGCTTAATTTGAATATTGTAAAGCAACAAAATGGAAGAATCATTTGTTGCCTCAAAATAACAGAAAAGAAGGTTCCCATACCAATTATGGTTTCAAAGTTAATTTTGGGTAATTGTCCAAAAAGAACAAGAAAGCTCCATAGGAATTGTGCCAACAAGAAACATAAAGGAAAAAAACAGTTGTAAAGACTTTTTGGTTTATGAAACAAAACTGCGTGGACCTTCACTGAGGGAAATAGAGAAAGGAAGAACATTTTAATCTTGTCAAGCTAACCCCATTGTGAGACATCCTCGATTATCCCTCCTGACACAAATTCTGGCCAAAATTTAAGTTTACCATCTTAGCCAAGAACTCGTAAATGCTGCCAAGTAGAAAGAGACAAATAGCTTCACCCCTGTTGCTGGCATGATTAGGCACCAGGCAACATCACTGGAGTCCACGCTAGTCCACAACTCTCCCCTTCCCCCAGCTCTGTCAGCACACTTGGAAATGGAGCAAGTTATACTGTGGGACTCTCTGTTAACTAACAATGGAATTTTTCTCAAGGAAGTGGGTATTTATTTTGAGCTTTAAAAATTCTTCCCTCTCCTATGGCTAAAAGAAAACAAAACCCACAAAAATATCTCTTTCTTTTAACTTCCTGTAATTTCTTGAGATCTCCATTACAGAACTGAATCATTTTATATTAGATAGCTGGGAGTGTCCTCTCTACTTTAGCAAATGCAACTCTATAAAAATGTATGAAGTTGTGATAGAGGCAAGAGATTCAGAGCACAAGCCATGAATGGCATTCTGGGCACCCCACTTATTTGCGTGACCCTGGATAGGTAATTTAACCTTTATGCACTTAAGGTAACTCATCTGCATAATAGAATATTAGTAATAGTTCATGAGGTTGTTTTGTGAATTAAATAAAATAATGCATGTAAATGGTTTAAGATATAATAAATATGAACTATTTATATTACCAGTTTCTAACAGGTACCTAGTGGTAATTCTTCAATAATAAATATTGTTCCATCAAGAGTGAAGTTTTTCATTTCTCTGGTTTGTTTTGACTTATTTCACTTCTTTTTCATGTTAAACCAACTTACATGTAAATATAACATAAAATATATAACTAGATAATAAATAATAATTTCAAATATATAACAAAAATTCTTACTAGGGAAATATAGGAGCCTTGAGTGAGAATTTACAATAACTTTTCATTAAAATATACAACTGAAAGGTCACAAAGCATTACTTGATTCATGATTTAGCATGTTTTGAAATGGATATGATGGTATAAAATTAAGGGTAATCCTTAAAACATACACAAAAGATATCAATGTCTCTTTTTTCTGATATTGAAAGTAATCAGTATAAAACTTTTCTCTTTAGATCAATTCGCGATGATCTGGCAACACTGTGATGTCTTTTTTATTAGGTGAGTAAGTAAGAGACTAAGAATACCAGTAATAATTGCAGAATCTCTTATAGTAGGATTTAAAGTGACATCACCCTATCCAAAAGATCACCTGGAACTGACAAAAAAAAAAATTAGAGAATAAAGTCATAGACTATAGGAATGGAAAACAGGTTAGAAAATCTAATTTAATCTTAATGTTGAAGAAGAGAAACCTAGGCACATAGAGTTAGTAGGCAGCCTTAGTACTTAGCGAACTAGGAACGAAGCAAGATGAGACCCTAATGTCAGATTTCAGACCATCAATTTCAGAAAAAGAGGAAAAGTTTGAAGTGTAATTTCTGTTCATTAAAAACCATTGAAACTTGAATAAACTTAAGAGCAGAAGGGTGATAGAACATACTAAAATTTATCAGAAAATGTTGGTATAATAATAAGTCTTAAATTGACCTTTTTTCCAATAGATATTTTTATTTATTAGAACATTTCTACTAGAATGTTCATGTGCTTATCATCAATGTTTTGATATAGTTTTATTGTTATTGCAAAATAAAAATTTCCTCGTTTTATGTAAGTTTATAGTTTTCTATTTAATTTTTCATTTAACATTGATCAGTTTTTTTATATGAATTGTGTTTAAATCAAAATTCTGCCTCTTCAGGAAATAATTGCTGTATGTTAACTTTGTATTTAAAAAAAAAAACCCTGCTTCTATAAAATATATCCAATATAAACAGTATATCCATAGCACTTATCAATATTGGCTCTTGGAATTATAAGAATCTTGAAATTACAATAAATAAGATTCAAATCGTGTTTATGAAGAAAAATAAACTTATTTACAGGAAGGGAAGAAATAATTAACCACAACTTTCTGAACATGTCTAGAAGATAAATTATATTACTTAACAGATTCTCCTTCTATAAACCAATAAGCATAAAAGCAGGTAAAGCAGATACTAAATACTACTTTCTAAGAGTAAGATGTAAATGCTTTTATTACAATTTCATTTTGTTGCTGTATTTTAGTATTTAACACATTCTGCACAGCAACTACATTTCATTTGGACTTTAGAAATCTTAAAACTGAGGCTTAAAAATATAGCACTCTTATTTGAAGTAAATAAAATTTTTTTAAAAAATTCAGACACAATGTCATCTCTCTCCACAGAAAACCCTTACGGCTGCTGCTGTGTTAACCATATTAAATAGAATGAAATAATTGTTATATAGTAGATAGCAAGAAACTTAACCTTCATTTCATTCCTCTGTCTAGCTTCCTATAAGTGGTCATCCACCTTGTTTCTCTATCACATCAAGATCAAAACAGACAGTGTCTATTAAGATAAGATAAGGCCTGGATACAATATATACCTATTATACAATCGTATTGCACCTCCACTCTAGGAACACGTAATATAGATTCACTTGAGTAAACAGCAACAAGCCAGTGAGTACCTTACTTCCTATGTCTGAACATTTGACCGAACTTAAGAAACAACACCCCAGCAACCTTGTCATTTCAATTTTTCACACTTTTGTCTGTATGTGTTTTATGTCCCAACAAAGACTTATCTCCCCAACCCACTGCCACAGGATAATTCCTTATAACAAAGCTCAGTCTCAGTCTCCAACCAAATGAAAAAAGGGCAAATCCGCAAAGAGAAAAGTAACGGTCACAGCCATTTCTATGGGGCCCAATCTCACAGACCAAGGAGGAACCAATGACAGTTCATCGCTCCCATAAATTCAGCAGACTCTGCCCCACAGGGATTGGAGGTTCTGTAAGGGGATTTTGTATGAAGAATATCTCTCTGAGCCCTCCAACAGAGAGAAGGATTTTTTACAAGTAAGGAAGCTGTGTTGGCACAACGGACAACATTTTCAAGCTGGGCAGAGATGCAAATAGCCACCAGTGTAAGAATGTGGGTGTCTGTCATACACAGGGCTTCCTAACCATTCTTCTTCCCTCTGTCTTTTGTATAATAATGCCTGTGGGGAGAAAGAATACAGCATTGAGGAAACAGGTTTGCTATAAATCACTAAAGCACCCAAAACAACCAAGGACCCGGGGAAAAAAATGGTTGTTGGCCATAATGCAGAGCTGTACTTAAAACTGCACCTGGAACATCATGACCCATTTCTCCCATGTGATTCTCTTAATAAAATAAAACTTTATTTTATGTAGTATCGTTATGCCAAAATGCATCCCCAAATACTTTACAGACTTAAATAATGTATTTAATACAACTGCTGCATGGTGTTATGGTGCCCCAGATCACTAGGAGTCCTGAATTAATACACTGTAATGATCTCTCCCCAGAGGTAGATGGAAGTGTCTAGTTGCTGGGCAGATTATGATAAGGGGTTTTGGGGTAGCATAATTAAGGGGAGGTGCTTGATAGTTGGCATTCCTCAGAGATTCTAATTTTCTTTTCTCTATTTTAAAAATCTGTAAGAGTATGTTCTGTGAGCAAATGACAAACCAGAGAAAATTTTTCAAATGTGCACAAACATCCAGATATTTTTCTTTAAGAGGTGGAGAGACACTGGATGACAAATGATGATGATGATGGTGATATGAATACAAACACTGACTCTGAATTACCTCCTTATAACATCTTACAGTAAAAAGACAAAGACTTGACTCATTCACCTAAAGGTCTTCAACATAAATGAACACAACTTTGATCCCAATATGGAACTATTCCAGGCAGTTTCTATTACACCTAGCATGGGACCTTCTAAACCTGCCAGTCCCTCGTGTATGGCACATTCCAACTAATATACGGGCTTTCGTCTCTTCTCATATGCTTCACTCTTTTTCTAAGAGAAAAGCCAACTTTTGAAGTGCAAAATAAATGTGTTAAAGGGCTTTTAAACTAAACTCACAATGATATAATCATTTAAAGGAGTTGATGTAATCATTACGAGCAATTTGTCCTTGCCAAAGATTGAAAAATGAGTCCTAGAAGGGGAGAGGTAGCTCTAAAGCCTGCATCTCGCTTCACATAGAAGGACAGAAAATTCCTCCTACATATTTTTGTTTAAGTTGTTCTACTGCCTAATTGGGCATGAGAGCAGGACAGAATTTATGGCTCAGATTTCTCCTTGGCCACAGGTATAGAGAGGGATTGGGATGTTAACAAGTTAATTTTGGTCTGGAACCCAGTTTAAGCATTTCATTTCTAGCAGTTGGAGACGTCACACATTCCCGGGCAGCAAAATGTGCTCTTCTCCCTGCCACAGAGATTAGCCACAGCCTGTGATGCTGGTACTTTGCTGGAAGGAATACGACAGAAGCTCCACTGCTGTGTTATTATCTGGGATCTATTATGTTTTTACATTTTTCAAAAATCTTTAAGCTAGATCTTTGACATTCAACTGCCTATAAAGACATGTGCCACCTGATGAGAAGCTTTGATGTGCATTTTGAGGATTAAATAATCTAGATAGAAGGCAATGTGTTTCCAGCCAAGAAGAAAACTATGGAGAAAATTTTGCCTCCTGCAGCTAAGCTCTGTTGGCGGTCAATACCTTTTAGCTTACCCTCTATATTTGATTTCATACATATTTACAGACTATTTTTCCTCTTACTGCTAATTCTTTTGAGACCAAATTAAAAACAAAGATAGCAGGAGCAGGCTTCATCAAATAAAAATGTAAATATGCTGCATCTCATTTGTGCTTGAAGAAACTTAAATATTTTTCTGTGAAGTGGAATCGTCTGGCTACATCATTATTATCAGCCACTGGGAAAGTAATAACCTAACAAGTCAATGTAAGCCATCGAGGGGAACTAAGCTTATACATTCTGGAAATATGGCCTACTTTTGAATGAGATTTTTCTGCAACTTCCAAAAAGAAAGTGATAGAAGTGTGGATATACAAAGTCAATGACAATAATCAGGACTGACTTTATTTTGCCATATATCAAATGAAGAATTATTAACTTAGACTAATAGGATTTTAGAAAGTAGTGTTGACATATTATTTTAATTGAATGAATGGAATTTCTGAATTTTTACCAATTTATTTATTTATTATACTTTAGTTTTGTTGACTAGTAAGAGAAAGCTCCAGATGGTCACAAACTAAGTAGAATCTTCAAAATTTTTTTCCTAATTTCTACTGATTTGGTCAAAAGTATTATATTGCATCAGCAGCAATAGCCAGAATTAAAGCAAAGAATCATGCTAGCTGCATCAAACATGCTATTAATTATGTAATACAGTAAGAGAGAAATATTTTGTAAGACTTTCAAAGAAAAGAATTATAAGTCTTAGTCAGAAATTTGTATTGCTTTAGGTGTCAAAAATATTATTTATACTTTTCTTAATTGCTATTATTAGTCTTTCTTCAAAAAGAAACACAGTAAATTTCAAAATGGGAATTTTTTTTTCCCTGGTTGTAGGCTGAAATTTTGTATTTAAATGAAAGGGTTTTTTTTAAAGCAGCATTTTGAGCAGGTCAGTATAATGTGTCCACTGCCAATGTTATAAACAGAACCTTGTCCTCCCACCCCCACAACTTATTTGTTTGCCAAAGTTATTCTTAAGAATTTGGGAGGGGGGTAGTAAAAAACCACAAGCTTTCTTCTGTAACTGGGTATTTTACATATTCTTTTTGTATGGACACTTGCCCAAAATACAAACTCTTCAACTCATTCAAAATTTTATCCTTAATGACTTTAACATGAAGGGGATCGCTAGTCAACCTTCAAAAATTAAGAAGAAAGCCTAAAATACATGATTGACTGCTATATTCAAAACCTGAATGATTCCAAGGACTCTATGGCTATTGGAGGGCCTATAGTCCACACACAATGAACTCTTGCTATACAGCAAGGAAGAAAGACTGTTTTATGGGGAAGAAAAGAAAAAGAGAGTTGAGATTGACCTCTAAGAGAAAACGTTCCTTACTAAATACTTTCTTTTTATGCGTGCTAGAATGACTCTCCTCCATAGCTCAGTAGATGAAACCTGCTCCTATTAATAGACAGAAGAACTTTAAACATCTCATCTCAAAGTACGAGAATAATGAAACTAACATTTCTCATCTACAACATTATAATCAAAAGAGTTTGAAAATATTTTCCATAACTATGAAAGTGATTTATACAAATAAATGTCTCAAAATCTCAAAGGTTCCACCACAGTAATTAAAGGTGTAACTTTTACATTTATTTTGCAATTCATGTCTCTGGAGGCTAATTTAGGGTACTTTTTCCACAACAATATTAATTTATTTCTTTGTGCTACATCTTACATGATTTAAAGTTAACATCCACGGTGTCCTTGCTTTCAAATGTAGATTTTGCCTTTCTAACTCTAGCTAGCTAAAAGAGCAGTAGATAAAAATGCATTCACACTCCAGTACACACTATTTCACACATGCCCATTCAGGCCTACACACTGACAATTAAAATGCACACAGACACTATCTTTTCATTGTAATATAGGCAGCATCTCTAGATTTTCAGGCTAGCCCAGATGTGAAATGAATATTCCCCCTCAGAAACTTTAAAAATCTTGGATTTATAATTTTGAGTTCAAGTACATTGAATGTTATTTACCTATCTGAAATCATTTGATAGGATTACTCACATATCCGGCTTTTTTGAATATCGAATTAAATCATATTATATCTATGTTAACTGGATATAAACTCAACATTAAGAGGTTACAAAAGGAAAACAGAGGTCAATATTAATACAGGACCCTTCTGTGTGCGAGATAACTCATTCCAGCCAACACTCTCTTACCGATTGCTTCCGGAGTTGCAGAGAAGTGCCCCGTTCTTCCTGGACTTTTGTTGTCTTCTGGAAGCCTCCCTCTTGGCCCCCAGATTCCAAGTAACCTACTTAGCATATCCCTTTGCATGTAAAAAGGGATGTACACTGTAACCTGAGGCCAGGCCCACCTTAATTAACATTTCAAATCGGAGACTCTAAGCAGATATTTTACAGAAGTACAAAAAGGAAAAGAAACAAGCAGGGTAGGATAAAGCCAAGCCTATGGAGGCCTAATTTACTAAGCATTATTAAACAAAGATTTCCTAAAGAGACACTAAAGAGAGAAATGGATTTCTACATAGAGTAATGAGAATTAAGAAACTTAGCTCAAGTCTTTTAAAATGGGAATAGCTATGCCTGATTTTATTCCTCTAAATAGGTTAAATCATAATAAGAAACTAGACAAGCACTCAAATGTGGGCTATTTCTGATGCTTTGGGTACATACTCACCTCTCCTTTCCCCTAAAAATCCTATTTTAATTCTTTGAGTTGTTAAGGTATTTGTCTACAGATGCTTTTTACTATGTACAAATAGGATATTTGGAATTATCGAGTGGATTGAATCAGTGTAGACATGTTAATTGGACCAATTAGGTCCCCAAGATTGTTTGTTTGTTTGTTTAACTTTAACCATTTTATTCTGTGATTTTATTTGTCTGGGGATATTCTAGGATCCATTAAGTTGTGTTAGTCATAGACAAACTAAATACTATGGAAATACTGAGTTTAATTAATTAATACAGCTTGTTACAGTGCAACCAAAACTAATCAAATGAACATTACTATTATTTTTCTTTGGTGTAACATATGTTTGGGAGGCAGGTGGAATATAAATTATACATAAATAAGCAAATAAAATACTTCTCTCTGCAGAATTGGACCTACTTAATGTTTCAACCCCAATATGGTGTGCCTACAGTCATAAACCCAGTCATTACCCAGGACAATAGCCATGGAAATAGGTTTTAATTATTCAGTTCCTATAAAAAATTCAGTTGCCCCAAGGTATCTCCCATTCCATAATCCTATAATCATGATTCTAACAATCTATATAGATTTTTAACCAGTATCAAAATTATGAACATACAATGTCTTCAGTTGTCTACTATAAAGATGGAAATGGTACATTTTCTGCTCACAAAATTACAATGATAACACTATAACTCATTCATGATCTTTGTTATTCTGCTAGGATACAATAACTTAGAGAATCCTTGTGCCAACTGGGGCAGTTGAACGAGCTTCCACTCAACTTCTGTAGTAATAGGAACAGGTAAATTTCTGTCAAAAACAAAAATATATATTCTTCCACCCACGTGCCTGGCAACAATAACTTAGGATATCCAGCTCCAGTAGAACATGTGAAGCAAGATACTAGAACCAGAATATCTCTTCCCCATCTCACCAAGGTAAGAGATGAGCAAAACTCCAGGCATGAGGCACATCTGGAACACTCGCTTTTTCTTTCCCAGTGTGTGTGGTGGACACCATCGATTGATCACAGCCCTTTCTACATGAGTAAGATGCAGCCTCAAAATGCCTTATGCCAGCCAGTATTTTCCAAATTCTCCACAGTCACAAAACATGTCCATAATTTGGTCATGTTTATTTTTCCCAGTACTAAGTACAAGTAATTCATTTGGTATTTATCTTTTAATTGACAATGTTTTCAATTAATTGTGTTCTATTAGAAAAAATATGTATTGCTCGATAATATCCATAAAACCATTGATTCAATATGCTAGTTAAGTTCCTCTCCTCTATGTTAAATAAGAGATTACTGAAATATAAAATGTTAATCTATATGCCATTTAAATACCAAAAGTGGAATGGGAGGTATTGCTCTAGATAGTCATCAATTAATGGAGTCAGGTATGAGAAAACTCATGTTTTCTTTACTCTAGTCAACATATTCATTGTGGAAGGAAGTGTTTAACATTTAAATTTAAGTTAATTAAATATTTATTGTTCATCATCTCTAGATCTGAAGAAGAAATGGGCAGGAATGATTGTCAGAACCTAAAAAGACTAGCGATAAGCTATGGTCACTACTGGAGAGAAAAAGTGGACCCAAGGCAACCCAGCAGAGGGAATCAAGCCTCAAAACACCATCTCATTCTCATTCTGACCTTATGTTAGGGTTTTCCTGTAGCAGAAGGCAAGTGAAAGTCAAACAGGAAAGCCCATTGATATGGTCCATATGCATCAGCCTGCAGGAGATAGGAAAGGATTTTAAGGCGAATGGCGAATCCTCAAGGTGAATGGTAGATATGTAACACTAGTGGGCTTTACTCTAGGGGCTAGAGTTAGAATGCGGGCTATACATAGAGCCTATAGTTTTGTGGGTAGAGAGAGGAATAAATGAATACCATACAGTGGGTATGCACACGTGGTTCATGAAGATGAACACCTAACCAGCCTATGAAACTCGGGAATCTTCCCCAGGAGGACAAATCTAAAGGAAATCATCCTCAAGACATATAGGTGTTACACAGCTCAACAGGACAGATAGGTATGAGATATTTTCCAGAAGAATGAAGACCACATTATGGTACAGCAACTGAGTACCACTTAGTATCCCTGGGCAGACTGTGAAAGAAAAGCAAGAGGCAGAGGTTATAAAGAAAGCTGGAGAGAAAAATTAGGGAATATCAAGAAGTTTAAATGTCATTCTTAGGCATATTTAATCCTCGAGGGGAGCAACTGAAATAGGATAGTGAAATTATCATATTTATGTTTTGGAGTATCGTCTTAGTTAAATAGAAGCACAACTGGAATCAAGAACAATGAAGAGCTTAATAAAATAAGTGGCAAGAGTGTGCAGAAGTAAACTCGTTCCAATGGAATGGATTTACAGACCTATGGAAGAGGTACTAACAACAGGTTTGGGCGACTTGAGGAAAATGAGAGAGCAAGGGTGACTTCTCACCCCTGTCAGCCCACATGTCACCAAATCAATTAGGCTTTGAGATAGCTAAAAGTATTCATCTAAAAAATTAATTACATATAGTTTCTACATATGGAATCCTTTTTCCAATTTACCTTTAGTGAGAAAATTGGGGATGCAGTCTTAGGTGGGTTGCAGGGAGAACTGATTTGAAAGTATAATAAAAAGTCAATCTTGAATTTTCTATTAAAATATTAAAAATTATTTAGGGGAGGATGTACCTGAAAAAATGAAAATATTCCGATTCAATACTATAAATATATATCAATTTGTTGGGTCATATAAGAAATATAATTAGCCCTGGCTGGCGTAGCTTAGTGGATTGAGCGTGGGCTGTGAACCAAAGCATTGCAGGTTCGATTCCCAGTCAGGGCACATGCCTGGGTTGCAGGCCACGGCCCCAGCAACGGCACATTGATGTTTCTCTCTCTCTTTCTCCCTCCCTTCCCTCTCTAAAAATAAATAAATAAAATCTTTAAAAATTTAAAAAAAAAAGTATAATTAAAACAAGTTCTTATAGTTCTAGTGACAATTCTTGCCCATCAGGCTGAATATAGAACCATTTATGTTCATCATACTGATACTTAAAAGAAGGCACTAAATAACAAGGCAAATTAAAGATGATTTTAATGTTTGGTAGTAAAACATAGAGGAAAACATGAACCATTCATAAAACTCTTTCTCATTCTCTTTTACTGAATAAGACAACCTTGTTAGATGTGTTGATTCTACAACGTCAAGGGGGAAAATTGCTATCTTTAAGAAGTAAACAAGCCACTCTTTCTAGACAAGAGGACTAGACATAGAAACAAAACAGAAATTGATTTAAAATATATCAAAGAGTAAAAAAAATAATGTTACTTCCTGCTGTGGACTAGTGTAATGCATTATGACAATGTTAACTTCATTTTAAAAATGAGAAAACTGACATTCTGAGAGATTAAACAACTTGCTCAAAATTAGTTGGTAATTAAATTGGCAGAACTGAGGCTTGAATCCAGGAAATCAGAACTTTATAAGGCTCATTTAGGAATATCACATTGCCTTTCACACTCTAGAGTATCTTAAAAATGTGTTTATTAACATAATTGTTTATTAACAAGAAGATAATGGTTATTAGGTCATGTTTTAAAATGCTTCTTTAGAATTTTTAAACTTTAAGATCCCAAGCATTTCAGCTATGATCTTTATGTTGTTCCTAATAATATAGATCTGATATATAAAAATTTTTAAGTGGCAGTTAAGTTGCAGATAGAAGTGAGGTTCTTGCTTTTGGCAGGGTAAGCATTCCAGGAGACCCACAAGGAAGAATGAGGCCTGGTGATAACATTTATTTGTGGCACCAAATTCAACACCAAAGAAGTTCCCTTGGGTTTCCAATGACTCATTTCCATCCATCTTACTTTGGAAAAAGTCCAACCTTGCCTTTATCAGGCCCAGAAATAGGGACAGTGTCTACACATTTTACACTATGCCAAAGCTAGTCCAGTCCAGCCTTTTTTACCACCCAGCTAGCACTACTTGTTTTCCTACCTGTGCTCCTGGCTCTGCTGTATCCAGTAGCCAGGCTCAATTTGGAGCCTGCCTGAAGTCCACCTGGATTGCTAAGAATGTAGGAACCAATGGAGTGAGTGTATGTTACGGAAGAGACAGAAAGATAGAGACTCTGTTTACTAGGATTATATATTATATTATTATATTATGAAGGACCAGGGGCTTTTGCAAATGAACTAATAAACTTCCCAAGCATTTGAGGGCCTGTGCTGGGTCTACCTTCTAACGAATCCATTCTTTGCCCAAGCTAGACTGACAGGACTGTTTGGTCACCATGTTGGCTCCCATTGCCATGTGCTTACCTCTTCCTTTATTGTTTTGTATTTTCCCCAGTGATCTGGGGGAAACAGACTGGTGGTTCCCTGGGGAGTGCGTGAAGCTGCAACTTCCTAGGGAAACTAGCAGGCTTCTAAATATCTGATTGCCTTTGCTCCTTCCCTTTATTAATAACTAGCTAACTATCTACACCAGAAATATTAGAATAGGGGCCTATCCAGAAACACACCTGCTAAACCCTCTTTTGTAGTCTTTGGATCTTAGTAGAGACATAATCAAGACTTCTTGGCAGTACAGATTACTCTAAAAATCCAATAGGCTCAATTATAAGAGTTCTTTGCAAACATGCACAACAAAGAAATAGCCCTATGGCAGCTTTTTAGTTACTATTTCTGTTATTTTTATTTATTTCTTCCTATCACCACTTTTCCCCCATACCCTCTTCCCACCTCCATCCACCACCCTGCCCCCTGCAATTACCACACTGTTGTTCACATCCCTCAGTTCTTTTTTCCTTTTTATTATTTTTTCTTTTTTTGCTTAATATCCCCATTCCATTATGTGTGAGACAGAGTTAGGTTCTATGCTAAAGAAAATAAGAGATATACTTATACAGTGATCACAATATGCCAAGAACTTAATGGAATGATTTATTTAATCCTAACAAACCATGAAATAAATACTATTAATATACCCCTTTTATGGATGAGTAAACTGAGACAGAGGCCCCAAGTAATTTACCTACCCACCACAAAATGAGTTAAGAAGCAATGTTTTCTATAATTTAAATTTGAGTAGCCTAGTTCTATAATCCTTACAGATGCATTTAAAAGAAGTCAAAAGTAACAATGACTTAAACAAAAAGAATAAATTTATTTCAACTTACATAACATTCAGAAACAAGCAGTTTTCAACTAGCAGGGTAACTTTTTTCTACCAAATCTTTAGAGATTTAGGTTCCTTAGATCCCACTGTTCCACCTGACCTAAAACAAATCCCAAAATTACTTCATGAACCAACATGGAACTTTGGCCATTAGAGAAAGGTTTCATGCAGCAGAATGAAAAGGTAGACATTTTCAGGCTTCAGATTTTAATACATCATCATATATTCTTAGGTATATCTAAATGTCATTTTAAACAATTAATCTGGAACTTTGCAACAAAGAAATTCAAAACCAGCAGACAAAAAATACCATCAAAAAGGATTATATTGTGATGATTAGCAGGATTGTTTTCTGGCAGGTTGTAAGAACTTGGAAAAAAATTTTGAATAGAATTTATGAAAAGTTTTCAGAACCCATGGGAAATGACCAGATAAGGGAAAAAAATGAAAGGAAAATTATAGAAAAAGTGGGGTGCCAACTCTAGCATTTGAAAGAAAAATATTGTGACCCAAGATTTATATTTCTAACCAATTTGTCATTTATTCATGAAGACAGAGGAGAAAGCCATTGCTTGACACACAAGAGGTCACTCTCTGCTGTCCAGTGTGCGTTCTTTTCAGGACAGGCAGTTCAACGGCCAGATCTATTCCAAGGTGATGAAACATGAATCCAGTTACAATGAGAACCTTGTGGCTGAAGTTTACTAACAGGTTGATCCATGAAATTTGTTAGGCATATTGAAGTAAACTTTAATACTATTTTGAATATGATTAAAATTTTAATAATAGCTATTTTGGAAATTTGTAAAAAGTTCACATCATAGAGTTTATAATTTCAAATAAGAAACAAATACTGGGAAGGGATATGTATGAAGAGGTAGGCAAGATTTCAAAAACTTCACATTTACAAGAGAAAGTGAAAATATTTTAACTGACTTTAATGATAAATTTAACATAAATTTAAGCATGTGTTTGTAAAGTTTTAAGGTAAACATTAGTAGAATTCAAAATAAAAATCATTGCAGAAAAAGCAGATCGAAAGAACTCTACAGTTTGTGACCCGCCGTTGGTAGCTTGCTTCATACCCTCTAACTGATCCTGATCTATCCGCTTTTCTTCCTGGAATCCACTCTAATTCCAACAGACAGAATTCAGGTGGGGCTTCGTTTCTTTTGGGGTTGGGTAGAACCTGCAGATCCAAACCAGAGGCACCCACAAAGAGTTACGGAGCACTGCATATTTGGAACACCTTGGTCCTTAGAGGAGTATACCTCTGTCAAAAGTACAAAATTGGTCTCTGTTTAGTGCACATGACCCCTGCTTTCAAGTGGCCAAGAAGCAGCTGAATAGACTACGTCTCGTTGCACCTGAGGCCTGTCTGATGCTCCACGGCTGACCTATATTAGGATACTTCTTTTCTCTCACTTTCGAAAGTGCTGCTAATTCAGATCCTGTAACAACCAGACAGATTATTAATAAGGCTGGAAAGAAAAATAACATGTACTTTAGTTGCTCAGCAATTCGAGATAATATCAGAACAGTTAAACCATGATGACTTTTGCTTCTGAAGTATTACAGAAGTAGGTATAAAGTGAGGAAGAAAAGCTGTAAAACATCTTAGAAAATGCAATGGATTACTCAGGTGTACATATACTACATACACACACATACATGGGATTGCTGAGCATAAAATCACCATTTCTAATCTGAATGATTTATACAAAAAAGTATGGATATGGTTGAAATGTGAATGTTTGGCTTAGAAAAACAAATAGAATAGATTTTCATTTTGAAAGTCAAAGAATAAAAAAAGAACAACAACAAAAAAGGAATGATGTCAGGTGGGATATGACAGTTGCAGGACATATCCAGGGCACTTCACGTGACATTGTTCAAAGTTCCAAAACGGTGAATTAAAAAGGGGCAAATGGATGATGACCAATAATTAAACAAATCATTGAAAAAAATTTCCTAATGTGAGTAAAGACCTGATTTGTAAATTGAAAGGCTTCAGTGTGTTCCAGGAAAGAATGATTAGAGGAAAAACATGAATAGACATACACAAGTAATTTTTTAATTCAAAAATATATTCCATAAGAACATGGTACTTCTGGAGTTTCTGAAAATGCAGAAGAATTAGATTAGCATCAGACTTGTACTGCAAATACGCAAGTTACAAGCAAGAACATTATCAACAGTTTTTAAGAGCCAAGAATACATTTCAATAGTCCTATAAATGGACAAATTATTATTCATCTATTTGGGTAAAAATGTTTTTGTGCATATGCAATCATTTTAAAAATGTTAGCCAACTATCCCAACCTAAGAAAATAATTGAGAACAGGTGCCAACTAAACAACCAATGAACTGAACTAGATGCCTTAGCATGAGAGAAGATTTATTCAGACTCACATGATGTAGGTATATGAAGAGACAAATAAGTCAGGAGAAATGATAGAAAATGGAGGAATAGAGCTCAGCACATATGAAAATTTAACATGATTAACATGGCATTTATATTCAGTGGGGGAAAACACTTAATAAGTTATGATATTTAAAAAGATTGTTAAATGGCCAGTTGTATGAAAGGTAATAAAGTTAAACCCTATGTTGTACATCATAAATTAAATTATAGTACATAAAATCTTAAAAATATAAAATAATGAGTGTTCTGCAAAATAATCTAGGAGATTACACATAAAATTCATGAGTGGGGGTGGTCTGCTTTCTAAAATTGGAAATGTAGAAGCTGCGAAACAAAAGAAAGACATATTTGACTATATAAAATTATTTTTTAGATCTTTTGAATGGCAAGTTTCCCAAAATAAAATCAGTAGATGAAAACATACATTTAAAACAAATCATAACAGAGAAAATACAGAGGATAGTATCTGTAGCATGCAAAGATCTTTTACGAGTTCACTACATAATGATAAAAGTTATTTAAAGAATAAGCCTATGATTTCAAGAGTTAGATCAGATGAGCAAATCAAAATAGCCAATAAACACATAAAGCTGCCCAAGCACATTAGTGAAAAAAAGGCGATAACAATTGATGAAATATCATTACTTTACATCTAACAATAAAAAATATTAAAACAACCAATAATATATTTTTGCGAGTATGTGAAAAATGTCCTACTATAGTCTTTAAAAAATCAAGCAACTTTTATATGTGCATATACTCTTTGACATAGTACTCTCTCTCCTAGGAATTTGTCCCAGTGAAAGAAAACAATATTAAATCTAATTGTAAAGAAACAGTTGAGGAATATTCTGTATCATAATTCAATTGACATAAACTATTCAAAAGATTCAGTGTTATAAAAGACAAAATTGAATAGAGAATATTCAGAATTCAAGGAGAATATAGATATAGGACAGCTAAATGTAATTCATGATCCTTGATTGGATCGTAGATGGAAAACAAAGCTTGAAAGGATGTAAGTGGGACACTGAGGGCAGTGGCAGATAATTGTAGTAATGCTAAACGTCCTGGGTGTGATCATGATTTTGTGGTTACTTAGGAGGTCGTCCTTGGTCTTAGGTGCTTACTGAAATGTTTTAGGCTTGAAGTACAATAACGTTAACAACTCTCGCTCAAATGGTTCGGTTAAATGTTAACAATCGGTCAATGTAGGAGGTGCGTGGATATTTATTCTATTATTTTTGTAAATTTTCTATGAGTTTAAAATTCTTCAAAATAAAAAGAAAATATAAGTAATTGGAAAATTTATTAAGAAATCACCTTAAACAAAACAAAACAAAATCCCTTGAACAAAATAAAACAGAATGTTGACTATGGTGTTGCCCAAGTCCAAACCCATGCAGTAGGAGGACAGAGTGGGTTTCCAATCCTTGGGAAACTGCACCGCTCTTCCTTGGGATCATGGAAAAGTGGTCCCATTATGCATGAGAGAAGAGGGCGATGATGGATTTAGCTACTTTCCCATCACCCTGACTCCTACCTTCACAGCCAGTGAGATTCCTTTTTATATTCCCTATACTCTGATAAAAGTGAAATACAAACTCTAGATTCATGCAGTGTCGACTTCTAACTGCCTCTGTTTAGGCAAATTTAAAACTGACCTCAGTCAGCCAAGTGATTAATATTTGAGATTCATCATTATGACCATGCGAACCAGTGAAGCGAAAGGCAAGAAAGCAACAGCAACACTAAGTCTCACGAGTGTTCACTCAAATTGCCATAAAAATCTTTTAAAAATAATCAAGTCAACACTAAATTTAATGACTTTGTTCCCCATGAAAAATGAGATAATGCATTTAGAAATTCGCCAGATTTTTTTTTTTTTTGAGAAAGCGGATAGTATATATATGTATACACTGATTGACACTTGGCATGTCTGAGATCATGTATACCAAATATTAGCCTGCAGGAAATTTTTACCAATAAGTTATAAACCTCTGAAAATAGAGGTTAATAGGAAATGTTGAAACATCCTTAATGACAAGGTTACTACGGCAACAATGTAAGCTTACCACTAGCATCAAATATCTGCTGCTTTTAAGGCTCCTTGTTTCCTTTGCTAAGTTTTCCCTGAGTGAAATCAAAGTATCAATTGACTAGCTCGGTAAAACTTTTCTCCCCATGTCACAGAATTGGTGACTTACTGTGTAATTAGATGAGCTAATCAGATGGGAAGAGTAAGATAGAAAGAACCAGAGTATACCCAAAGCACCATTTTCCAATGTAACTGGGTCGCTCTAACCCAGGGCGTTGTGAGTCACACTTTTAAAAAGCAAGACTAAAGCAAGAGAAAAATAAAACAGCTAAATTAGCATACAAAAAATAATCATGTACAGTGATTTTTTTTTTCTTGGAAAGGGCCCAAACAATATGCCAGACACATATCTAAGAGATTTAAAAAAAATCATTTTTAGTAATTCTAAGGCACTGGTTCACAGAGCGTTGGCCACAACACTTTTCTAGGTGGTCAGCAGCCTAGTTCCTTGTGGGGTTGGTGTTTCTCATGTGAATATGTGGTCCTTCTGTTTCTGGCAACTACTAATAATGTATTTATTTTATGTTATTAAAATCAGCCATTAATTTATTGGCATCCCATTCAAAACCTCATCATTCCTCTTGCTAATTCCAGAGAGGAGTTCTGGGCAATGCAATCAGAATGGGCATGGACTAACTGATCTAGAGTGTTTTTTCCTTTTATATATATTTTTATCTGATTGGAATGGGACATTTTAGAGTAATATGAACACATGGCCATAGATTTATAACTGTCTACATTTAGTCATTTAAAAGGCATTAGAAAAAGTGAAGTGATTCTTTTTTTATAGGTGATGAAACTGAAAGAGCAAAAATCAAATTGCTCCCTTCAGGCCCAGAAAAATGGGACTTAAAATACACAGCCCAAATTGTGGAGGCTTTTCTTCAATAGCAGACATACTACACTGAGTCCAATTCTGAGGCCGACTTCTCTCACGTTTAGGGACTTTCAAGCAAACACCAAGTTATAAAATGATTAACTTGAGAAGAGAAGGAAGTGTGGGTGATTCTACTTATGATGCTACAGAACTAACATGGGAGACCATGGCTAACAGTGTGTGCAGGGGGAGATTTGGCCTTTATAAGAAAGCGGTTTTATTTTATTTTTTTTTGATGGTTTAGATTTTATTATTATTATTATTTTTTATTTTTATTTATTTTAATTATTTTTTATTGATTATGCTGATACAGTTGTCCCATTTCCCTCCTCACTCCCCTCCACCCTGCCCACCCTCTCCCACCCACATTTCCCCCCTTTAGTTCATGTCCATGTGTCATAAATTCTTTAGCTTCTACATTTCCCATACTATTCTTGCCCTCCCCCTGTCTATTTTCTACCTATTGTCTATGCTACTTATTCTCTATATCTTTTCCCCCTCTCTTCTTCTCCCCCTTCCCTGTTGCTAACCCTCCATGTGATCTCCATTTCTGTGGTTCTGTTCCTGTTCTAGTTGTTTGCTTAGTTTGCTTTTGTTTTAGGTATGCTTGTTATTAACTGTGAGTTTGAAGTCTTTTTTTACTGTTCATATTTTTAATATTCATTTTCTTAGGTAAGTCCCTTTAACATTTCATATAATAAGGGCTTGGTGATGATGAACTCCTTTAACTTGGCCTTGTCTGAGAAGCACTTTATCTGCCTTTCCATTCTAAATGAAAGCTTTGCTGGATAGAGCAATCTGGGATGTAGGCCCTTGCTTTTCAGGAGTTGGAATTCCTCTTTCCAGTCTCTTCTTGCCTGCAAGGTCTCTTTCGAGAAATCAGCTGACATTCTGATTGGAACTCCTTTGTAGGTAACTGTCCCCTTATCTCTTGCTGCTTTTAGGATTCTCTCCTTCATTTTTACCTTGGCTAATGTAATTATGATGTGCCTTGGCGTGTTCCTCCTTGGGTTCGACCTCTTTGGGACTCTCTGAGCTTCCTGGACTTCCTGGAAATCTATTTCCCTTGCCAGATTGGGGAAGTTCTCCTTTATTACATATTTGAATATGTGTTCCATTTCTTGCTCTTCCTCTTCCCCTTCTGGTACCCCTATAATTCAGATGTTGGAATGTTTAAAGATGTCCTGGAGGCCCCTCAGCTTCTCCTCATTTTTTTGAATTCTTGTTTCTTCATTCTTTTCCGTTTGGTTGTTCCTTTCTTCCTTCTGGTCCACTACATTGATTTGAGTCCCAGTTTTCTTCCCATCACTATTGGTTCCCTGTGCATTTTCCTTCATTTCTCTTATTGTAGCCTGCACTTGTTCATCTAATTTCTGACCAAAGTCAACCAATTCTGTGAGCATCCTGATCACCAGTGCTTTGAACTGTGCATCTGATAAATTGGCTATCTCTTGGTCACTTAAAAAAATTGGTTCTGGGTCTTTCAATTCTGTTTGAGCCATCTTTTTTATTCTTTATTTTCCTTTGGTCTGGTTGCAGGTGTTACGTAAGGGCGGCGGAGCCTTAGGTGTTCACGGGGCGGGGTACCCCAGTCGCTGGGTTGTGACGTTTTATGTAGGGGCAGGGTCTGAGAGGGAGCAATGGCACATGCTCTGCTCTCTCTAGGACTGCAGTCCCCCCTGCTGCCTCCCACAAGCAGGTGCTGGCTCCTGGGTGGGTGGGCCTGTGCACCCTCTCGGACTCTGTGGGTTTCTCCGAGAAGTCTCCTGTGAGGCTGAGAATCTCCCGCCTCAGCTCCTACAGGTATTTTCAGTGGGTGCTCTTCGGCTTTGTTTCCCGGTGGCGCTGGGGCCCTGGGTTGCGCGGTCCATGTTGCTGCCCGTTTTCGCTTAGTTCGCACACGAACGTGTAGCTGCGGCCAGCCAGCTGCCTTGCGCGCCTCACTGGGTCTGCTCGTTGCCTCCTCCTGTGCCCAGGGTCTGCCACCAGTCTGTCAGCCGCCCCTGCACTTCTGGGGTTCACCAACTGCCGTCTGCGCCCTGCGCGCCCACCAGCCACCACTCTTTCCTGCTGGGACCTCTCACCCCTCTCCGTAGGTCTCCGACTCCGCCGCTCCTTACCGGTTTGGTTGTATGGTAGTCAGACTTCCATTTGGTTCATTTTCCTCTGTTCTGGTTGTTTCTTGTTTCTCAATTTTTGTTGTCCTTAGCTTTGGTTGCACGAGGAGGCACACCTCGACTACCTATGCCTCCATCTTGGCCGGAAGTCTCAAGAAAGCAGTTTTAAATGAAGCTTATGATCAGATTATGAACAACGCTGGTAAATACTTCTGGAGAGAAGAGTTATGTTTCATGACCACTGGCAGGGTCCATGGTGGGCATAAGAGACCATGCAATTTAAATTCATCTAGATGTTTGGTGGCAGAAACTGCAGTGGTCCACCAAGATCCATTCTTTCATCTTCTAATAAAGCTAATGTACTGTCCAACTTTCCTTCCAGATCACTAGATTCCAGCAGTTGGAACGTGAATGCAAATGGCACGTGCCATGTCTAGGTCTGGGCTTCAGGACACTTGTGCACACACCTTCACACACTTTTCCTCTTCTGAGAAGCTGAGCATGAGTCAGCTTGAACTGTGAAGATAAGGGCAATACTCCAGGGGATGGTGAAGCAACAGCATGGAAGAAATCTCTTTCTCTGAATGAACACGCGTGATCCAGTCCTTCACCTCTAACCTGCCTGTTTATCTGAGGTCTGTCATGAGAAAGAGGATTAACTACTATTTTCTATAAGCAACTGTATTTTTTGGTCTTTTTTAATAGCAGCTTAGTCCTACTTTAACACTCTTTCCAGTAGTAGGATTTCTACTATGTAACAGAACTGGGATTTGCTTATTTATTTTTAGTGGGATATGGGCTCCTGTATACGTCTCAGTAGTGAAATGTAGGAAGGAAGTGACTTTGAGAAGCACATTTTAGCTACTGCATTTCCCCGCCTCAGTAACCACAAAGTGATGTCCCCAAAATCAAGTGGTATCTTTCTTTAAATGTTGTCTAGAATGATAGAATTGTGAGCAGGTGAGAATGACATTAAGTGGTTGTTATTGCTTACATTTGGAGGCCAGGCAAAGTTCAGTGTGAGCTTGATCAATTAGGGAAATTGGCAGGAAAGCCTACGGGAAAGAAAAAAAGGCCAGGGCAAGCTGTAACAACCAGGAGCCAGAAACAAAAGGCAGGGATTAAAGATAGGTGCTGTCTGCATAGGCACCGGTACAAGAGAAAGTCTGCAGTAATTGCAGACTTAAGAGCGAATACCAGTCAGCCCAGCAGTGCTGTTATTGAAAAGGCTAACATGGTAACATTAACAGGAGTACTACTTGCCAAGTCCGGGAAGCAACGTTGGCTCCGTACCGGCACTGGTGAAGACCTTATTAAAGGAGGGTGTCTCGTTTTGTTCTCTGCACTCTAAGAAGAATGTAGCAAAACTGGAGAGAGTCCAGCAAAGAGTAACAAAAATGATAAAAGCATGAGAAAATAGAACCTGAGAGGAAAGGTTAATAACTAGGACAGTTCGGGCTGAAGGAACAAGAAGGGTGTAAAGGGTGATTTACTATCTGTTTAAAATATCTGCCTGGCTCTTACACTGAGCTTGCTGAGTAGCCGGTCCACATGAATCTAATGGGTGAGTAAGAGGAATATTTATACTTCAGCTTTAGACCTGTGTTAGATATAAAGAAACATTTGGGGGGAGAAAAAGAGTGCCTCTGTGAAGAAATTTGGTGCAAATACTTTTCCTGTAAGGTGCGTAAGTCAGCAATGCACTGGGAATTTACCTGATGTTAGAGGCAGGGAGCTGACAAGATGGGGCCAGCTTTGGAGGTAGGGTCTTTTTACCTTCAGAAGGGACACATGAAAACACACTTAATGGGTATTTTTTTATAAAGCTGCTGACACAGGGGAAAATTTGTTTAGATTTATCAAACTCATTTCCACTTTCAACCCCAGTTTTGGGTGTGTGATTTGGTGGAAATACGAACAGAGGAAAGTAATTTCAAAACATGATCCACAGACCCCTGGAGTGTAGCCGAGACATTCTTAGAAGTCTGTAACGTCATAACAGTTTTAATGTAAATACTAAGTTGTTACTTGTCTTTTCCACTGCAATAACTTTTGCACTGTTAATGTGTAAGAAAGAAAAAAACAAAGGTGGATGAAAGTGCTGGTGCCCAGGCAGGGATAAAGGCAGTGGCAGCAGACTGTACCAGTGGTCATCCTATTCTTCACTGACAGGTACTTGACATAAATCAAGTGCCAACTTCACTCACCATGTCGATGTAGCAGTAAGAATTATTCATTTCATGAAGTCTTTCCCTTTAGTGTGCCTCCTTATAGTATTTTGTGTGACAAAATGGATGTAAGCAAAAAGAAATTCAGCTGCACACAAAAGCCTGACGGTTGTCTCAGAGGAAAGCTCTCGTGTGACTGTGTGAATTGGGAGCTGAACAAGCTGCATTATTCTCTATAAACATCGTTTTTACTCGGAAGAACAATTGGCAGACAAACTCGGTTATTCACGCCCGGGTATTTGGCAGACATTTTATCAAAAACGAACCAAATAAACTTGTCACTTCAAGGGAAATATACAATATTTGTTGGCAATGATAAGATCTGAGTTTTCAAGTCAAAAAGAAATTTAGAATTCTAATCTCAAAAATTAGAGTTTGGGGACAATTTTAATTTGAATAGCTTCTCAATACTTAAACATTTTTCTCATGAGACGGGTAGGGTATTCACAAATGTGATTTTTATTGAATAAGGGAACGTGTCAACATTTAGAAAATCTACATTACTCTATGAATCAATTATTTTACAAACATCCAATGTAAAATGATACAAAATCTTGCACGGGTAAAAGATCTCTTCAAAATGCAAGTTAATCTAGTAATTTTAATATAGTAGAATATGAATAGTTTTTGATATGGTTGAAGATTCCACATTGCAATTAACCTTAAGAAGTTGAGCGTATGTCAGCTCTGGTATAATATCAAAGAAGAATATCCATGGTTGTTTATCAAAATATCCCTTCCTTTTGAACTACATATTTACATCAGGCCAGAGTTTCCTTACACACTTTTAAAGAATATGTCGCAAAGATTGAATGCAACAGTAGCTATGACACTCTTCTCACTAAATATTTTGTCTTGGAAAATATTTTTAATAAAACATTGATATTATGCCTGGTTTATTATTATACTTTAAAATAAATAAATATTTCATAATTTCTTAGTTTTAATCTCTACTGTGTTAAATATTGTTATATATAACTTGTACAACAGCTCTTTCTACTTGAATAATTTTGTTAGTATGAAGGGTACTTGAGTCCAAAAGGTTTGAGAATAGCTAATTTAGACATTTACTTATCTCTCATGCTTTTCTAAGTTGTATTATGGGACTATTATTCTCATAGTACTTTCGTTGAGCTAGATTTTCACGTGGGTGCTTATGTTTGGGTAAGAGTTGTGCTAACTGGTTGGTTCATTCTTTAGTTGATAATTTATCTTTGTGATATAGGCACCAATCGTTGCGTGGCCCCTGTTTGAGTGAATTATCTGACAAATAAGAAGGTAGTCATTTTACCAGCTGAGATTAAATAAAGAATTGCCCAAAGGGAAAATAAACACTAATTTGTTTATCAAATACACTGGTTTACGCCTGATATCCAATTGCTGCAGGCACTTTCCTTTGTGCCGTGTGAGAGTCTCGGGCAAATCACAGTCCGGAGAGCACAACAGCACATCACGGAGTTCGTGAGGTTATCTTGCCTTCTCAGTATGATTCACATTCCACACACAGTCAAATTATACAAAATGAACCACTTAACAAATGAGAGGGTCACATTCCTTAGTTATTCATAGATCTTCTAAGTAGTATTAAGTGCTATGTAATAACTAGATAGGATCTTTGTTTCAAAGTTGCTGTGGATTCTACATATTTTCTCCTCTTGTAGCTGTAGAATTTGACTGGGTTAACATAAATCTGGTCATATGGACAAGGGGGAATCAAAACATTTGGGAGACTGATTTTGGACTCCAAGCTTATGTAGAGAGTTTCTGATGTTAAAGCTGCATGGTGAAAATGTCTTCCCAATTACTTTCCAGTATTTGATAATAATGGATGTGGTAGAACAGGTTTCCAAGGAAACAGACTGAAATGGAAAGTTGCATGCAAATGCTTTATTTATAGGGAACAATACAGATTAGGTGAAGGAAGCAAGAAAGGGCAGGGGGAGAAATTACAAGAGTAGCCTCGGGCAATTCAATGGGAATGTCTGGAGTTGAGAATTTCCTTGAATTAAGGAAAGAGAGCCAGGCCTCTGAACCCTGAGCCTATCAGTAGGCTGCCTCGGGGGGAAGAGGCTGTAAACTTTTGTAAGGCCAGAAATGAACTCAGCCATGAGGGGTCAGCAGCTAACAATATTCCTGATACGTGGGAGAATGAGTGCCTCAGTCCTGAAGGATCTGGCTGACACATCACAGCATCCATTACAATGGGCATTCTGTACTCTCTTTCACTGTGTATTTTCTTATAGATTAAGTAGGCTAATACTGGAACCCTGGACTCACATTCCCTTAGAATTTTTTCTATCTAATGTAATAATCCATTGTTGTCTATGCTAAGAATAAGGAGGGAAATAAATATGATAAGTTATAGTGAAAGCAGGAGAAATTAGGAAAAGTCCCCTAGAAAAAGATCTCTGAAATTGAAGCAAAGGTCAATTTCACATGCTGATTTCAGAAGGTAAAATGGAGAATAATTTATTTTTTGAGATAGGCTAATACTCAAACTGTCTACTCCCGAAATGTCTACTGATCCTAAGACATCACTATAATTCCACAAATCAGATTGGCTTTCTCACCTTTTAATATTTTCTCAGAACCTGTAAGTAAGGGCTGCTATGATGGAACAAGGGCCTTGGTAATGGAAAAATAGGAAGAATAGAAAGTTAAAACTCAAGGAGACATTAAAGCTTAGCTATTTTAGCTTCCTTACATTATAGATAAGAGGTAATGACAGCTATTTTTTGAGTGTGTGCATTGTTTCCATTGCTGTATTATTCAAATTACATATATATTTCCTTCATCACATTTCTGCAAAGTAGTTGTTGTTATGTTCATTTTGCAAATGAAGAAACTGAAATTCATAGAGTGCAGGCTATATTCCCAGGTCACGTAGGGAGTAAACCGCTAAGCTGGAATCAATACTCAGGTCTGTTTGATTTGACCCTCAAACCTGCACTTAATGCGCTACTTACACAGATAATCCTAAGGCTTTTTTGTTCTTTTCTTATTTTATTAATTAAATGTATTGGGGTAGCATTAGTTAATGTAATTATATAGGTTTCAAATGTACAGTTCTATTGTACATAATCTGTATATTGCATTGTCTGCTTTTACTCTTTTAAAAATTTAATTAATTAAAAAAAATTTTATTCAGGAGTGATGCTGACATTCCATCCATAAATGAAGAAAATTAATTTATCAGTCACTTGACTTTTGATTTTTGGAAACATATAATATTATACATTCAGATATGCTTATAATTTAAAATGTCCTTCTTAATTATTCTATCTAAAGTGCAGTCATAAGTAATGACCAAATAGGTTTTTTCTTAGAATGTGGGCAAAGTTGGTTTCCTGGATATTTCTAATACCTCTGTGGGCACCAGATATTTGGAAGGATTCAGGGAGACAGAGCATTAAAAAAAGAAATTAGTGAATCCTCATAACATTTTTCTGCTTAGTTGCTTTTATCCTGCTAAATCCATTGCTCAGACCATATGTTGCCATCTTTTCCTTTTTTTTTTTTTGCATTTAACACTGTCTTTTATGCTCTCTTTTTAAATGTATTGGAGTATACTATACACACAGAAAAGTACATTATACATACATTATTATTAAAGTATATTATACATACAGAAAATATAGTATAGTATACACACAGCAAAGTACATATGCCACCCATGAATAGCTTAATGAATTTCTTTAATCTGAAAACATTTGTGTATCCAAGCCCTTTGTATTTTTTAAACCAGATGTCATATGCATCAGCATTATTTGGATTGAAGGGGCGAAAGACCCATAATGTGATTTATTCTGGCCACCTCCCCTACTTCTCACCTCTGGGTTCAGGCAATTGATGGATAATCTCAGGTTTTACAAGGAAAAGAGCAAGAAACTTTCTTTGACAGGATAAAGGAAAGAAGAGTAAGAGTAAAAAATGGACAGATTGAAGAAGAACTTGGCAATCCTAGGATGCAAATATATTGTCATGGGAAAAATTTGAAAGAGAAGGAGTTAAGAGATATTTGTATTAAATTGTTTCAGTAGTCCTATAAATAATAATTTTGGATAATTATGTAGAGTATAACTATGAAAAATGTTACAGAAGTGAAAGCAATAGAACATGTCAACTACTGGCTATAAGGTATAGAGAACAGTAAGGAGACAAGGGTTTGAGCGCTTGGTGTCTGGGAAGCTATGAGCACCATTGAAATAAAATGTGAGAAGAGAATGGGTTTGGAGGAAACGTAGCGGATAACTTCTAGACAGTGCACTGTCAATAACAGTAATTGTTTTACAAAGAACAGAAAGGGGGGCAGACCAAAGGCTATCCTTAGATTTACTCATTGGGTTGGAAAGCAGATTACAAGGGATGAAATAATGGCGGGAAAGTGGAAACAGTAAGCATAAACCACTCTCTCCATTTGAGGAATTTTTTTTACAAAAGGAAGCAAAATAATAAACCCAGGAAGTGCCTAAACCAGAGAAAGAAAAAAAGTCTTGTTACTAGAAAATGTAGATAAAGGATGTGATCAAGTCTTAGTGAAAGAGAAAGGGGTTGGCCCCGCAAGGCTTTGAGAGGGAGAGGGAAGCTCTTTCCTCAGAGATCGGAAGGGGAGAGGAGAGACTTTAGATGGAGAGAATAAAATGAGCATCAAGCATTGGCCTTGACTTTTCCTAGGAATTGGGATATCATATTAGACAAGAAACTGAGAGTGAGAAGAAATCTTGGAACTGACACCATGAAGAATAGGAAGAACTGTTAATCATGGCTGAGAACAAGTGCTGTCATGCAGCGATGAGGGCCCAGCTGACTTCAGATAGCTCGCAACTGTAGTGGAAACAGTCAACCTGGCTTTGTGACTTTCTTAGGCAATGTGTGGCGGCCTGGGACTGGTTGGTGAGAAGGCAGATGATGGTATTTACCCATTTGTGGGGATTGGAACGGCAGCTCTGGGGCAAGTGAGTGTGAAAATCTAATAAAACGGCTGACCCTAGTGTCAAGGCTGGTTAGGCAAGCAAATGAGGCCAGAAAAGAGACTGATGAACTGAGACAATAGCGAGCTATCAAGGGATGGGGAGGGGAGGGGGAATAACGAGACTGAGAAACAGAGTTTGTTAGAAATGAGGAGATGAGCGATTTCTAATGATAGGAGCTTGTAGTCAGAGCTTATTGTAGCTTTGATTCAGATCGTGTTAGAACAGGAACAAAGGGGATAAGTACAACAATGCTAAGGTCTGAGATTCAGGGTGCTTGAGATCTGGGTGGGATTAGCCTTAACTAAGTTTGTGATTGTTATAGTTGTTTGTTTGTTTTAAAGTCAACTTTGTATGAGTTTTTGCAATTGCCATCCCTAGGATTATATGTCTGATAGCTCTGACAATTCTTGTTTGCAATGACCTTTCAAATTTGTAAACCCATTTACACTTTCAGAAACAAAGCCACATTTATAAACAAGAATCCCCTTAATTCTCACAACAAACCAGATTTACTTTCCTCTTAACAATAATGAATCTGTGGGTCAGAGTGGTTTAGTAATTTACCTGAGGTCACAAACAGACTAAATATCTGGTGCTCTGAGTCATGGAGTTGTGTTATCTGCCTTTGGTTAATAATGCTTCAATCGTTTCTTTAATTTTTGAGACCTGTGGGCATGTGTTAATTTTCACTTATTCCTAGTTCAAAAATGAGTACATGTTTAATTACACTCTCACATTTAGCAAATATAATGGTCAATTTTTATTTGATAAACAGAAGTAGTATCACTTTTCTGGCATGGTTATTTGAGTGCATAAACTTTTAACAACTACTTGAAAGCAGAGGAAATAAGAATTTAAAGAAGGTTTTTATGTGTAATGTATTGACTTGACTGATGTTAATATTGTAGTTACAATATTGACACCACTCTTAACGGGTTTCTCATTTGGAGGCAGGGGCAAAAATGTGCGGGAGAAATGAGGTCTGCCTGTCTTTACCAGTCAAGGTTGTGGCAGATTGTAGAGGAGGGTGCAAATTTCCATTTATGCTGTGCTGGGCTATAAACTTTATTTTCGGCCAAGCTAATTGTCCTGCCTGTCTATAAAATGGGCATTAGATTGAGAAATAGGAATGGATGCAATAGGCTGATAGTGAGAGACGTATTGACTGGTGTTCTGAGGTTCAACTCTTCAGAGTTTTAAAACTTCCCTCAGCCACCTATTTTTAAAACACGCTATCCCACCTAAGCCATACTAAGTTGGGTTTGTACGTTAGTTCTGTAAAGCTGAAGAAGACTGCTGTCCTACCTTGGGCACCAACTGATTGCCAGATGTTTCAGCTCTGGTATGGTGTGTGACACTAATGGCTGAACATTTTTAAAGAATAACTAAAGACAGATGACTTTTCAAATGTCCCTGTAGCCTTGGCAAGCAGGAAGATTCAGACTAAAAAGCAGAAAATGGGGGTCAATGAGTAGCATTTTTCAGGTTATGCTGAGATCTGATAAATTATGCTTATTGACCAGAATATTAATGTTAGCTCTTGCCTTTGCCTCCTCTTACACATTCTCCCCGCCAATTAATACTTTTTTCTCTCTGACAGATAGCTGAAAAATTTCTTCACTAAATCTTATTTTTTCAACTGTTGACTGATTTTTATTTTGTGGATATGTCAATATTGTGAATTAAAAACAAGTCGAAGAACTGCTTAACTGAACTCTCAGAAAAACATTTCAAGTTCTTGGCATTATACTCTCACTGTCGGCCCCTACTAGTATCTAGAACATTTATTATAATAAAGGGAAGTGTCATTGAGAAGTTTACATGAACAAAATGTGACGGAAAGCCAGAGGAAACAAGGAGAGTAAAAAACATATATTAATGTGAAGCATGAGATTAGGAAGAATCAACAATATGTGAGGGATGAGTGTTGTACGACTAAACCAAAGGAGTAACTAGTCAGATAATTGATGATAAATTTTATGGAAAAGCAAATGGATCATTTATTCATCAGCAGTTTGGGAAATCTTATACACTTAAAGAAACTTGTCATTATTACTTATTCACACTCATGGAAGTAAAGAGTGGTAAATTTGCTTTTCAGTAAAGTTCCAACTTCTTCTATTCTTGTACTCTCCGTTTGCCTGGTTGAAAAAACCTGGAGTGGGTAAATTACACCATTGAACTGGAACATATAATTTAAAAGTACATCAGCTTAATTAGAAATTGGTGTTACTTTGCTGGGCCTCGCTTATTGATAGAGAGCATTGGACTTGTTAAATTTTTGCCCTTCCAGCATATAATCTCCATTACTTTTTTATCCCAATTGTCCTCACTTAACCCGTATGACAAGAGAATGGAGCAACTTCTTAGGAGCAAAGATAGACAGGCTTTGGTCATTAGCAATTTAGTTGTTCAGGCACCTGTCTGGATAAAACAATTTCCATGATTTAATTTATTCCACAGTCTTTTAATGGTCCTCACAGCACTCAAAATCTGTGTTTTATAATTTCTGGGCTTATTTGTCTCAGATGAAAAATTGGGGGTTTATATTAGATAATGTCCAAATGTTCCCAAGTTTTAATATATCTGTGACTCTAGAAAAGAGCTTTTTTAAATAAAGATTTTGTTTATTTTTAGAGAGAGGGGAAGGGAAGAAGAGGGGGGGAGAAACATCGCTGTGTGAGAGATACATTGATCAGTTGCCTCTTGTGTGCCCCCAACTGGGAACCCGGCCTGAGACCCAGAACTGTGCTGTGCCCTGACTGGGAATCAAGCTGGTGAGTTTTCAGTTTGCAGGCCGGCCCTCAATCCACTGAGCCACGCCAGCCAGGGCTAGAAAAGAGCTTTTTATCTAAAAAAAGCTGGTTTCTACCGTACTCAGTTTTACAGTTCCTTTAAACAAGAGAATTCATGTAAGTTAAAATTTAGTTTTTGCAACATGATAATTTCAGCCAACCATCAATTGTTTTTGATTATTTAATCATGGAACAGTAAATACTAAATTACTTAATATGTTTATGCCACTTTTCTTCTGAATAGTTTGAAAACCTATAATTAGTTTTAGCACCAAAGTACCAAAAACTGAAAGGACAAATTAATGTTAGGGCAGTCATGATATACATTATGGTGGGAGCCCAATACATTTCCTTTTTCATTTAAAACTGAAGAAAACAATTTTAAAAAGTAAACACTTGAGGAAGTGAATAAATATGACACAGTGGTATATTTATATCCTGTTAATAATAAAGCATGTTGCATACACACATTATCTCAGTATTGATTTAGGTCACTATCTGCTTAAGGACATACACAAAATGATAGTTAAATGGTATTCAGAATTGTATTCTCTTTCTTTGGCAATGTTATAGGGAATTTGTCTTTTAAAAATAATTCTAATGTTTACAATAACTAAAATTAGGGACATAATCCTCTGAAAAGTAGAATACAAATGGAAAAAGATAATATTTTCTCAGAAGTTCTAGGAAATTCTGTATTAATTTACAAATTCATGTAGCAAAATAGTGATAAAATGAGCTTGATGGTAATATCACAATGAACAAAAGATGAAATTAAAATCATTTAAATAAAGGTATTCTGCCTGCAAAACATTGGTAATTTTACAATGTTTATTGATTCTTAAGTATGAACAAGTTAGAAAAAATAAGAATTTTAAAAGGTTTGGCATTTAGTTTATGTTGAATAACTTATTTAATTTTGTAATTGTGTGTTTTTAAATGCATAGGTATTGTTATAATTTATTCTTCCCTTTTAGCATGTTACAACTTTTTGTTCAAAGACCCAAATAATGATAAAGGTTTTCAAAGACTGCCGTTAAATTATAATTACAATAACCTTTTGAGTTGTTTTTATTATAGCATAAGAGTTGTAGGTTAGTATATATGTAATTTTTCTGATAAATTTTGTCTAAACTCATTATACATATGATAGGCATTGATTTGTCCATAGAAATACATACATAAAAATGTGTATAAAAATATATAGAACATATACATATATTTAAGTTGAGTTTTCAGAAATTAGTTTATGTATTGTGAAGCTGTAAAATATACTAGAAAACATCCAGTATTCATGATTATAGAATAATTAATTTTTATAAGTGCTAAAATGTTATTAAAATGCTATAAAATGTTAAAGACAGGTACATATATATGTATACACACACACACATGACTTAAGAATCAGTCCAGAATTATTTATACTTAATCATTTAAAGTACAACTTTTAAAATGTCAGTTTTCAGATATTTTACTTTAATGTGTTTGCTGCTTCAGATTGAATGACATTTCAACATAGCTCATTGCATTGACAATAAAAACTAGTTGGTGCCATTAATTTCAATTTAGCAATCATGGTGTTGTTTCAGCTAGCAGCAAACTTCTAATGGTCAAAGCATCAATGTCTTCCTGCTAATTTATTAAAATGAAATGCTTCAAAAAGACATTAAATAAGGATGTGCCCTCTGGTGTATATTCAGCACTCTGTGGAGTCTTATAAACTATACATAAGATAGTCAATGATTTTTACTTGGCAATGCTTCACTTTTGTACGATTGCTAATCACCACAAGAAAAGTTTCCATAAATTTGACTTCTCTCATTCTTTTGTATTCAGTTTGTTGTGGTGCCTGGTTCCTGTGTGAAATGATTTTCAACTTTTCAAATGAAAACAGTTAAGAAACAAAATATTTACACCGTTCTAACTTGCAATTTCTTTATAGCTAGATACAATACAGATGCTAAGTCACTGGTCTGAAAGAGCTCCCACAAATCTATAATAAAATAATTAAATTAGTGAGCTGTGTTTAGATCAGGGACCCTTGGTTGCCAACTCCTAAGAACTCGGGGAATTCAGAACCACAGAAGGATCATTTGGACTCCATTTGGCAGAGACGTCAGAAACTCGCGGCTCTTGGGAACATCCTTTTCCAATAACATTTATAGCTCTAGATGGAAGCGAAAAGCACCATATGTTAAGAGTTTCCTGCAAAGCTTCCTGGTAAGAGAGGAAATAAATTCAACTTGTCACATCTGCTCATGGGCCAGTCAAGTAGGATTTTATCACAGCCTTAAGTGGTTTACAAAACCGTCCTGTTATTGACTGAAGGGGCTTTACGTTTCAGGTTTTTTCACACTGATATTCATAATCTAAATCATTAAACTATTTTTCTTTTTTGAACTTTAGCAGCATGCATCACCATTTCCTTCTAAGCACGGAGAATTATTCAAGTAATTCAACTAAGAATCACATCCCCATAGCACAGGCTCCATAGCTCTCCGTGGCTTAACTGCTAGAATGCCTACGGGCCTCCATTCTACCTTTGTTTCAACCCGTGGGTCCTTGCATTTTGCATAATTTAGGATGGGAACTGCATTTAATCAGGCTAAATTGATTATCTACTATTCTGAAAAGTCCCAACTGGCTTAAACCATAGCAAAGACCCATAGGGTCAGAGATTTTTCTGCTAGAGGCGTAGGTAATCACAGGAAAGGTGTTAAAACTTGCATTGCGAGCCACAATTTTCCTCCAAAGTGATCCATCTTTTTACCCTCATGATTAAAAACAAAAGTTAGAGCCACTATGGGCATTTCAGTTTTCTATCATAAGCAGAATCCTTTTAGTTTTCAAGTCTACTGAAGAGACAGCACCATAATGTAAGCATTCCCTTTTCCTAATTAAGCATAAGAAAATTGATAGCACTTGTTCCTAACTAAAAGTAAGTTCTCAATTTACCAACTCACACTTTTATATTCGCATCTTTTGTAAGGAATTGTTAAACCTATTAATAAATTTCTTGTCATTTTAAAATTCAAATGCTTTAAGTTAAAGGCAAAATTATGATCTTCAGATATATCTAATTATGTGAGTAGTCATAGCCAAAAAATGTAGCAGAATTTCAGAGTTCTATATGAAATTTTCAGCATTTGTTTATTTGTAAATGTGCATCATTTCTACAGGTGAATTAGGAAAACATAAAAGTAAATAAATTATTGTGAAGGAAAATAATGCAGAATAATAACAAGAGAACAATTTAACATACCAACCTTATAATTTTATGAATGCAAGCTGTGGATTCTGCTGAGTTTCCTAGTAACCAAAACAAAATAATTTAATGATTCACAGTCCTTTCTATAAGAGGAAAAAATGTCAAAAAGAAGATTTTACCACCAATGAGGGCTCAGAGAAATATCTCCTGAGGATCTTCATTGAATCCTTGATGACTGAGTCAATTATACCTCAATACCCTCCTCCCAAAATGCATAAAGGCACGGCATATTTCATCAAGCTGGTTCCTGTAACATTACTCAGTATAACTGGTGGGTATTAAAGTGCAATTTATACAGAACAATCCTACCAGTGTTGCTGCAATGCACAGTACTGGGGCACTGTTCACATAGGTAGTACTGAAATAGGGAGCAAAAGCATCCACTGTTATAATAGAAGAAAGATGCTAGTTTCATAAATGTGGCAATGATCAATAACAAATTCTGTAATAGGTCCTTCTAACAATGACTGTTGAACTTTCTACTGCCATCAGTCATTAGACACAAATATACTTCATAATAGAAACTCCAAGACATTTATAATTATGTACTCATGCTTAGTACACTGCTATGGGTGAGCCTGATACTGCTCCCTCTACATCTGTTCTCCCCTTTATTATCCTCTCCACATTATATTGCCCATTTTCTTTTATAGCCAGGTGTGGCCTCTCTGATCAATATGATGAGTACAGAAGTGATATGTGCAACTTCTTAATAATCTTTCCCTCTTTTCCTGCTGTCTGGGAAATTGCAAAGGCAGGATCAACTTCGGAAGCTAGCTGTTGAGGAGGGTAGAGTAGTCCCATCTATTTTTTATTGCCTACCTGTGGACTGTTACGGGAAAGAAATAAAATTCTGTCTTATTTAACACTACCTTTTGGGTGTTTTTTAAATTAAACCGCTCAACCTAATATAATATCAATGGTATTATCATCTGTGTTTATATTCCTGTGACTTTGGACTAGTTAATTTAAAAGAAGAAAAACTGCAAAGGAAAGAAGGAAGAAAGGGAGGGAGGGAGGAAGAAGGGAGGAGGGGCAAAAGGATCATGATTCTATTTCAATACGTTAATCAGATGACCAAAAAATCACTCACTCAAGCATACCATTAATCTTCAAGTATTTCTCTTATTAGCAACCATAGAATTGTAGGCAGAACATTGTATTTGGTGTCAGTCATATTTGTATTCAAATATATTTTTTAAAGATTTTATTTATCTGTTTTTAGAGAGAGGGGAAGGGAGGGAGAAAGAGAGGGAGAGAAACATCAATGTGTGGTTTTCTCTCATGCCCCCAACTGGGGACCCCGGAACCCAGGCATGTGCCCTGAATGGGAATCAAACCAGCAACCCTTTGGTTCGCAGCTCTGCAATCAATCCACTGAGTCACATCAGCCAGGGCCATATTCGAATCTTGATTCCAACATTTCCCTGACTTTTGGTCATAGACAAGTGACTAAATCTTCTAACCTTATTATCCTCTTTAATGTGAATGTAAAGATTTAAAAGAATATATAGCTAACATTTACTGCATGATGGGTCCTAGACTAAGTGTTTTTCCTATGCTATTTGATTTAGTCCTTTTGAATTCTATATATGAGAAATTAATATCATTCCTGTACTATACCTGAAGAAACTGAGGCAAGGAGAGTTGAAACAACTTGCCTAAGGTCAAGAGCTGGCAAGTGGTGGGGCAGGCTCTGGCACCCTGTCCTTGGGTTCTCAGAGACAGGGATGTGCCTTTCTAAGTGAAATTATTGTTCAAGTATTAGTGCCATGCTTAGCTATCTGTGATTATATATCTATACTTTTAAATAGCAGCTCTATGATATAAAAATAGTACTTATAAATCATAATGATATTAAGAAATGTACAATAGCACAAAAAGCAATTAAAAGTCATTCTTACTTCTTTCATAATTTCGGCGAACATATGCATGACAGCTTCTGTCAGTATCAGATGTTCTCTTACTTGCTTTTAGCACTTGACAACACGTAACCTAAGTGCCAGCCTTTCCCTCCTCTTCTCTGCCTCCTTAAACAAAAATCACTTCTAATTTATAATCCATACCATGAGGAAGAATATTTCTTTTTTGTGAGCTGGTCCAAGCAGTCCTTTGGAGTTACATTCTTCCCCCTACTTCTCCCAAATGTTAATAGGTTTGCCTCTCACCTTTTTTTTTTTTTGGTCTCTATAGGAGCTTCGGTATACAGACTTTCTCTAGAATGTTGCTCCCACCCCCAAAGCAGGTGGCTAGAGTTATGTAAGTTAGGAAAAAATGTATGTGTAAACACTAAGTTCATTTCAATTCAACGATCTATCGAAAATATGTTGAGGACCTACTTAGTGAGTGCACATTAGGTCTTTTGTAACAGAACATACAAATATGAAAAAGATTTCATCCCTGCTCTTAGGATGTATCTGGTGGAATGCAAAGAAAGGACTCAAATCAGAAAAATAATGAGTTTTACACGGATATTGACCAAGTCAGTCTGTTTAAACTTTATCACCAATTTTGATGTTGCTGAACACAAGAAAAGCAAAAGGAAACACTCAGATTGTCATGAGAAAATCTGTTCCATTTACCAAGTGCTTAAAAACAAGAGCAGAAGACAGACAGGTTCCAGGAAACTAAGTGATGAATCATTTCAAGGGAACAGTCAAATTCATATAACCTGTAAAATAAAGCAGGTGAGGAAAAGATAGATCCTTTAAGGTTGGCTATAGGCCCTTTCTCAAAGTAAGAAAGTTTAAATTGTTTTTAATGAGAAAAATTCTATGAGTGATTCACTAACTAGACATGTCAGTAACACCACGAATATAGTAGCACCATCTACTGTATTATTTTTGGATGTGTGTGAATAAACATGTACCTATTTCTATGTTCCATGGTTATGTAAATTTGCTGTAAGAAAATTCTACCTTGTTTAAACTTTTCCATAAAGCACTTAATAAAATTTAATAAAAATTAAAAAGTTTACAGTATAATTGAAAACTGATACTGATCCAATGGCAAGCTCTAGTTCAAAGAAGCAGAAGTTTGCATCAATTTCCTGCTATTTCAGTATTTGTGAGTTACTTTCTGCTCCTTTCTCTCTTGGTTTTCGTTGGTTTTATCTTAATATCATTTCTGGAAAACAACAGTTTAAATAAAGCCTAGGAATCTTTTATTTTTTAAAAAAATTTTATTTATTGATTTTTAGAGAGAGAGAGTGAGAGAAACATCAATTTGTTGTTCTACTTATCTATGCACACATTGGTTGATTCTTGTGTTTGCCCTGACCGAGGATCGAACCCACGATGTTGGTGTATCAGGGTGATGCTCTAACCAACTGAGCTACCCGGCTAGGGCTTGAATCTTTTAGAAAGCAGAAAGTACAGCCATCAAACAAAAAGCTTGCAATAAGAATGAATGGAGTCATTAAGTAGAATTTTTTTTTTGTCAATTGTAAAACTGTTAGAGCTAATACAAAAGGGGCAGAACTATTTCTAATCATTTTATTTTTGCAAAAGATAGGTGGCGTGTTATCCAGGAGGATATGTGAATATACAGAAAGTACTTAGCTCTCTATGTTTATGTATTTGTCTGTAGGTATATTCAGATTCTCCCCACTCCTGGATCCTATCAGCCTTAAAACTGGTAATTACATGTGCTCATTTCAATACCCCAAAAAACTAACAACATAAATTCTAAAAGCAATAGGCATTCCAAACTGACAAATAATGTTTAAATGTAATGCCATAAAATTTAAAGAAACAATAGTTAATATTATTAGTTTACATATGTATACTGATATGCTTATGATATGCCAGGTACTGTTTAACTGCTTTGTATATGTTAACTTACTCAATACTCCTAAGAACTCTATGAGCAAGTCACATTAGTGCCACTATTTCACAGGTGAAAAAAACTTAGACATAAAGAATAGTGGTTCAGTTGGTTGGTCATCATCCCCCAAAGCAAAAGTTGCCAGTGTGGGTCCCGTAGGGGCACGTGCCTGGGTTGCAGCTCAACCCCCGGTTGGAGCACCTGCGAGAGGCAACTGACCGATATTCCTTCCCTCTCTTTAACCCTCCCTTCCCCCCAACTTCAAAAAAATGAAATAAAATAAAATAGAAGTAACTTCCAAAGGCTAAAAAGCCACTAAATCCACAGATTTCTCTCTCAAAACATCTATTCTTCCGAGATCAGATGAGATGGGGTGCGTTCAGGCTGGGATGGTCACAGACGGATTTCTCCTCAATACTGTGTTAGTGTATGCTCTTACATCTGGCCAACATAAGATCAATATGATGCTGATCTAGGGGCCGGAGGGGCTCTGGGGAAAAGGTAGCTTTTAATTGGCCAAGCTGGTGTTCCATAACTCCCTCATTGTCTTTCTTTTTCAGATACTAGGTTCACATTATTGGTCTTTGGATAGGAGACTTACCAACCTTAGCCTTGCCTTCCACACTTCCTCTCTGGTATAGAAAGACACCTGGAGTGATTGCCTGACTGACAGAGCAGAAAGGTTACTCTTTTTGTCAAAATTTTAAAGCTGAGCTAAACATTAACTATATATCACTGTTCACTAACTACCTCCAGAGGTAGAAGTATCACTTACATATTGGTTTGTTGGCATTTACATTTCTTCTTTGAACCATTTGTAATGTCAGGCCCATTAAGAAATAATGTGTTCATTCTGGAAACACAATCAACATAATTGAACATTGTCCCTAGGTAAGAGTGTATTACTTTTTTCTCTTTTTTGCAGCAATATGGTTGGAAATCACACCCATTCTGCTAAACAGTAAAAAGAAATCAATTCAAACCTATCACAAACTAACCATTTCAAAAATATAAAGTTGGGAAATCACAGGGTTTATCACCTATCATTTGTCTAATTCTTTTCTTCTCCTGCGTTGTGTTAATATAAAAGAAGAAACATTCAGGTTGAACCCTACTACAATGAGTATCATTATCCCTAAACATGTATTTAACCAGGAGACAGAAAAAAATTATAAGCAAACCTATTTCAGAACTTCAGGTTCAATGACAGTAAATAAACAGTATGGAAAATGTCCTAAACCCTGTGGTAAATGTACTTCAATTATATATTAACCAGGGGCTCATTGCACTCTACAAGTTGGCCATGGTGGTCCAATACAAGAACATGACTTGATTGGTACATTGAGTGCTGATACACACACCTAACAGTTATGTACTCCATTATATGTCTGAGCCTTAAATCTTATTTTATTTGATTTTCACAACAGCACTGTGCCAGTCCAGTTATAGATACATGAAGTGTAAAAAACTTGTTTGAGTCTCTAGAGCTTGAAAGTTGCTGTCCTAAATCCAAGGTCCACATATACTGATGTGCCTGCCTGTTCATGATGTCACACAGGCCCTGGGGCTCACTGGGCGGAGAGTAAGTTATGTAACAATAACTCAGTTTGGACTATATGTGTGAGATCTGCAATATATAGGCCCATTCAACTATAGTCACTCCAGTTTTGAGTAAAGTACAGAGCCACACGCCTGAGAGCAGACTTGCCAAAAATGAGGTCTTATCATGTTCTCTGCCCATCATTCTTGACCTTTGAGGTTCTCCGTTGGACAGCTCAAGGGCAAGGTCCCAGAAGCCATAGAGCCACTTCCTTCAGGAGAAATATGTCTATGCTGCTCATTCATGTACTTACTTTATTGTCTCCGATTTTTATCCACTGGATTTCATAAATCTCTTATCCTTTTTAAGCACACTATTGTATTATATAGTGTATTTAAACACTTCTGTTGGTATGTACTTTTCAAGAATGAATTGGGTTTGAAACCCAGCTCTGCCATTTACTGGCTGTGTGATCTCGGGAAAATCACCTGTGTGCATTCACCTGCTCTCACACACACACATCCTTTGTACGTCTCAGTTTCTTCAGCAGTTAAATGAGCATAATAATCCAATCTCTCATTGAACTGTGAGGATTAAATGATAAAATGAAGGTAAGACATGGCATATAGTAAATGCTGAACAAACTCTAGCTATTATTTCTAAATTTCTTTTTACCCAACTTTGATGGAAAGAAAATTTAGATGAAAATTATAATGAATACTCAGATGTTTTCAAAGAAGAAAGATGCAGTTTATTTCAAGAGTGTACTATGACATTGAAAAGCAGGGGTACATACTTTTCAGCAACATTGTCACTTGGAGGTGTCCCAGTGCCATCACTGAAGGGATGCTCACCAGGTTTATTTGGAGCATAACAACCTGAGCTTGAGTGATGTGCCTTCTTTCACTTTTTTTTTTTTGCAAAAAGAACCTTCTCTTTGGCTAGTTTGCCACCATCCATTAGTGGATGCTAACAGTGAAGCTAACACGCTTCGGTGAAAGTTGTTCAGTGTGTATATAAATGGTTGACTCTGACTATTGCCACGATCTTTTGTCCAATCAAATATTCCCAGGTCAATAGGATAGATTTAACCTGTCATAAGGAAAAAGCTACAACGAATACACTTTTTTAAAAAGCACGTGCAGACACAACCCACTTTCTTCATTAGGGAGCTGTGCAACTGGCAGGAATGTTGAGGTTTGTAGTTATTTAAGAATGGGGTGAGATCAAAGCTTGGTGTACAGGTAGCACTTCAGCAAGTGGACATGGCAGGGGCGGGTATTCCAATAAGCCCTGTGGGTGTGCACACAGGAAACATCCAGTGTCAGTAGACATAAATACATCTAAACACATCTTACCTCTCATGTTTTCATCTTACTTCATAAACACTATTAAAAACATTTGATTACTGCAGCAGAAAAATTATCTCTAACATGTAACATGGAAGAAATGTCCTGAGGTCAAGAAAACCCATTTAGTAGATTATTGATGACTGGCTTGAAAACACTAATACAGCTTTTTGTATATGCTTAATATATCGAAAGAGAGTAATGTATTCACTGGGACAGCTAGCTGATCTGATAAAAAAATAAATTTAGTCTTCATTTTCCCCATTGCAAGATCATTTTGGCCATCACCTGTATCAGGCAACCACTGAACTCTCCTGGGTCTAGTAGTCTCTCAGGAGCTCCTGACCATTAAAGAAATCCTTGAGCAGGGGGAAGAGATGGGCTGCTGAAGTGGCCAGGAGCCTGTGGAAACATTTACAAAAGCATTCAGCATTCCCTAATGGACTGAAAGCAAATGGTTATTTCACTGCAACAATGAAAAGAAACATTTCAATTTAGATGTGTTTGCTTGTGAAACAAATGTTTACAACAGAAACCTCCATTTGGGTTGTTAGAACGCGGTCAAACAAAGTATGTATTTACTGAAGAATCAAGTACAGCTCCTCCTTGTAAGTATTGCCTCTTTGGGGAGAGGCTATATCATAAGGATAATGTGCTGGATAACAAAAAGGAAGCAGAGCTACAAGATTTTAAGGTAATAGGCAATATGTTTAACATGTACCAACCCTGCCAAAATAGCTTTCCCAAGAAGTGTGTATTAGGATAAAAATCCAAAGAAACTCAGAACATGGTGGTTTAAACAAACAGAAGTTTATCTCTATCTCTTGTAACAATTTAGGTTAAGCATTCCAACCCATGGTGTCAAGAGCAGGTCCCTCAGCTTCAGCTTCGTCACCCATAGCATTTAATTTCAGGAGCCTGGTCCATGATGGCTGCTCTGGCTACAGACTCCTATCAGCCTTCTGGCCAGTGGGAAAAGTAGTAGAGTTGAGGGAAGGTTTGCTTCTTCCCTTTAGAGCAGTGCTTCTCAGCTGAGGGTGATTTTGGTTCTCCCCCAGGGGGAACTTTTGTGTGTCTCACCTTGGTGGTGGGAGAGGGGGAGAGAGGATGGCACTATTGACATCAAGTGGACATCCAAACCTCTTACCCTGAACAGGACAGTTCTCCTACCCCCATAAGGGTGAATTAGCTGGCCTAGAACATCAGTATTGCTAAATCTGAGAAATCCCGCATCAGACTGAAAGCTTCTCATTGACACACATTTGTAGGATGTGGAAGTTGGCTGAGGACTGTTTCCACTATGCCCTAGCTGCATTCTCAGAGAACTGCCTGGCATACATGAGCACAGTTTTTGGCGGAGACTGCCACCAGTCCCCAGTGTCTGTTCTCTTCTTCTTGTATGTTAATAGAATTTTAACCTGGGTGTTAAAAATATTTCAGAGTCTCCCTTTTGTGACAACCAAAAATGGTTCCAAATATGGAACCAATGGTCCCATTGGCAAATACCCCCTAGGGCTATTCTATTCAGAAATATTGCTCAGCAGGAGGTCTTTGGACAAGTCAACTGAACCTTTGGAATTTCAGTTTCCTCAAAAGTAGTACTATGGATAACACTTGTTTCTCAAAGTTACTGTGGTCGGCAGAATTTTAAGATATCCTTCAAGATTGATGCCCCCTGGTATATACACACCTTCTCCCAGATGTTCAGTGAAGCATTAATCTACTTGTCTGTGCTGCTGTAAAGGGATTTTAAAGATGTGATTAAGGTCCCAAATCAGTTGACTAAATAAGGGAAATTGTGCTCCCTCAGCTTAATCTAGTCAGGTGAGCCCGTACATAGGACGGGGCTCATTCTGTCCAGAGTCATTTAAAGTGTGAGAAGGATTCAATGCAAAGGAGATTCTCCATTGTTGGCTTTGAAGATCAAGGGGACCATGTACCAAGGAACACGGGTACCTTCAGGAGCTAAGAATGGCTGTCAGCTGACAGCCAGCTAGGAAATGAAGACCTTAGTCCTGTAGCAGAGAATTCTGCCACAGTCACATAATCTGGGAAGAGAAGCATGAATTCCAAATGAGAACACAGCCCATCTGACATCTTTATTTTAGTTTTTTAAGACTCAAGCAGAGAACCCAGCCACTCCATGCCTGGACTTCTGACCTATAGAATTGTGAGCTAATAAGTCAGCATTGTTCTGACCTGCTAGGTCTGTGGTAATTTGTTACACAGCAGTTGAAATCTAGTAGAGTTATTACAAAGATTAATTGTGGTAACAACAGTTATTACCACAAAAACTATCCAAATATTTTAGAATAATCGTTTATATTTTCAATAACTATTGCAAAATAGACATTATTTCCCTATTTTACAGATGCAGAAACTAAGGCCTAGGAAAGTCACACAATTTGCTTAATATCTCACAGAAAATAACAGTTAAGCTGGAATCAAAACCTCACTTCTATATTCTTTCTTTGTGAAATACAAAGCGAGTGGGAAAAAAGGCAACCTAATTTAATTTACTTTGCCGTGTGTGCGCCGTGACTGAATCGCAGGTTGGTGAGATTTTGAGAGACAGTGGGCACACAAACACTGAAAACTGCAGCTCTTCCCATGCTGTGGTTTCGTTTTGGAGTTCACAACAGTGGCTAATGCAAGGCAAGTGTTACTTCCCAACTTAATGGCAGCTTTCCTTACATATTTAGTTGGTTGACTTTTTTTTTCTTTTTTATGCTGTATTCAGCTGGCAGTGCATCCTTTTGAAACTCAAATATTTCTTGCCTTTGTTTTTCAAACAATATTTGAGAGATGATTTCTGGACTTGCTATACTTGTATATAAAGGAAAGTAATGCCAGAAACCACCTAGCTAAGTGTTTCCCTAAAATAATCCTGATTTTGATAACTGTCACTTATGAGCATTTATCATGTGCCAGGCATAGCACTGAGTGCAGGATGTTACATCACCCTTACGGAAACCTCTGACGTAAACATTATTAACTACCCCAGTCATACGGATGAGGAAATAGCATCTTGCACAAGCAAACTTGCAAGTAGGTAGCAGAGAAAAAATTAAATCCATAATCTGTTAGACTCTGTGCTCCTTACCCCACAGTATATATTGTTCTTAATTGTAGAACCTCACAAATATTCCCCAAATCTGCCCTTGAAATGAATGGCTTTCTTTGCTTGACTCTAGATGAGTCCAGAACCTCAAAACCTGGTACCTGCTATTTACCATGCATGGAGTCTGTTTTTGTACGCCATGGACATACTACCTTTCTATCTGTGCACCTGGTTGTTCAACAGGATTCCTTTGGAGTGCTGCTCGTAGTTTACCCCATGCCACAAGAGAGCCTTATGTCTGGTATGTGTCTGATGGTGATGACTTTTGTTGTTTAATGCATGTTCTTTCATCCAGATCCTTAAAAGCTAAGGCACTTCAATGCAGCTGGTAAAGATTAGGCATATTGTAAGGCAGAAGGCTGAAAACAGATTTCTTCATGCCATCTGTAGGGTCTATGCAGCTGTAGTCCCCATACACATCTGGAAAGCTACTATAAAATAAGGGCCTACTATTTGGCAAAGGTAGCAGATGGCCTTGGGCCTTGTTATCCACCATGAATGGAAGCAGAGTCAAGTTTAAGACTCAGAAGAGGACAGCCACAACAACAACAAAATACATAGAAAGGAAGAAGAGCAACTGACAGGTAACAACACATCACCAAATGAGGAAGGCATGTAGAAAAGATGGAGAGATGGCAGGATAAGAGTTTTTGAAAATGTTAGAGACATTTAAAAATGCCCTGATTGTCATAGTAATTAAAAATGATCAGAATTATGCTTTGTTGAACCTAGTTAATTTGCTAGACTTGGTAGTGGAACTGGTTCTAAATGTTGCCAGTCAACATTTGGTGTGGTCTGTCCTGGGGGCATTCCATCATTACTAATTGAGTAAATGACATTAACAGAAGGGACAGACAAACTTGTCTCTGTTTTGTAAAGGATCCTGCCAACTTCAGGTTTACTTCAATTTAAAAAAAATTGTGCTGAAGTAGCTTTTAAGAATTGGGTCAATATGATGGTGCAAACAGATTCCTTTTTCTAAAGCGTAGCTATCCTGTGGTCAAGTCTCCTTTGGTGCTCTGTAGTAGATTCTCTCAACACTGACTCTTCCAAGAAGTTTTCAACAAATGATTGATAATAGGATCTGCCTCTGTAAAACAGACAGATTTCAGAGCTTGGAGAGAGAGAGCCCGTTAAATGGCAGGATAAATGGAAGAGGCAAGCAGAAAGGCCATACCACAGTGGGAAGCTTGGTTTTGCTCTAAGTCATTGGCAGAGAGCCCTTCTTCTGGGTCTTGACATTCTTCTTAGTCTTAAAGTAGGAACCTCACAGTCATTCCTTTTTTCAGGTTGAGTTGACATCAAGGAAACAAACTGTTCTATTTGGAGCCAAACCAGACAACCTGCCCATTCTGTTAATTAGATCTGTGTTGAGATAGTCTGAGCTGAAAGTTTATTCATATCTGCTCAGATGCCAAATCCATTGGCCTAGATGTACACAAAACCTAATAAAATAAATTAGTAAAAAGGCTATGTCATGGACATTTCCAAAATATATATCTTGTTGCTCTCAGTTGGGGACTCTTTTATTTTTAACTGATCAATTAAACTTGTCTAGCTACATGAATTGTTCTAATTACTGAGTTTTCCCAGAATTAAATACCCTAAGTTAAATCAACTAACATTTAGCAAACGGGAACTTCTTCTTTTGCTTCTCTCCCTAAGAGCCCTCCATAGAATTAACAGTTAGGTGCTAATTACAAATGATTAAGTACTCACCAGTCTTGGAGTCCCTTCTTTAATATTAATGAGATAGATTAGCATGGAACGCATCTTCTATTAATAATATAAATGAAAGCCTACATGGATCACTGAGTGCTGTTTTGTATTATAAGGAATATTTAATTTAAAGGAATAAAAATGTATATTCCTAAAATATATCTCCCTTTCACTTGCAAAATAAAGTTACTGAGGGAGATGTTTAAATATCATTAATTTAGAGCAGCCATGTAGTATTTTAGCAATAACTACAGTAGCAAACTTTTACATAAAACTTCTTTCAGTAGTCTCTGTGAGTAGGCACAGCACATTAAACCAGAGTAGAATTTAAAATATTCCATAAAGTATAGACACACACAGAACAATGCACCATTTCATACTACTAAAAGAAATTACTTGGCAGTTCAGAACTATTTTTAGATGGTTAAATTCCCTTCCAAGACCACTACTTTCCTATTTAAAAAATCGTAATTGATTTCCTTTACCCATTTAAAAACAACCAACTCACTGCTTTTTTTTCTTTGAAGAAGAGACAAGTAATAATCACTTCTTCCTTCTTATTTTGCCTTAGAAGTTGCTTATGGAAGATTAAAGCTTGTTGCTCTTTTAGAATCTACTACAACAAGCTAGATCAACATTGTAGGATGGGCACCATTCCATTTTATTCCATAAGGCTTATTAGTTAATGATTGTTCACTTTGATAAGTGTTATTTGAGAAGTATAGGGGGAACCCCAAAATGCAAAACATTTCTTTTAGATCATGGTCTAATCTGAAAAATTATCATTTTAGCTTTTGTCACTTGCAAGAATTTGCAAATGGGAGAACAAAAACTTATGCCTTCAAACCAAGTCAGGGCCTGAATTACTGCAGAATGCACCATACCTTAATTTACCATTTGTCCAAAACACACTTCTAAACAAATAATACTATGCAGTGACTACTTATATATTCAGAGTAATGGAGATAATACTTGCATTTAAGATTTTATATGTTAAAAGTCATGAGTAATATAGGATTTCTTGGATCATAGAAAAAAATAAAAACATATAGCCAATATCTTGCATTTGACCTTACATACTGGTTTAAATACATTATATATTGGTCATTTATATTTTTGTGTATTCAGATGTTGTGATTGTTTTTAATTATCTCAAACTTTATGTAAAGGTATAATTTATGGTAGCTATTATACATTACCTAGCAAAAAAGTTTTTACTTGAAATATCTTGTTTCTAAGATATTTACAAATATTATTACAAATTCAGAAGTATAAATTCTGCAAAATAAGTTCATGAAAATTGTGATAAGTAGAATTCTAAGATTCTCCAAGATAGATGCTCCTTGATGTATGCATTCACCGTAATCTTCTCCTCTTTGCTGTGAGCAGAATCAGTGAACATGGTGCAGTACCATTCTCCAGTTTAGGTAATGTATCAGTAGATTGGAGCTGAATCAAGAAGATTGTCTTGGGTGGGCTTCATCTAATCAGATGAGCCCTTTAATAGAAGGTGAAGTGTCCAGAGATTCTCTTCTTCTGCCAACTCAGAAGAAAGCCAACAGCCGTGTCGTGAAGGAGGGCACGATAGGCAAGAATTTAAGGGCAGCCTCTAGCAAGTGAGAAAGAAAGTGAAACTTGACTTTAAGGGCATCAACACACAGCTCACAAAGAAACCAGAGCCTTATTCATGAGATCACAGACAAATAAATTCTTCCAACAACCTGTGAGTTTGGAAGAGGGCACCAAGCCTTAGATAAGATGCCAGCTTGGTTAACACCTTGAATCTAGACTGTGAGCTCCTTTGGACAGGGCCCAGCTAACCCATACATGGATTCCTGACCCACAGAAACTCTGAAATAATAAATTCATGCCTTTTTTTTTGAGCCACTGAAGTTTATGATAATTTGTTAGCAGCAATAGAAAACTAATACCAAAAGGAAGCTGGTTTGATCTAAGCAGAATAAATTTAACTGAGAAAAGCCACTCTTTTCATTTCATGAAATCTGGCTACAGACTTATAATAGCCCACAAAACATTGTATCGTTCATGGCAAATGAAAAAAATTATGGAGCCTCAAGTAATATTGCTAATTAAAAAGGAAAGCAACAGTTTCATAATTTTGCTTCCTTCTGTTCTTCAGATAGATGCTATTATCATTGACAGTGACACTACAATCATTCTGGGATGACTTTGCAAGAAATCAACTAAGCATATCTCAGAATTCTCTTCACTGCTCACAGGTTTCAGACTCACAAGAGATGCCAAACTTCCTCCAGATTGCAAAAACAGTGTGTTGCTTCCCCTAAATCATTGGGAAAAATGTTAGATTATTATTGGATAAATGTTAGAAAAATGTCTTCTCTTGGTCCTCAGGCTCTCTCCACAATGGATTCTGTTCTCAGAGTCCTGGACCGAGGATAAGAATTAATATGGCAATGTTTATGTTAACCTCCCCAGAAACTCACTCCCCTGGGGTCACCTCCTGAGTGTTAACAGCACACAGCATTGAATGTGTTTCAGACAAAGATTATGGACATCAGTGACATTTCTCCCTGCTTCCCCTGGTTTAGAGGAGTTCTGCTTGGCAAGATACTAAATCATATGGATATCTACCTTTAACAATTCTTCAAAGTCCAGAGTCAAGAATCATTTCATGTAGTATAAAATCGCTGGGTCTGTAACGTGGCAAGCCAGTATTTGGAGGGAATGGCTAAAGAATATCTGCTAATTTCTTTTTTATCTTCTTCTCTGTAGGACGAATCAGAATTTCCAAGTTCAAGTCAAAATAAAATGTGTGATAAAATCAAGAGTTATACGATGTAAAATCTTTACTGTGCATACTAATAATGCAACAGTTATTGCAGTGTAACAGTCAAAACACAGCCACAACATCCACACCCGCACTCAATGTCAGAGACACAGAGGCTCCTGTTTAAGAATTCTTATAGCTGATATTTTTTCTTCTCTTCTAGGCTGTCCTATTACCCAGCAAAGAGCTACAGCAGAAGCTGTAAGAGAAACTGTTCACAGTCTACCTCCACAGTAAATCAAATTTCAGAGAATACCCATGAGAATATGCTTTTGTGAGTCTAGGCTCATTACAAGTCTGGGGCAGCATTAAGTCATTAATGAACCTAGATCTTTTTTTTCTCTGAAGAGAAGACAAACAATAGTTATGGCCAGGGGTTAATATTATAAATGTTTATCAAACACTTACTAATTCTTTTGTTAGGCTATTGATTTGCAAGCAGCATGAATAATCTTAATACAGTAAACTTACCATCGCTAGTCTCATTTTGTTCACCTTTCCCTATTTTAAACCCAAAGGTGCACAAGCATATTTTCCACCATAAACATAAACCTGAAAGATTAAAATGGTATATTAAATTCTGTGTTGATCTTGAAAGGTCCCTAGAATAAAAAATCCAATTTAAGAATCAGATCCAACTCTTCTTGGCAGCTTATACTTTGTAAATCCAGTCGCCTTATTTAAAACACAATAAGTGAATAAAAATAAAGGAACAAAATGATGCTCACAGTATGCTCTCTATTTCATGAAATGATTGTAAGAATCCAATGATGGACACTGTGCCTGTTGGTTACCTCTTTGTTTTCTGATCCAGTCTCTGCTCTTTATTTGCCCTTCTGTATTGGAGAAAACTGCAAATTTTATGCTCCCTTGCTTTTTGACTCCTGCATAGTTTCAGCCAATGTGAAGCAGTTTTAGAAAAGTCAATAATGTGAATTATGCAAAGGCCTGAATATTGTTTCTCCGTTCTCGTTCTCTCTTCTGTAGGCAGCACATCTGGCTGGGCTCCGCTTGGGGTAGAACCTGCACCAGTCAGCCATTTCCTCCATGGTCCCAACTCTGGTAGGACATTTCCCGCAGGGTTTTTGTTCTTACCAGATGGGCTCTCTTCTGGGCTCTGGGAATACCACCTCTGCCGTCTGTCCCACTAGCCCTAGGGGTAGCAGCTTCTAGAGTTTTTCCTCTTCTTAATTGCTTCCCCATCTCTTATATGATTTCTCAGATATCCTATTAGCTATGCACCTATTTCGCTTAAAAGACTCATTGTGAAAGACCAAGAGAGGTTTGTTTCTTGGCTGGACCTGGACTGATACTGTGGAAACACACTTTAAAGATGATAAGTATTCTGTAAATGTAGAGTATTAGTACTACAGTCACTTTAATTATTAAGTCATAATTCCAAAGGTGACATATTTAATTAATCTGCCATTTTGGCACTCTACCATTATTACCTCACTTTATGGACATAGGTGATCAATAATCTGTGCTATAAAAATATCTCTGAAATTAAATATATAGAAATGGAATATTTGATTTCTGTCGTATATATATTGTTATTAATGGAAAATATAGAATCTGAATTGGAATATTGTAGAATGTGTTTGGATGTCTTAATTCAAATTTATTTTAGTGTGGAGCAGTGGGAATGGTAGCAATTTCCTTTTAACCACCTATTCTATTTCATCTCCTGCCTTTTGTTAAAGAATGGATCATTCCTCAGGGAGAGCCTAGTGAAAGCAAGCAGAGCAAAGCATTAGAAAGAAATATTGAGGTGTTTTGTTTTTTAATCCAAAAACAAACTTAATGCCAAATTCTATGACTTATCTTTGCATCATCATCTATATCATCTACTTACCTACTTACTTTGAAAATTCAGAAGTTAGTTGCTTGTCATGAACATGAATTTTAACATATTTATTTGGATTGAAAAATAAAGTCATTTTTTGTATTGGAAATTAAATCTGACTTGGCTGCTTGTTCTGAAAATAAATACTGGATCTAATTCATACCAATGATGTCAGGTGATGGATATTTTCCATGAACTGAATGAACTAAATCTGCAACTCTAATCTTTTATAAAATTGTACTTAATACAGTGATAACATAAAAGCATTTTACAAGTTTCCCTGACTTGGTACATATCAAGTCAAACATGTCTCCTCAGAGTGAAAAAGGAACAGGTCTAATTAAGCTTTTTGATAAGTGTTGGTAAACCCTATCCTGAAATAAAGAAAGTAAAAGATTCCAGTGACTGAAGAACATAAGTTAGTTGAATCATTTCGTACATTAAAAAAAATTGAAGAAAAACCTAATTAGTAACGAGCTGATAAATCATTAAAAACGATGATAGATCACAAGGTAATTTTTGATATATACTTCAGAAAATGTTCAAAGAATTGAAGTGTTGACATGGCAAAAGTTCCTCTGTTCAAATCTTATTTATGAGAACAAATCTTCTCAGCAGATACATTTTTAAAGCAAATAACAAAAAAGGAATAGAATTGTTACTGATTCCACTTATGGTTACCAATAAATTGTATTCTTTTGTGATACATGAACTAATTAAAAATGATAATCTACCATTTCATTAAAAATTATTTCTAATAAAGTTTTACTTTTTATGCATGATAAATAAGTATATGGTTTTGATCAATTGTATAATATTAAGTCAAAGACATTGTATAATATTAAGTCAAAGTTAACATCAAAGTAAATTTAATAAAAATAAAATTTTAATTTACATTCATATTTTTGAGACAGGACTGACAAGCATAAAATATGTTACACTAAGACATGATTTTATATGATAATTTAAATAAAAATATGAATCTCAGAGGTAAAAGAAATAATTTAAAATTTCTAACTTAGAGGAAAACTTGCTTATGTAACTTTTAAAATGGATTTGTTTGGTATCAGAGTGCTATGATATTTAAGTACTTTTGGGTACTTTGTACAAAATTAATTGGATACTTTGACCTAGTTATTTTATTTAATAGATGTCAATTCTTACAACATACTATGAGTTGTATTCTAGGCAACCAATTAAATTGATGAAAATCTTTTAGTTAATATGTAAGCCAAAAATGTTTGAAGATATCCACACTATGCTCTTTCTTCTCTGAACTGTGATTATACTCATTCTGTTTATGTACATCTGAGCATGTTAACAAATCTTATCTTGCATTAACTTATTTTTTTCCTCTTCCTCAGTCTTATCTTCATCTGGATTAGCTATAGTGTCCAACACTATGCTGGCCTCATAGCATAATGTGGCCTCAATATATCTTTAATATGTGAGTTATCTAAAAAACAGATATTAAACTCATATACAGAAATATCTTCAGATTTCTTATTATCTTTCTAGCCTTCAGAGTACCCTATTTTGGGCCATGTAAGCCCATTTTGCTGCTGACTTAAATTTTGATAGCCTTCACATCCATCCCTTTCATACTCTCATAATCCCTCCTCATTCAAAGCATTTGAATTTAGGATTGGAATTGGATGACTACCAAGTGAGTCATTTGGATTTTGAAAAAATCCCCTAGGTGGATTTCTTTTATTTCTCTACTACATTGTGTCAAGCCCCTTAACTTCTCTTTTTTAATGAGGGTATTATGCTGGTACACTTCCCAATTGATGGGAGATCTCTAGACAAGAGTGTTAAATTAAAAATATTAGTTACAGACTTCAGGTCAAGATAGAGGCCTAGGTAGACATGCTTCATCTCCTCACACAGCCACAGACAGAAGTATAACTAAACCTCAAAACAAATAACAGCCAGAACTGTCAGAAAATCAAATTGTATGGAAGTCTGATTGTCAAGGGTTAAAAGAAGTCATATTCATCCGGATGGTTAGGAAGCACGGAGACGTGGAGATGGGCGGAGAGTGAGTAGATGCGGTGTCGTACAGAGAGGCTGTGGCAGTGGAACAATCAGTCCCACATACACAGGTGGTGGATAAAAATCAGGAGGGACACCTTGGGAGGGACCAATCTCAGCCCCAGACCAGACTGCATAGCCCAGAGGTACAGTGCCAGAAAGATAAATCCTTATAAGTTCTGGTTATAAAAAACAGTGGGGGTTGGGATGGTGGAATAAACTGCAGATTTACAGGAGACTCTGCTTTCAGAGCCCTCATAGTCTCAGAACATATGCAAACCTACCCACTCTGGAAGTCAGCACCAGGGCAACAGCTGGAAGGGTGCCAGTCACATACGAGGACTGGGTGAAGTGAATGCCAGACAAATCTCCAGAAGCCAGACAGTAGCACTGTCCCTTCTCCAAGCCCTCCCCCCAACACAGAGCCACAAGGCAGTGAAGCAAGTTGCCCCACACTGGTGATTACCTAAGACTCTTCCTTACAAAATTTACAGGTGCCTTTTCTACAATAGGCTATGCTACTAAGAGAAGGAATCAAAGCAACTCTACCTAATACACAGAAGCAAACACAGGGAGGCTACCAAACTGAGGAGACAAAGAAATATGGCCCAAATAAAAGAACAGAACAAAACCACAGAAAAAGAACTGAACAAAACAGAGATAACCAATCTATCAGATGCAAAGTTCACAATACTGGTGATCAGGATGCTCAAAGACCTCACTGAATATGGCACCAACACAAAGGAAGAAATGCAGTTTACACTAAGTGAAATAAAGAGAAGTCTACAGGACACCAACAGTGAAGGGGAGGAAGTCAGGATTCAAATCAACAATTTGGAACATAAGAAAGAAAAAAACATTCGACCAGAATAGCAAGAAGAAACAAGAATTAAAAAAAAAAAAGTGAGGATAGTATAAGAAGCCTCTAGGACATCTCGAAACGTACCAACATCTGAATTGTAGGGATGCCAGAAGGATAAAAGGAAGAGCAAGAAATTAAAAACTTATTTGAAAAAAATAATGAATTTACCAAATTTCCTAATTTGGTAAAGGAAATAAACATGCAAGTCCAGGAAGCACAGAGAGTCCCAAACAAGATGGACACAATGAGGACCATATCAAGACACATCATAATTAAAATGCCAAAGGTTAAAAATAAAGAGAGAGTCTTAAAAGCAGCAAGAAGAAAGCAGAAAGTTACCTACAAAGGAGTTCCCATAAGACTATCAGCTAATTTCTAAAAAGAAACTTTGCAGGCAAGAAGAAACTGGCAGGAAGTATTCAAAGTGATAAAAAGCAAGGACCTATAACCTAAATTACTTTATCCAGTAAAGCTACCATTTAGAATGAAAGGGCAGATAAAATGCTTCTTAAACAAGGTAAAGCTAAAGGAGTTCATTATCGCCACGCCATTATTACACGAAATGTTAAATGGACTTATTTATGAAAAAGAAGATCAAAACTATGAACGTTAAAATGTCAACAAATTCACAACTAGCAACAACTGAATCTAAAAACGACAACAACAAACTAAGCAAACAACCAGAATAGGAACAGAGATGTGGAGATCATTTGGAAGGTTATCAGCTGGGAGACGGGAAGGTGAAAAATAGGGGGGAAAATACAGGAATTAAGAAGCATAAATGGTAGGTACAAAATAGACCGGGGGAATGTTAAGAATAGTATAGAAAATGGAGAGGCCAAAGAACCTATATGCACGACCCATGGACATGAACTAATGGGGGACTTCTAGGGGGAAGACAGTTACTAGATGGAGCAAAGGGGGATAACTGGTACAACTATAATAGCATAATCAATAAAATATATTTTTAAAGTTCTAGAGGAGAACATGGGCAAGGGAATTTCAGATATTCCACACAACAATATTATTTCCGATATGTCCCCTAGAGCAGGGATATAAAGGAAAGACTAAACAAATGGGAATACATCAAATTAAAAAGCTTCAGCATGGCTAAAGAAAACATCAGCAAAATGAAAAGGGAACCAACCATATGGGAAATATATTTGCCAATGATACCTTGGACAATGGTTTGATCTCCAAAATATATAAAAAACTCACATGGCTCTACTCCAGGAAGAAAAACAATCCAATTAAAAACTGGGCAAAGGACCTGAACAGACACTTCTCCAAGGAGGACATACAGAGGGGCCCAGAGACATATGAAAGGATGCTCAGCATCACCGGCCATCAGAGAGATGCAAATTTAAACCATAGTGAGATACCACTTCACACCAGTCAGCATGGCCATCAAAATCAACAAACAACAAGTGCTGGTGAGGTTGTGGAGAAAAGGGAACCCTAGTACACTGTTGGTGGGAATGCAGATTTGTGCAGCCACTGTGGAAAACAGTGTGAAATTTTCTCAGAAAACTAAAAATGGAACTGCCTTTCGACCTGGCAGCTCCACTGCTGGGATTATATCCTAAGAATCCTGAAACACCAGTTCAAAAGAACTGCTTGTGGGGTCCACAACATTGTGGATGGGGGAGAGATATTCACATGGACTACTGAGTCCAGTGGAGGAAAAGGGCGAGTGACTTCACTCTCAAGAGGAGCTAAAAGCACGGCCTCTGCCCTAACAGGCCTTTATTTCTTTTTTGAGGTGCATAACATGATGGTCCTCATTTACTATGCACAGGTTGGCTTTAGATGGTTACCTTTTAGAGAAAACAAGGAGCCAATGCTACTAATCACATCACAGAAGAAGAGTATTTGCAAACAAAAAGGGAAAAGTAGTTGAACTGGTTACACTTGTCCTTGGAAGGTTTAACACGGATTTTAGGAAGTTACTTTGCAATAAATGTTTGCTTCAAATCAGGGTAAGGGAGTTTTAGCAAAAGCAAGACTCAAAGCAGCCTAGGCACATTGCAGGCCTGATTCCCCATGGGAGAACCTATCTGTGGCCATGAGTCCTGTGCATCTCTGAGAGGAAGCTGGGCCCACGCCACGCAGAACAGTCTCCGACAGAACCTATGCACCCCAATGTTCATAGCAACATTATTTGTAATAGCCAAGTGTTGGAAGCAACCTCAATGCCCATCAGTAAATGAATGGACCAAAAAGTGTGATAAATTTACACAATGGAATACTACACAGCAGAAAGAAAGAAGGAGCTCCTACCCTTCACGACAGCATGGATAGATCTGGAGAAGATTATGCTAAGTGAAATAAGCCAGATGGTGAAAGACAAATACCACACGGTTTCACCTTTAAGTAGAACCTAATCAACCAAACAAACAAGTGAGCAAAAAAGAACCAGAGACATGGAAATAAATATCAAACTGACAGGACCAGAGGAAGTGGGGGAAAGAAGGGGTAGGGTCAAATCAAGGAATATGTATGAAGGACCCACGGACTATGACAACAGGGGGAAAGATCAAATGTGAGACAGGGTGGATAGAAAGGGTAAGGGAGAGTAATGGGGGGAAAAATGGGGACAACTGAAATTGAACAATAAGAAAAAGAAAATATACAGAAAAATAAAGATGAGTCACTGGCTTACCTCTTAATGAAGCAGCTGGCTTAAGAAGCTTTAGATTTAAATTATCTGCCCTGGGACTATTATGTTGTCTTAATTGGGGCAGTACACTGACTTTTCTATAAGTAATTGGTTGAAACTGAAAATCTGAGGTGCCATCATTAACAGATTGATTAGAGACATTATTGGTACTAGAAGGGGCAGTTCTTTTAGGCAAAGTCAGATTCAGTGCTTTGAACAGTATTAAGCTCGAAATTTATAAAATGAGTGTTAAATTAATTTATACTGGAGCTCCTTAGTGACCACAGAATCAGTGGACAACCAGATTTGATGGATGGTCTCATTATGATCTTGTGTAGCTCAAAGAGATTTCTATTATGTGACCAAATTTCTGAGGTGCCTGTTACTCTTCTTCTACAAGTTGTGCTAGTACCATTATTTCTTTAATTTTTTAAAAGAGTGATTCATTATTTTATATGTAGAAATCATTATAGATCAATATAGTATCATTTCATTGTTCTCATGGCTTAGAGAACATGAGCAAATCACTCCATCCTTTCCTGTGTCATCACCAGTGGATCCAAATGTCTGGACATCTCTGGAAGACAACGATACGTCATCAGCCAATATAGTAACGTATATGTTTTAGTTTGACTCTTGATATATTACATGTATCAATTCACAAGTCTCTTCCCGTGAAGAAATTTGAGGATTAGATTAGTTAATCCCCATAGTTCTTCCCCATTCGAATAGTCCATATTGTCAAATTCTCATTTAGTACTTCATATATACCTAGAGCTCGAAAATGAGGAGTACAAAATAATAACGGATGTTTTATTTGAAAAGAAATTTAAAGTTAAAAATATTTCACCAACATTATCACATGTGATCATCATACTAGACAGAGAAATATCTCTATTTTACAGACTTAAAAGTAAAATCCTAGTCTCAGAAAGTCTAAATGCCTCATTTAAAATTACAGGCTACCCTTTAGGGTATTTACTGGTCAGGTCACACTGATACTAGCTTTTCTGCTATTTCTTCAATGTTTGGTACACTATATTAGATAATTTAATTCCTACTTTTAAAGATCCTAGGATTTGGTTGGAGAAGCAAGATTGACACAAACGAAAGAAAAATGAGAGAATGATGGAGTGCTCAGACTAATAAAAATATTGAAAATTTCATAGGCTAGTTTTTACATAATAAATTTGCCATTATATCTTTCAGCTTTGACATAGTAAATTTGCAAGTATATTTTGATGCACAGAACTCAGTAAAATAGATATCATTATTATTATTGTTTTCTCATTTTATGGAAGAGAAAACTGAGGTATAGAGGGAAACTACCAAGTGAGTTTCCTCTAGATCACACTAAGTGTGTACTTGGGCCAGAGTGAAACAGAGAATTTTAATACAGAAGATTAAAGGAATCGGCCCAGTAAACCATTACCTCATGAATAGCATTACCAATGGCAAAGCCATGTTCTTAATGTTCAATAGGATATCTCAAATAGATAAGAACCACAAAACCACAGAGCTCCTGAGTATGAAATCATGTCAGAAATATCTTCTTTGTTATGTTTCTCCCCACCTCTTAAGCCTTGTTACTTGTCCATTCCTAGGACTTCCAATTAGTTTATCTGGAAGTCTAAGGTTGACCTGAATTGAAAGCCATAGTCTATTAGGATAGGACAATAAGGTCTCTCCAAAATTATAATGAAAAAAGATTATGATGTCCTATAGATTTTAGAGTTAATGCTGTAAAGTGAAATTCAGTATATCAAAGACATATTTTTTAAATCTCAATTGCTACAAAGCAAACCTAGTTCCTGGCTATAGAGCCTAGGATCTTTAGAATTAAGAGACCTTAGAGACAAATCATCTAGTCTAATCTTTTCATTTTTAGAGATATAAATTGAAACCCAGAGAGACTGTGAGTTGTCCAAGGTCACACAGATGGTTCACAGTGAACTTAAGACTCCAACCTGATCTTTAAAATGTAAGTGATTTTAACTCAAGTCAGCAAAGATATTAGTTTTTGCAGATGCCAAAGCACTGTGCTCTGTGCTGTGATGATGGAGCATCACCAGGCCTTCCTGTGTGCTGCAAGCACAGAGCGGTTTGGGCCTCGGTGTCTGGGGAAACATAACAGCCATTTAACCACTGGGGACCATAGAGGGAAAGGCAGAGTTCGGAAATATCTTAGGAATAAATTGTTAAAATATTGCCCTTATTGAAAATTTTCTAAAAAGCCACATTTTAACTTAGTAGACACAGTACAGATTTCAGATCTAGTGTACGTTTATTCTATAAGTATGTATCAAATACCTACTATGTGCCTGACATTGTTTTAGAAATTGGGTTTACAGCATTGAACAAAACTGTGCCTTGCTCTTAATGAAGGGCTCTTGGAAGAGAACAATGGATTTGGGAGAAAGAGGAAGTGGGGAAGGTTTAGAGAAAAGATAAAAGAACAAGAAAAGAAGACAGCACCATCTAAGTACCAAGCACCCATTAGATTTGTCTGCCGTTCCTTTAATAATGGCATACAATGCATTGAGCACTTACCATGTCCAGTTCACTGTAAGTGCTTTACATTTATTAAATCCTCATACCGTGCTACTAGCCCAGAGAAGTAGATAACTAGCCCAATTTTGCAGATGAGGAAAGAGGTACAGGGGGATTAAGTAACCTGACCTGTCAGAAAGTCTTAGTAAATACTGGATCCAGGGTTCAAATTTAGTTAACCTGAATCCAGAGCTCATGTTTTTCATTGACAAGTCTCAAAATACCTACTTGTTTCTGAGGTTATTATTTGTGCAGAACACTGTAGGACTATTGTAATTATAATCACTGAGTTTAGAAAAGCTCTTAGATTCTCAAATGCAAAGCAAAAGTGGTTAGCTGGATAATCTCTAAGGTCCTTGAGAATTCTAACATCCTCTGACCTTGTGATCAAGTGTAGGTCAAGTGAACTCTACAGGATACAGGGCTGCTGACTACTGGAGAGTAATATTTAAGGAATTTACAATATCCCATTTTCGAGCTTTCTCTGCTCCATACTCCGGAAGCTGTCATGAAGCCTGAAGTTGCTCTGGTTGATTCACTTCTTTTAATCAAGGCATTTCCTCTAAGAAGAACTCAAAATTAATTATCATGGTATTAAGCCAACTGGCTCCTAGGAGGATGATGAGTGCATTCCTACGGAACAGAGACAAAGAAAGATCTAGATTTGGCAAGCTATAGTATATGATATAGCTGGCCATATCACTGAAACTTGGGAACAGGGAATAACAAATTTAAAGGAGTAATCGTTATCAGACACTATTTTTTCCTTTATGATTTTGTCTAGAGAGAGCCTTTGTATATGCACAACTTCCTCCCCACATTCAATTTTCTTTTCTTCTTCTTCTGCTCTCCCTGCCCCCATTCCAAGGTAGAACAGAAGGCAGGCAATCAGTATACCAAAGAAGCAGTGCATGAGTGAAGAAGAATAGTCAGAACACAGTAGAAATTAAGACTTGCTGACAGGAGAATCCATGTTTGTAAGATTATAAAAATAGAAGCTATCCTTTACCTTCTATAAGTGGGACATGCAAGATGTGACAGCAGTGGAAAGAGTTACAGGGTGATTTAAGTTGAAAAACAAGGACAAATGAAGCAGAAACTGCAGCGTACTTTCCCCTCCTCTTATGCATCCTATCAGGTCATTAAGTGGTTAGGCCTTTCCCTAAGGTATAGTCATCATGAACACCTTTGCTTACCTCAGTCAGCTTGGTGCCCCTGCTGCTAAGGATATTAATGATGTTGTGAACTTATTTAGTATAAGGGTGGCTTAATGTGCATTATTACATTATCCATCAGTTGTACGTTGCCCTTAGCAACTGGCATAAAGTTATCTCTAGTCCACTGCTAATTTTGTATCTGTCTTTGTTGGGTCAGCTTTCCTTGTTTCTTTGCCTCATATTACTTTCAGGGTTATAACTCGTGACAGTGTTACAGAAGTCACCACCTTGTAACTGTAACAATGAGCACTGATTGCACGAGAACAATGACCCTTGGGTGCATGGGGTCATAACAAAGGCCTTTTGTCTCCCGTTCTTTTTTTCCTCAAGGTATTCACTTGGTAATATGGTCTGGTGTAGATAAAGAACACAGATCTACCCCGTATAAAATTCCTCATTTAGAAAACAAATCTGTGCATGAATGCAAATATATAATTTTGAGGTCTTTCTTTATGGGTGGAAAACTGATTTGGGAAATGTGTCTGAAACAGGATGGAATGCTTTGCCATTTTTCTTGGCTGAGAAAGACAAAACAAAACCATAAAATAACTTGAAGACTCAATTAACATGCAAAATGATAGAAATTTTGTAGTCTGATTATCTTGAAAAAATATTCTTCTTCTTCTCTAGGTTTGAAATCTGTGATTTATTGGTAAAGCTTAGAGCAAATAATTATATTTTAGTCAGCTCTATTTTAAAAATTATTATTTATTTATTTGTTTGACTAGACTTGGGGCTGAATGTGTAGATAACGATGAAGGCACTAAATCTGCATGAGAGAAAATCATCTCAAGTTCACATTTTACTATTTAACCTCTCTGCATCTCTTTCCATCTGTGAAATGAGAAGATTAGACAGTTGGTCTCTTGGGTCTTGCTTGGACTTATATACCAACGAATGCAACTTCCTCATGTTCTCCTCCTCAGAGATTTGCATTGGGTGAAATGTTATGTACTCTGGCACACAAGGAAAATTACTTTTATAATAAAATGATGAGACCTATTTCATGATGGTAATGGTATAATAAGATTAAAATAATACACGCTTGTAAAATTTTTATAAATAAATCAGCTCCAATAATAATTTTAACATGGGATAGTAACTACATTTTTATCTGCCTTTCTTTTTTCTTTGAGATAATATTGGTTCATAACATTATCTAAGTTTCAGGTACACAACTATAATTTGTTATTTGTACAGTTTCCATCCCTCACCACACATTTGCCCCCACTTACCCATTTTTGCCCCCCACAACCCCTCTCTTCTGGTAACCACCACTCTGTTATTCATGTTTATGAGTTTTGTCTTGTTTTGTTTTGTTTGTTAATTTTTTTCTTTTTTTTGTTTTATATTACACATATGAATAAAATTATGATTTTTGTATTTTTCTGTTAGATTCATTTCATTTAGCATAACCCCTCAAGGCCCATCCATGTTGTTACAAATGACAATATTCCATCTTTTTAAATGGTGCATAGTATTCCAGTGTGTGCGCGCGTGTGTGTGTGTGTGTGTGTGTGTGTGTGTGAAATGTATACACACATTTCCATCCATTCATCAGTTGCTGAACACTTAGGGTTTTTTTCATATCTTGGCTATTGTAAATAATGCTAGAAGAAATCTTAGAGAAGCATATATCTTTTCGAATTTATGTTTTCATATTCTTTCAATAAATACTCATACATGGAATAGCTGGATCATATGGTACTCCTTAATTTTTTTGAGGAACCTCCACAATGTTTTCCACAGTAGCTGCACCAATTTACAATTCCACCAACAATATAAGACTGTTTCCATTTTCTCCACAGCTTTATCAACACTTGTTATTTCTTCTTTTTGATATCAGCCATTGTAACAGGTATAAGGTAATATCTCATTGTGGTTTATATTTACATTTTCCTAATAATTAGTGATGTTGAACATTTTTCAAGTGCCTGTTGGCCATTGAAAAAAACATCTATTGAGAAACTCTGCTCATTTTTTAACAGAACTGGGTTTTCTTGTTATTGAGTTGTATGAGTTGTTTATACAAGGTCTGTCCAGAAGGTATCCAGCCATGTACTATGAAACATAGATATATTTATTGAAGAAGACACAAGATACAAGAAACATTGTACATAGGACAATGACTCCTCAGTCCCCTTCAAAGTAGGCACCTTGGGACCTCACACAGTTCTCCCAATTTCCATCAGCCACTCCATCGTATTTTCCTACATCTCATCTATAGTCTGAAAGTTCTTCCCTTTCAAAGGTGATTTTAGTTTTGGGAAAAGCCAGAAGAGACAGAACACCAAATTTGGACTGTAGTGGGGTTGAGTCACCTGGGTGATTTGATGTTTTGCCAACAACTCTGCATGAGACGTGATGCATAAGTGGGTGCATTGTTGTGATGAAGCCGCCAGTTACCCATAGCTGCGGCCTTCTGAATCATCCCAATAGTTTCTGCAGAGGAATGTCCAAGCTTAATGCAAAATTTGATGCAGATCCATTGCTCCGCTTGCTCAGTTATTTTGAATGTGACAGCCACACAGCATACATGCTCACTCAATGGTGTCTACTGACCCCACTGATCGTACAGTGAAGTCATCATTGTTCACACATGCTCATTCCAGTTCACTCTCCTTGGCTGCCAGGTTGCATCAATGTCACGCAAACTGTTCTCATTATATTAACAATGGCTGGACTTCTTCCCGACAGGCTTTGTATATTTTGGACAATAACTGGCACCATAAATATCATTTGCAGATATCTTCTCCCACTCAGGTGATTACCTTTTTATTTTGTTGATGGTTTCCTTTGCTATGCAGAAGCTTTTAAGTTTGATGCAACCCAATTTGTTTGTTTTTGTTTTTGTTTCCCTTGCCATTGTAGGCAAAAGCATCCCTAAGACTGATGCCCAGGAGCTGACGGCCTAGGTTTCTTGAGTGTTTTATGATTTCAGGTCTTAATTCAAGTTTTGAGTTAAACTTTGGGTGTTCTGTCAGATGGCAATCTACTTGCATTCTTTTACATGTGGCTATCCAGTTTTCCCAGCATCACTTAGTGAACAGATTGTTCTTTTCCCATTTTAGTTCTTGGCTCCTTTGTTATAAAACATCTTATAAATATGTGTGTGTGTTTATTTCTGGGCTCTCAGTTGTGTTCCACTATTCTGTGTGACTTTTTTCTGTCAATACCATAATGCTTTGATTACTATAGCCTTTCAATGTAGTTTGAAATCAGGGAGTTTGATACATCTGGCTTTATTTTTTTTTAGGATTTTATTTATTTTTAGAGAGGAAGAGAGGGAGAAAGACAAGGAAACATCAATGTTTGAGAGAAACATCTATCAGTTGCCTCCTGTATGTACCCCACTGGGGACCTGGCCCACAACCCAAACATGTGCCCTGACTGGAAATTGAACTGGTGACCTTTTGGTTCATAGTCCAGCACTCAATCCTCTGAGCCACACCAGCCAGGGCATGGCTTTATTCATTTTTTTTTCTGTCACGATTGCTTTGGCTATTTGGTGTCTTTTTGGTTCTATACAAATTTAGTGGATTCTTGGTGTATTTCTGTGATAAATACCATTGGGATTTTGACAGAGATTGCAGTGAATCTATAGATTGCTTTGTGTAACATGGACATTTTAACAATATTAATTTTTATAATCCATGACCACAGACGATCTTTCCATTTCTTTGTTGCTTCTTTGCATTTATTTTTTCTTAATGACATTAGACAAAGACCAAATTAGTGTTTTGGGTTTGTTTATTTTATTTGTACTAGGTAGGCTACTTTTTGGCTAAATAGGAGGATATTTTGCCAAAAGTTTCTGGCACATATGTAATAAATAGTTCATCTTAAGTGGCAATTAGACAGTTTTGTACATTATCTATTAAACCATTATTATACTTTATAAGCATTCAGTAATAATTTCTGTAATAAATTAAACAGTGTCTCATCCCATTTTTGGCTGAAACTAGTACTTTACCAGCATACATTCTCTCTCTCTCCATATATATGTGTCTGTATATAAATATACACACACACACACCAAATTATATATACACACATATATGCACATATGTATATGCATATATACTCACACGTATATATGTATATGCACACATATACATATACACAAATATATATATGTACATATATATGTGGCATACTAGGTTATACAAAAACTGTTCTTAAAGAATTGATATTCCCTGCCTCCTATCTGCATTCTTTGACCCCTATAGTAAAGCCTGAAGATATGTTTCAGTTACTTTATGAATCTTGTTTTGCATGTTTCTGCATAGATTTGCATGTTAAATTAAAGGGACTTTAATTCTAAGGTTTGTGATGTAGAATTCAATTAATAAATTCAGGCAAATTATTCCAATTATATTCAAAACCAGTATTCAAAGCTGACGTTTGAGATTCAACTTGGGTATCTTCATAGCTTTTGTCTCTTGCTATTTCAGCCCTGAATAAAAATCCAAAAGTAATGTGAAGAAAAAGTCTATGGACTAATAGAAATAAGAATCATAAAATTTTGTTGTGTAGAGAATTCTAGAGATAATCATCCCAAGTCTTTACAATGGTCTACAAGATCCTGTATAATCTGCCCTCAACTTTTACCTTATTGATCTCTGCTGTGGACTGAATTATGCCCCTCCACCCTGCCCAGTTCATATGGTGAAGCCCTAACCTTCAATGTGACTGCGTTTGAAGATACAGCTTTAGGAGATAATTAAGATAAAATAAGGTCATAAGGGTGGGGTCTTAGGATTGGTGGTCATATAAAATGAGGAAGAGAAAAAAAGTAATGTTTTTCTCTGTGCATGCATGCAGCTAGGAAAGGTTGTATGAACATGCAGTGAGAAGTCAGCTGTCTGCAAGTTAAGAAGAGAGAGCTCTTATCAGCAACCACCTCTGCTGGCTCAACTGGGACTTCTAGTTTCCAGAACTGTAAGAAAATACATTTTGTTGTTTAAGCCACCCAGTCTATGACATTTTTTTATGGCAGCCTGAGTGGACCAAGATAATCTCATCTCCTCACCCCATGCTTGCTCACCCTGATCTAGAAACACTGTGCTCCCTCCAGTTCTTTGCATGCAATGTGTTCTTCTGTCTTACAGATGTTACACCAGCTATTTCTTCTTCCTAGAATTATTTTCTACCAGGTATTTTGCATGACTAATTTGGTCACTATTTTCAAAATGTTGATCATATGCTGCTTTCTCAAAAAGGCCTTCCGAGAGCAACTTACTTATTTCTACAATCTGCCCTCACTATTCCACACTTTACCTTTAAATTTCTATGCTAGTCATCACCTTCTACCAAGCATTTATGTTTGTCATTTGTTGTCTGAACTTTTCAGTTTTGTTCTCTGACATACTTCAACTCTGTAGAGTAGTGCCTGCACAGAATAAATGCTCAATAAACTTTGGTCAATGAATAAACAAAGGTTTACAAAGAATCATTTAGAAGATATTTTTGGTAATACTCCTCATAGCCCTTATGGCACTTAATTATAGCACTATGAATTATATTTATTTGCCTTCTATTTATTCATTCTTCTGCACAGCAATCTTTCCTAAACACTGTCAGGCACTGCTGAGAATTAGGAATAGAAAGTGAGAAAAACAGGCATAGTTTATATTCTCATATAATTTTAGAGCATTATAGGGTCATAAAAATCATCTTGTCCAATTTTTTAAAGTTAAATTTTAGGAGAAGACACTTTACTCAAAAAATTATATAAAATTATAGATAAAATTTAAATCAACATTGCCTAAATTAAAGAAAAAAGTAGGAAATATACCACTTGGCATGAATATTATTTATAAATCTTTTCATTTTAAAGCTTGAACTCATGCTGGACATGAATAAGTTGAATGATTTTTGGTTCCTATAAAAGAAAGAAAAACGTATTTGGCTTTAGGGCAGCTGGGTTTTAAGGTCTCGATCTTTTTGCTCTAATGTGCTAACTTTGCACACTGTTTCAGGCACTGATTTTTTAAAATTATTTTGAGTCATCTAGAGACTCAGGGGAATTGGTTTTTTTTTAAACACAGTTTGTTGTTGAGACCTTAACATCACAACTATCACTTGTAGGGTTCTGTCAACTGATACATGTAAACCTGGTGTTTTCTCTAATAATCGCAAATAAACTGCATACAAAATTTGTATTCGTAGTGTTTTTCCTTGAATTTTCTAGAATCTTGAGCAAACAGGGTTTGCAAGTCCTTATTGTACAGTCTAACAATGTGGCAAATTTACTGCTGGGTCTAGGGAAGAAGAGCAGCACTGACCTTGACTGTCTTCCCAGTTCTGGTAGCAAGGATGCAGATTATTCCTGGTCCTTCATAGAAATTAAGTTCTAAACAACTTGTTAAGAGTATCTCAAAAGTTCTTTTATGTCTTACTACATTTTGCTATTCAAATTATAAACTTCATGTGAGTTGAGATAACCTGTGTTCACTTTAATTTCTGTGTATACAGAATTCTATAAATAACAATTTATTTCAGGTATTGGATTATTTAAATTCTCTATCATGCAATATTCTATTATAAATGGATATTATAAAATATGGAAAAACACATAAAAATATTGCTAAAATGTACCCTTGGTATGGAAGAGATTGTGTATATTCATTAGATTTGATATTATGGTTATATCACCTCTGCCTATTAGCTATATAGTTCCTACTAAGATAATCCTGGTGATGGAGGCCTCACCACCAAGAAATTCATTTGATAGTTAGGCTATTCTGATGGTCAGAAAATGTTACTCCAAAATTTACCTCACTGTAACTATCCAAGACTGACTGATTGAAGACCAATTTTCTTAACACTTGAGTCCCTTCTTATCTAGGCTAAACATTTATCAGATCTTTTGGCTTTAATTTTTGTAAGCTAGCCCCTCCCATTTTAGGGTGTTCAATATTTTAATCACTACTGCTTGAACTGGGTATGTTAGGGGTTATTGGTTTCTCTTAAAATGTGAGCGCTAAAAGAGCAGTACATTGCATGACTAACTTCTTGCCTTTCTCATGAACCTACTTCTGATTCATATTGGCCTTCTCTGAACCTTCTAACTTCTGTTTTCCTTTTGTACAATTTTTTGTATTTTAGTAACTCTTCTGATAAGATGGTAGTAAAAGAGAATTTTTAAAATTCTTTTATCTTTTCAAGGCATTTAAGAAGTTTTAATTTAAAACATAAATTTCCTGATTAATCAACTTTATGGTTACCAGAGCCACTCCCTTGGTATAACATAAATCTGAAAAATGAATTATAAAAATGTGATTCCTTTTGGTAGCTTCCTGATTGTTTGGTCAGCAGGAATATAACATGCCTGAAGAGGGCTAGATTCTTTAAGTGTCTCTCTCTCTCTCTCTTTCTCCACCCCCTCCCTCCCTCCCAGCTCTCCTTAAAAAGCCTGTTTTCTGTAGAATGTGTCTGCCTCTGAACATACTTTTGGTTGTTCCTGGATGTCATGCCTTGGGACTTTTCTCTTGGCTAATAACTTCTTGTGCATGTTTCAATGATCAACTCAGCTTTTGAATTTATAAGACATCTTCTTTGAACCAACCAAACATCAACCCCCAGAACAGTTTAACTGTCTTCACCCAGTGCACAGATCTATCACAGAATACGTGATAATACTGCACAGTTGTTTTTCTGGTATGCTTCCCTACAACTGATGCTTGGTATTTACCTCTTTGAAAATATAGAACTCATTTAATTTAACATTTATACAATGCCAGATTAAAGGCATTCAATGATTTTCTGCTAAATTGATGTAGGAGCAAACTCATGAATGAGTGATATCTTGTTATTCTTTTACATGAAGTATATCACACATATGACAGTATATGAAACACATCTATTACAGTTAAAAGAATACTAAAGTGGATTTCCATTTAGCCACCACATAGCTAAAAAAGCAATATCACTGGTCATTGGAACTTCTTAATGAATTCTTCTTTGCCCAGCAAATACGTTCTTTTCTGAACATTATTTTAATCATCCTCTTATTTTTCCTTTGATTTTTAGGGCATATGATTTAAACACTAAATCATATAGGGTTTAGTTTTGTATGGGTTGAAAGGTATATAAATGAAACAATATTACCTTTATTCTTCTGTGACTTATTGGTTCACATCTTTTTTAAATCTATGTTGATGCATGTAGCAGAAATTTAATTTTGTACTAGTATACAATATACCGTTTTATAACTATTAAATGTGTGTGCATATAATATGCAATGTTATATATATATATATATATATATATATATATATATATATATATATATATATATATACTGCTGCTGGATACTTTGACTATTTCTACAATTTTTATTATGTTGAACAAAACCACTATGAATGTAGAGAAGAATCGTCATAAACTCATACAAGAATTTTCCTAGGGCACATAATAAAGGATATATGCTGATACAGAAGATTTACAAATATCCAACTTTAGTAGGTGATGCCAAACTGTTTCCAAATGTTTGCACAATTATACACATCCCCTGGATAGGTGAGAATTCCTGTGAACCTACTACATTCTAGCCTATATCAGCATGATCCAGCTGATTTCAATTGTTCCCTTCCTTGGTCTTTTACATGTAAAACAATATCGGGAGGCTTTTAATTTGAATTTCTGTGATTACTAACCAGGTAGAATACACTTCCATGTGATTACAAATCTGTTGTGTTTATCCCTCTGTGAAATGCCTATTCATTCTTTTGCCCATTTTTCTACTGTGTTGTTTGTCTTTTTCATGTACATATTAATCCTCTGTACACAATATATATAATAAATGTTTCCTCAACCTGTATTTTAATATTTTTATAGTTTGCTATTCACATTTAAGTCTTTAATCTACCTGGAATTGATTTTTTGTGCATATATGAGTTATGATCCAATTTCATTTTTATGTGCAACCAATTATCTCAGGATAAATTATTTAAAATAAAATTTAAAAATATACTCTTTCCAATGTTATCTACAAGGCCTACATTGTCATAAATCAAGTTTTCATATATGCACAAATCTGTTCTGAGCTCACTTCTGTTCTAACATTTGTTTAACAATTTGTCAGTACTTACTGCCTTAGCTTTATAATAAATCTTAATGTTGGTATTTCTTCTTTATATCTTCATTCTATCTTTTTTTGCTTTTCTCTTTCAGAATTACCCAAACTATTCTTGGTCATGTCTCAGTCTTGCATATAAATTTTAGACTCAGCTCATTAAATTCCATACAAATTTATGTTGAGTTTTGGTTGGAATTGCATTTGAACTTGGGGAAAGCTTATATGTTAATGGCATTGAGTTTTCCAATCATAAACATTGAATATATTTCGATTTAATTAGATTTTTAAAATGTGTTTCAATAGGATTTTATACTTGCATTAAAAATTTGCACTTTTTGTTGGATTTATTGCTAAGCACTTTAATAGTTTGATGTTATTTAAATGGAATGTTTTATATTTGAACTATATTACCTAATATATTGTTGCTGTTGAATGTAATTTAATGTATTTATATATTAATTTTGGATTGAACAACCTTGCTGAATTCTCTTATTAATTCTAATAATTGACATATGCATTCTTATGGAATTTCTATGTTGTTGACTATTGTATTATCTATGAACATGTCTTCTTTTGTAATATATACCTATTTTATTTCTTTCTTAATATCATATTGTGCTTCCTAGGACTTCCAATTAAAGGCATTCAATGGTTTTCTGTTAAACTGATATAGGAGCATTCAATAGATTTACAAATATCCAACTTTAGTAGGTGATGCCAAACTATTTCCAAATGTTTGCACAACTATATACATCCCCTGGATAGGTGAGAATTCCTGTGAACCTACATTCCAGCCTATATCAGCATGATCCAGCTTTCAATTGTTCCCTCCCCTAGTACCACCTCTCTATATGCAGATCTATAAATGTGAATACAATACGTACACACATGCATTATACATAAGTCATATATATTCTCGATTATACATATAGTTAAAGATTTTGTACAGACACACAGGGTGGGGCAAAAAGGTTTACAGTTGTTCAATGGAAAATAATACAATGATTAATAAATAATAATACAAGAATAAACTCTGGCATATTCACAAAACTACTTTTGCCACACCCTATATATATTTACTTACATGAAAATATATTATTTCCACCTTCAATTATAATTATTTCAGTCAGACACATTTAGAATATGTGCCACACTGTTGAGTACATAAGTCAGCTTACATTTATAAAATGGTACATTCATATGTCATCATCTCAAAGGTCAAGGTTAGTAACTGAGTAACATTGACTAGTTGGTCATAAAATAAGAATATAGTTTAGTTGCCTTCAGTACTTGTTCATCATTTTAAAGTCAAGCAAGGCAAACTCTTTCCAAAAGTTGACCTTACCAAGTAATATCTTTTCACAGTACTCAATAAGAATGATTATTTGAATTTGTATTGAAACCGTATCTGCATTCGCCACCTTGATACCCTTGCCTGTTCTTTGTAACAATTAGGTCAGCTCTATCTTCATTGTACAGCAAAGACAGAGTCACTAAATGACTTGAAGGCTAGAGAGCAAAAGAGGGATAAACCTCGGCCAGCCTTGCTGGTACTTTAAGTGCAGGCCATTTCCCACTTCAGCAGTGCTTACCCTTTCAGCTTAAGAGTTTTCTAACTAACTTTTTTTTTTGTATAAACAATTAATTGCTATGTATAGTAGTCCTTTCATTATACTATAAGAAAATAAATCTGTACTACAAGTTCTAATTGCAAAGCGGGCTTGTAAAGTGTGAAATGTTTTCAGCATAGCACCTAATCCAAATGCTTCAATTTTCAACTCATCAACTTCTTTTAACCCGTGTACAATATTGAGCCACCTTTCATTTCCCTGTACCCTGTGTAGCTTCAAAGAGGGCAATTTGATCACCAGTCTATTAGACACATATGCACATCACAAATAGGCAAGAATTTCAGAAAAGAAAAAAATGTCCTTATGCTTCAAGAGCAAAGGTCATTCACTCAAAGACAATATACTGTACATGTGTTATTTATATGCCACCATTTTTTTACTGACCTTCAATGAAAAACATCTTGTTACCATAGCAACTTCCATATTGCATGCTGTCTTTGAGACTACTACATCATTGCGCTAGACACACAGAAAGACATTCATATCCTTAAGTCATTTCCAAGTCTGTCATTTTCATAAAGTTTAAAGAAAAATAATGTATATGTGTTATTCTTTTTTTTTGCTTTACAACCACTTGATTTAGCAAGAACCCATTTTTTCATTAATTTTTAAATTCCAAAGAGAATATTGGCATTTATATATCACTGTGTGTTAAAGGGAGAAGCAGACAACTAAGCAGTTTAATGGAAAAAGAATTGAGATCTGGCCTTTATGGCCGTCTCACATCCGTTAGTTTTTACATTGAGTTCAGATCCTGTCGCAGCGGTGACATGTCGCTGGGCCATAATGTGCTGTTGAACATATGTGTTCCCATTCTTTAATGCAGACTTTAGACATGTGCCTCCTATCTTCTGCTTAATCCCCATTTTGCAATAATTGTCATCATGTCCCACTGACAAGACATATCTTAACCTGAGAAAGTACAGTAGAAGTGTGTTGCCTACAAAATTATATTTGGGTCATGGCTAGTAGCTCTTAGGGTCATTATAGCTAATAGTGGAAAACTAGTAGTGGAAAATTCTACTAATAAAATTAACTAATAGTAGTTCTTTCCGATATGCCAAGCGCTGTGCTAGAACTTCATTATCTATTTCAGTCCTCAGCTGATTTAATAAAATTGACAGTATTATGATGTTCTGTTGTAGTCGGTAAAACCGAGGTTTACAAGGTTAGATAATTTCCCCAGGATCTGATACCTAGCAAGTGGCAGGCGTGGGTCTCCTTCTTACTCATATCACTCTGGCCCCCAAACACAAGCTGTGTTATGTTGAGTTCTCACTGAATAGGCTGATAGAATTCTTTTTTTTTTTTAAAGAAAAAAAGAACTTTCAATTTTTATTATATTTTAATAATAATTTCTTAATTTATTTTAAAAGTTCTGGTACTTTTAGGAGAAAAATCCTGTGAAATCACAACAATGAAATGTCAAAATTAAGTATTTATAATATAAACTTTACTCAAATCAGATAAAACATCCCTGATTCTATTCCACATATTTCCTTGTAATTCTAAGAGTCTTTTCTGTAATTCTTTGCATTATTAATTTAAAAACTATAATGATCATGATAATAAGCTCATGCTACCTAGTACAATTGTTATGGGGTCTTGGATTTTTTAAAAAGTATTTGCTACTATCACTCAAACAACAAAATTTCTGACATGAGGTGGAAATGAGTTTAGGCAAGTTAACATAATAGGGCCCAAGGATCCCCTATGTTACCTCACCAGAGCTCCAGGGACACCAACTCTGAGATGACATTTTGGTTTGGAACACACTGTAAAACTAACTCATAATCTCTGACAGTGGAACATCTGTGTGCATATGCTATCTTCTATAAATTGCCATTGCAAACTCTATTAATGTCACTTGATTATAAATGCAGATATAAGGGAATCAGGAAATGAGACAGTTGAGATTCACTAAGGCATACCCACAGGGTATAAGCACCCTTGACTACAAGTAGACGATTAAAACTTCTGAGCTGAAAATGATGTGGAGCAAACAGCTAGCACTTTATGTATTTCAAATTCTTCTTTGTTTACGTACATGTGTGACCCTAACAATCAACTGATTGAATTATTTTAATTTAATAAGTAAATGATTTTGATTTCATATTCAAAGCCTTGGTTGAGCCTGTTTAAATTTATATAAATTACTTAACAATAAAATATTTTTAAAAATATTTTAAAAATAATAAAAATATTTTTTGTAAAGATTTTATTTATTTACCCTTTTTGAGAGAGAAGGGAAAGGAGAGAGACAGAGAGTGAGAGAAACCTCAATGTGTGAGAAACACAGAGATCGGTTGCCTCTCACATGCCTCCAGCTGGGGACCTGGCACACAACCCAGGCATGTGCCCTGACTAGGAATAGAATTGTCCACAGTTCAGTTTGCAAGCCACCACTCATTCCAATGAGCCTCACAAGCCAGGGCAAAATATTTTGAGTTCCTCCTTGAGTATGGGATACTGTACTATGCCTGTCACATAAATTATTCCTATTTCTCATAGTAATGTTTCTAAAACAGGCACAGAGGGGTGAGTAGATTTGCTGACAGTCACCCAGCCAGAATGATATTAGGTGGAATACCTTTCACCTAGTATCAAGTAGAATTGGAATTGAGTACTGGAAACTCCAACGTACTTTCTCTTTTTGAAAATAAACTATTTTTTATGGATATAACCCAGGCTAAGATTTTTGTTTCTTTTTTAAAAAAATTTATGGGCAGTGACCATGGCTGTCCCTGCATGTGTCTCTTGCTTTAACAGGGTTTGGACAGAACAGACCCAGGGACACCCCTCTTCCAGCCTCTACCACCCTCCAGCCTCTTTTCTAGTCTTACCTTCAGAACCACCTCAGCCATTCTAAGCCTTGAGACCAGCCAACACTCTTTTTGACCTTATCTCGTCATTGTCAAACAACCATAAGCTCCCAGATTTGTCAGAATTATTCCACCCAGGAGGAGGCTTCTGTCAACACTCTGGTCAATCTGCATCTGCAGCCTCTTATACCCACTTCCCTGGGCCTCTATTTACACCATCATGATGTGGTCTTGGAGCACAGGGGCCACCTCTTCCAGGAGTTGGCTAGAAGAAGCATGAGGGAGCCCAGGGTCTCTTGGAGCTGCAAAACCAGCCAGCAGATGGGACATGCAAGAGCTGTCCCATGATGAGTGGTGTGGGACTCGGTGCCATGGAAGACCTCTTGGTCTTGGAGAAGAACATGAACGAGACCTTTTGGGATCTGCATGCCCTGGGTTCTACCCACACAGACCCTCATCTCTGTGACTTCCTGGAGAAACACTTCCTGGATGAGAAGGTGAAACTCATCAAGAAGATGGGTGACCACCAGACTAACCTCTGCAGGCTGGCCTGGCCACAGGCTGTGCTGGGCAAGTGTCTCTTCCAAAGGCTCACCCTTTAGCACCAAGAAGAGTCTTAGAGCACAGAGGCCTTGGTGCCCCTCTGCATTCTCCTGGTGTCTGACTTTTGCATGAGGCTCTCCCCAAAACATCTAGGCAGCAATTTAACCACCCTAGAGCCTGCTCCTATGTGTTGGATCAAATGGAAACAATAAAGCTTTTGCAGAAAAAAAATGTTTTAAAAAATAATACAAATTTTACTTCATAAGTGTCTGCCTAAGCAACTTCTGAATACTTTTACAAATCAGTTAAATGATTATAACTGAATCTATTTGTTTCCAAAAGGTTAAACTTTCAGGAATCATTAAGTGACTCAGAGATACTAGAAACTGTGTTTTGATCACATCCTGAAGGAAATTTTCTTTTCTTCTATATATCTAGAAGGAAGTAGAATAATTATTCTAATAATTTAAATTAAACATAAAATAAATTTACTTTTTAGCACTCATCTTCTTCAGAAGAATATGTTCTTTTGTAATTAATTATGCAAATTATTGCTTTTATATTACTAGCAACCAAAGTTTCCCTTAAAAAACTAGCTATGAAACTTCTGAATGAAGTAACGGTAAGTGCAAATGCATAGTAAAAGCCAGTCTGATTTTTTGAGCACCTGGGCAAGGTAGTTAGTTCAGGGAGGCCTTTGGGATCCCAATTGCATTAGTTTATCTCTGGAAGGTGTTCTTAGGGGGCTGGCACTTAGAGAAACATATACCCAAACACAATGTTCCATTGAAGTGTAGGCTACTCTCCTCTTGAATTTGTTTTTCTCCAAATGAGCGAGTGAAGTAAATAGTGACTTAGTAAAACTGACACATTTATGAAACATTTATTTCATTAAATTTTAGCAAAGATGCTGAAAACTGACATAATGCATGCATGTATACTTTAGTTTACCTCTGAAATACCTCTTTCTACATAGTTCATCTTTAGTCTGATACTGTACTACAATACTATAATATTTGGGTAAATACCTAGGATCTATAATTATAAATATAGGATAATTATAGATGTATGTAAATAGAGGATAATGACAGATGAAGGTACTGTTTGTAAAAGTTTAATAAAAAGAATATGTATCATTTGAGAGGTTAATATGTGTTAACTTCTCCACAGACTCTAACTAGGCAAAAGTTTCCTTTCATTCTTTGTGAAATCCTCTGTTAATTGTTCTGGGAAGTCATTGATGCCTGTCTTTGAGTCAAAATATAAAAGGCTAGACAGATGGCTTAATGTCACAAAGTTGTTGGCTCATATAACTAGATTTTTATTACTAAGTTTCAGATGGAAAGAGAAGAGCTGTGAATAATAAATATAAAGCAAAACCATGTATATTAGGTCAGACTATTCTCCAATATTAAAAATATGGCATTGAAAGTTATGAGTGAAAGATTTGTTAGCATGGGCAGATCAGATCTGAACATGCCTGAATAAATCGAATCCGCAGTTATAAAGAGAGTGAGATACAAGGGCAGGTTGTGCATAGCCTTGAGAAAGTCACCAACTAACCCACTGCCCACGTTAAATAAAGTACAGAAGTGTTCTGAACAGTGAGTTACTGTGGAAAATATTCTCTAAGTTTGTTATAGGGAAATAATCAGAGTGATATAAACAAATATTTAGGTTTAAAATGGTCTTTATTTTTTGTGAATTTACTAATATTTGTAATGAAATAATAAATGAGCATTAAAATTATATCAATGTATATTCACTTCTGTGTATCCATTTCCAAAATATAAATAAAATGTTACAAAAACATTTTTATATCATTATGATTATTTTCCTGTTCACAAGCTTTGGAAAAGCACTTTTCATAATAATCCAATGCTTGAAATATTTCTATATAACTTTCAATGTTGGTAGTTAGTTAAAAATGTCAACAGGTCATGCACGACAACAACAACAAAAGAAACTTTCCCCCTCTGAATGCATCTCTTTGATCCTCCATCTGTCTTCTTACAGCACATATGAAGGCACGTGAGGTAGAAGGATGAGCACATTGGATTGGCTATATTACACAATATAGCCAATTTTTTTCTCTAACTTAATTCACATTTTTCCAGTCTTCATTTGATGAATTATTGTTGCATTTTCTTAAATAAGAATAAAGCAAAAAGTAACAGCAAGGAAGAGAATGCCATTGCATGCATTTGTTTTAGAAATTCTAAATTCTCCATCTCTGTTTTTTTGCAAGGAAAGATGTACTAAATGTATGTTTTTTCCCCTCTTTTTCATTACCCTATTTGAAGACATTTTGATCTGTCTCCTGAAATTTTCCAAAAATGTTAAATTTCTTATGCTTCATCTAGTATATTCTAACATGATTTTCTCAGCACCTGAGGATGATTGTTTTTTCTTTCTTTCGCTGCCTCTTTAAAGACCATTCTGTTTAGCTTCCACATGAAATTATTTGACATCTTTTTTTTTTTTCAATCATGGCACTTCATACAATGTGTAACCCTTGATCTTTTCCCCTGGACTTCCTCTTAAGTTATCTCCCAGTTGAACTTGTGAGTCAGACATAAGTGTAAGGGAAGTAGAGTGAATGCAGGGAAGAGGGCTGCTTTCCTGGTAAGGAGCAGGCCTGTGAAAGCTCTCAGGACTTCCTTCCCAATGCTTAGGCTTTTTCGATGACTGGGATTGCACGGGCAGTGGAAACAGATGCTGTCAGATCTGCATTTTTTTGGCTCAGGATAAAGTGAGCAAAGGCTAAGAGAGTCATGCTGTTTTTGCCAACTGACATACGCACTTCATCTTTCCAAAATATATTTGGGTGAAAGAGCAAATCACCAAGCTTGGTGATGCTATGGAAGCCACCGTTCCCTGTGGTTAGGGGAGCAGACAGAATGGAGAATAAAAAGCCAGCTAGATTACCAGTTTACAGTTAGCAGTCAGCTAATCTTTACCGTGTCCTGCCACTGCTCTTTAAATTCCATTTCTGTGAATTTTAAATCTGTGAGCAAAACACATTTCCAAAGGGTCTTTTATTGCTATTGCTGCCCCTCGTGGTAATGGAAGAGTTTCCTGTGAATCAGCACAGGTGGCCAGAAAATCCAAGGTTTATTCTGAGTTCTGTCTTTGATACTTCTGTGTCCTTGAATGAATCATTCTTAACTTCCGAGTCTCAGTTTCTCCACACACATAACCAGTATATTATTGTACTATGACTCATGCTACTAATCTCATATCAGTGAGAACTGAATGTTTGTGTATTACTTTACAATGGAGAATACCTAATTAATTAAGGTTCCTCTGCGGCTGATAAGCTTTCCCATTAAATACACGATAGACATGATTGGCTAATAGCTGTCAAATGTTGTATTAGTAACCTGGTAATGACAGTAATTAAAAGTTATTTGGTTTTGAAGATGTTTCCAAATAAGCCTAGCAAAGGTCCTCAGACTGTAGGATATAATCTGTTGAAAGATGTTGAGAGAGTAAGAGACTGTCCCTCAGGATACAAGCTCTGACATCACTCTTCATCATGCCCTTGGTTCACCAAGCTATAGACAGAATCAAGAGAGTGAAGACTGTTTTTTTATTTTTTTAATTTAGAAGCCTTGCTCCAGCTCTTCAGCTCCATCTACTGCAGCACCTTAATAGTTAATAAGATTTCTAGTTTGTTAGTTTATATCGTTCATTAGATTCCACATAAAAGAGAAATAATATTGACTGGTGTATTTCACTTAGCATGATGTGTTATAGAATTGTACACCTGAAATCTATAAAGTTTTATTAATCAATATAACCTCAATAAATTCAATAAAAATTAAAAAACAAATAGTTGAGATTTGAAAAAGTAGTATTTAGACCAGGGGTAACTAACTGGCTAGCTCCTCATGGGATGAAACAAGCTAAAAGGCACATGTTATTGTAAGAAGATTTGTTTCTGTTTTTCTTTTGCTTGGTTTTGTTATGAGATGTGAGAGCAAATGCTCAGAATATCTGACTCTATTTCCCTGGCTTTACTGACATTTTAGGGCAAGGGGGTCAAACTCATTTTCACCAGGGGCCACATCAGCATCGCGGTTGCCTTCGAAGGGCCGAATGTAATTTTAGGACTGTGTAAATGTACTAGTAACTGCTCCTTAACTAGGGGCAAGGAGGTCTACATTCGGCCCTTTGAAGGCAACCATGAGGCTGGTGTGGCCCCGTAACAATGAGTTTGACACCCCTGCCTCAGGGGCTTACCAGCTGTCCTGTCATTTTCAGGTCTGCAATTCCCAGCTTGGAGGAAGGGCCAGCAAGCAGTGAAGAAAGCCACATCTGGAGCAAAGTCAAGGTGGCAAGATTACCTGTGTTTCATCTGAGAAAAAAAGAAATGAGAAGAGCAGTAATGGGGATAGGAGTTTTAGTTAGGTGAGTTTAGAAAATGTATTTGCAAACAAGTTTTTTAGGATGTTTGATCAACTGAAAAACTCTCAACCTCCATGAAAACATTATCATACTTAATTTTCTACTACCCTTTGAAATGAGGTTTAATTTGTGGTAAGAAGAATGGGATTTGAATATAAAAACACAACCCCTTCATCCTGTCTATCCTGTTGCATTGTTCCAGAAAACAATATCTATGTGATATTCCGAACAAATGGCCTTTGTTAAATTGAATGTGAAACTTATGGTGATTAGGGAATTCTAATAAAAAACAGGACTGATATTTATATCTTTATTTTTTAACTCTTTGTTTTTCCTTGAAATGCCCTTGGAAATGTTATCTTTCATTGAATTGAAAACAAGAAACAGTCTGTTTATAACTAAGTGACACAGATTGTCAAGATCTAGGATAAAAAAACATTCTTTTTTAAATTATAATTTGTATTCATTTTTTAAAGATTTTGCTTATTTATTTTTAGAGAGTAGGGGAGGGAGGGAGAAAGAGAGAGAGACAGAAACATCAATGTGTGGTTACTTCTTGTGAGCCTTCAACTAGGGACCTAGCCCACAACCCAGGCGTGTGCCCTGACTGGGAATTGAAGTGGAGGCCCTGTGGTTTGCAAGATGGCACTCAATCCACTGAGCTACACCAGCTAGGCAAAAGGACCTTTCTTATTAGACAAAGTTATCATGGTAACAAAGATATTATTAATAATCAACAGTTTTCAAATCAATTTGTTATACTTCCCTAATAACAATTTTGTAAAATATAGTGTCACATGGAGCCAATTTAAGTGGGATGTTTCCATTGTGGGTCTCTATTCTCAAGCTGAAAAAAAACAAATTTATAGACAAAGCTCAACTTGGGTTAAAAATTAGCCCCCAAGAAAAGTATTTGAATTAATTTTTCTTATAATTTATATTTTAAAATTTATTGTATTTTATAATTATTATTCACAAGCAAGCTCAAGAAACTCACTAACAATACTAATAATATCCCACAGATGCAATTAAAATTGCTTAGGTAATAGGGTGACTATTAAAGTTTCCTTTGGAGGAATAGCAGGTGCCCAGAAGTGAGGGTGATTGTTGAGTATATGAAAAATTTAATGTGGCTAATTAGTGACCTGGATTTGACAGGCAGTTATTGAGGTTATGAGAGTCCTGTAGTTTCTATATGAGTCTTTTTAAAAGGAAAAGCATGTAATTTAAGAACTATTAAAAGAACGTTCACTCAGACAGAAAACTATAAGGATATCGTTGTGTCTTTGATAGTGCCCTGACTGAGGCTTCTTATTCCATCTGTATGCTGGAGGCAATAAGCTCTTCCGGCCAGCCTCTTACCTCTCACATTTTCCATTCAACGACTTCCACGAACATGACAGTAAATGTCGTCTTTACTGAACTGAGAACCTTAGCACTTTACCCAAAATGTGTAAGATTAATTAAAGTCCAGGATTTGAAGACAATAAATAAAATGTCAGATTGTGAGAGTTGGAGAAATAGACCTCTACAGGCAAACTCATTTTCTTGGGAGTGAAGGTTGCTGGGAGCATATGGAAGGGACTTCTGTGAAAGAACCTGAACGACAATGAAAATCAACAATGACAACCACCACAAACAAAACTCATTAGGTGTTCTATAAAGCTTCTGTGAGTATTCCAGAGCTTCTTGGCTCACTCCTTCAGAGAGTCTGAAGCCTCGTGCTAAAGAAGTATCTTTGTCAGGGAACCTCCTTTTTGATTTAGTTGGTAGCATGGTGGCAGAACAACTGGAGTTTTATATCCGCCTGATTTGCCTACCAGTTAGGGTGCTGATTGTGGACATCTAAGCCTGAGGGGAGAATAGGAGGTACCTAAGACAAGGACAATATCACTACACACTAACTGGAAGCGCCTCAAACTTTTAGAACCCAGCAGAACAGCCTGGTGTCCCTGAGGCAACCACAAAATCAGTGGAAAACAAGAGCCTTGCAGCATCTTAACAATGTGGGAAAAAAACAGCAACCTGTTGTACATTTGGTTCTTTGCACAGTATTATTAGGCAGGAAATTTGGGAGCAGATAACACTGCGTAGTAATATTTATCTGTTTACTGTCAATATCCAGTAGGTTTTTATATGTTATTATCAGTGTGTAAGAAGGTGTGAAGATTCTCTGGGTGGTGGTCACACAGAATTCCTCTGGGTTCTTTAATAAGAAACACTCGTAAGTAGTCATTTCCATTTTTTAGAAAAATAATTTATATTAATAGAACACGTAAACTCCGACTGGAATGTAACAGCATCATAGCTACTTTATCTAACATGAAATGGATGGCTTTCTCAAAAGCCATCATACAATTCAAAAACATATTTTTGAGCATGTATGCTCGCAGCTCTCCATTTGTATTTAAAAACGGGCTTTTATCAGACAGCTATGGAGCTGGTTAGGGACCACTGCGTTTGCACTTACCTAGCAAATAGAAATAGAAATAAAACGCTTTGAAGTCTATTTGGTTTCCCCCACAGAGTTTCACATGTTTGGCCACACATTTGACGTGTGAAGCACAAGCATTGTACCTAAGAGGAAAGCCTTATTTTTTCTTTTGTACAGAATTTGTTCAAACTTGTCTCCGCACAGCTGTATGTATTGCAGATGAATACAGCCTCTTTCATGAAATCCCACAAGGTGTTCCTGCGATGAGCGGCACTCATTTAACAAGTGCACTCTGCCATGCAGGCGGGACCCGCCAGGAGCAACAGCACGCCTGAAACGGAAATATTGTTTAATGAATATTTATTGGTTATGAATATTCATTGAATTAACTTCTTTATGGCCGGCCTCAGGCTTTGTAACGTATGTGGCAGTAAAGTGGTTAAGTAAAGTTTCCAATTCAGTCTTGAAGCCCTTTGAGGCTCAGATAACTACAAAAATTACCAAGACTATACAAGTTTTCTTCTGGAATGGAAACAACTCTGGAAATATTCAGATGTGCCTTCTATTTGGCATCAAAGCCTTTGGTTTTTGGATCATGGCAAGAAGTGACCTGACTCTTTATTTCAGATTTTTCAGTACAATCTCCCCAGAAGAATGCTTTAGTCATTAGCTTACTGTGTTATCTCATTTTCCCAATCCTCATGCTTAACTCTACTGAGCCTGGGTGCCTGCCTGTTTGGCATGGATTACTGAACCAGCTCACTTCTCCAGGTCTATCTGGAAGCAAGCTTGACATCCTCCAACCTATTTAGGGAGGATGCAAGAGCATGATCTTTTTTAAAAAAACTACCTTTTTGATTATGTAATTCTCCTGCTTGACACCCATCAGAGAGTTTTCATTGCCTTTAGCATCAAATCCTTGTCCTCACATTGGATCTGGACCTTGCTCTTTTTAGCATTATTTCTCACCAGTTCTTACTCTGAATTTAGCTGCCAGGTATAGTGAAAAATTACTCATGCTAACCCTTTCCTGTAAGCCAATTTATTTTTTGGCCTAAGATTTATTTTTGACCTAGGAATCTGCTTCCCTTATCCCCAACTCTTCAATCTGGTTTAACTCCTGCATATCTTTTGGATATTGCATGCTTCATTTCCCTTGGAAACCCTTTCTAGATCTTTAAAGACTGGCATAGATATCTATTCTCTGTGCTTTCATATCATCCAGGTTTACTCCTATTTTAGGACTTACCACACTGCACTGAAATTCTCTCCTTAGCTTTCTCCACACATTTTACAGTCTCCTTGTAAATTAGAATGCCATCATGTCCACCAACAAAAACCCAGCCCCCAGATCAGTATCTAAACACACACTCTGCATCTCATGCATGCGTACATTGGCTGAAGTAAATTGAAACAGCATGTGTGATTTTGCCAGAAGCCTTCAGTGGAGGGCTTGCCCTACCTAGGGTGATGCTAGGCTGTTCAGATTGACTACAGGAAGCATTCATCAAAACATGATTTTACATCTAAGGTTTGGCGAAGTTTGTGGAAATCAAAAGCAGGAACACAGCTCTATTCCACGGTAAGTAGAATTTTAGTCATCAATGACAACAACAACAACACACCTAGATTAGTTATAGCAAAAGAGACACGTTTACTAAAAGAATATAGAGGTAGCTCATCAAAAATACTAGAAGGCATATGTTGGCCCTCAGTCTGGAAAAAATTTGGAACTATAATGTAAAATTGGAACCATAAACTAGAAAGGACTCTGCGCATCTCATATTTGCCTCTCTTTGCATTTCTGTTGCAGATTGCTCCCTCTGCTTCTCAGACCACCTGGAAGATGCCTGAGTTAATATCATCCCATTCAAAACACAAGTCCAGACTGCATGAACATTTTTTATACTCAATTTCTATGGAAAATATAATTGCTCTAATTCAGGGACAAATATAAGCAAGGTTATCAGGGCCTTATTTGAGAAGGTAGGTGGATCATTGAGAGAATTCATTGTGAGTTGAGAAATCAATCCAAAGATGTCATTTCTAAGAATAATATTGCTGAATTTAGTAAAAGAATATTTTTCTTGCTTGGGTCTACTTGGACAATTCTCTACACTAATTCTAATAACATCTCACTTATAATTTTAAAACTACAGAAAATATCATTAGCTTTTCCTACTACTAGTGAGGCCGTCTGGGTTTGATATTTGGACCCAAACAATCCCTACTTACTTCTCTCACTAGGGCTAGGGACTTGTCTGGCAGGATTTGTTTTCATAGTCAGGAGACCCACAACCTGGTGGTTCTTTTCCATAAGATGTAAGTTGCTTTTTGACATCATCATAATCCTATTTGACTGGTTATCTGGTTGGATTTGACTTTTTATTTAGGGTTGATTTCTCAGGTATTGTGTTCCTTTCAGCAGATTTAAATGTGGACAAGTTTTCTAATCATGGAAGCAAAGATATTATTCTAAATCTATTAGTTGCCACATTTCAAACCTTTGCTCTCTGTGTCTTGTTTGCTGTGTTACAACTTCAACTGTAGCTGCAGAGAATCTGTAATTAAAATTTTAAAGAAAATAAATGATACTTTTTCTATGAGAAATATGCCATCTTCAGCCTTGGTTTCTCTCCTGTGATTGAGCTCCGAATTTACTAAGATCCCCATGATCCCTGCCCCTACACAGGGCTCATCTATCATCTTAAGGGCCTGGAATGGAGCTACAGTGGAACTTCCTGTCGGGCTGCCCAGAACTGGAGGCTCCACTGTGTTCACCACAGTGAATTCCTTCATGAATTCTTTAGTTCCCCACCTCCCTGTGTGAGACAGAACAATGCCTTTGTGAACAGACTTTCTGATTTAGTAGAATCAAATCATTCCTGTGTTACTGAACCAAATAGCAAATGTAAGAACTGCCTTACTAACTGCATTAGAGACACCGATCCTTTCCGTTCCTGTCTGAAAACTTCTGCCGCAGGCTCCCTTGTGCAAGGCTGACCCCATTTTCAGTTGTTTATAGTTCCCCTGCGGAGATGGGCCTCAGTGTTTAATGTTTAACAAATGTCTACAACAAGGGAGTCCAGCTACAACATTTTCTCTCATCAGAATGATGTAATAGCCTACTCTTAAAGTGGCATTTCCTTTCCAGGATGGTCTGCTTCTGCTTGCTGTGACTCTGCTAAGACTGGGCATCTTCATGGATCAGGGCCTTTCATGAGTGTCTGAGACTATAGGGCTTTATGTACTGAAGGGCTTTCATGAGAAAAAGGAAGCGGACATTACTTGGTAAGTCTAGAGTTTGGAACTAAAGCCAATGAGTAAAAGTTATTAGATGGCAAGTTAAAATTCATAAGAGAAAAACTGAATAATAAATTAGGTGTGTCTAACAAGAGAATGGACCTGGCTCTCTTTTTCTGTGCCTGATCATGATGGATGAAGAATAGTTAGAGGGAAAGTGGGGATTACCAAATTCATCACTAGATTGGGCTAGAATGCTTTTAGAGCTCCTTGTTGTGTTAAGACATTAATAAATTTATCTTAAGACTTCTCTTTTTCCTTGTCTTCTTCTCTTCCCTCTTTTTACTTGCCTCCTTCCTTTCTCCCCTTCCCTCTTCTCTTCCTTCTTTCCTTTCTTGTTTTATAAATGAATTTAATTGTTTGAAATTAAGTTATATTCAAAGGTAGTATAGTTGCCCTCAAGATTAGCAGAGAGAGTAATGGTTGAAGCTCTCTCTTTCTTTTTTCCCCTTTGCTTTCTCAAAAAGTCAAAATAAGCTTAGAAAAAGGATGCTCCTGTTCTCAGAATATTTCAGTTTCAAGATTTTACTTGGTTTGAACATGGCCAATGGAACAAAGCACATCAGTCTTTGAACTCATGGGCTGTCAAAACATGTTTCACAACACCATTGCTGAGGTTGACGTCAGTTTTCACCACCTCATCACAGCTGAAAGTGTGAGCAATTACCTTTAAGGTAATTCATGGTCTAGGAAGCACGTGTCCACAAGTATAGCCATGCTTTTCCTCATAGAAATTCAGATGAGCAAATAACTTTCTAAGCTTCCTACTAAGTGCTAGTAACAAAACTGCTACTATTTTAGAAGTTGGCCTTCTACCAAATTAGTGAAAATTCAGAAAATACTCTGCTTTCTGCTATTTCTGCCAGTGTGTTTTGCTTTCTGCTGCTCAGCCTCCACTCATAGTTCAGGCCACTTAATCAAAGTGCTTATTGTGAATTCCCCAGGACAGCATGCCAGTGCCCCAGCATTGAAAAGTTGACCTTTCTGTACCAAGACTCCTGGGTAATTTATCTGAGAGAAATTTATAAATTCAGGGATAATACTTTATTTGTAGGATAGTAGCGTAGTGGTGATCAAACAGTGTTAAATAAATATCCTTTGATATTTACTTATGTTTGTGTTTTTCTCCCTGAAAAAGAGTAAATACATTTTGTTTGCCAAACACTATGTTGATCTATAGAACCAAACAACCTGGAAGAAACAGTCCCTTTATAGTGCATTTGCCAACCTGGAATGTGTAGAGCAGCGTTATGGCCAGCTATTTCGTTTATATTCCACCCTTTCTAGCTCCAAGTTAAAATACATCCAACAACTATTTCATCAATATTTTTGTGATCCTTTTAATGACATTAATAATCACTTTGTAGTTACTGTAATATATCAATCTTCTCTTTGGGGAAAACAAACAAACAAACAAATAAGCCCACATCTTATGATCTATATCTGCAAATTTCAATTTACCAATCTCTGTTGCAAGTCTCACAGGCATCTTCATCCTCAACACATGTGAAACTGAACTCCTGACCTCCTCACATCTGCCATTTTTTCCACATTTCTCCATTCCAGTGAATGGCACTTCTTATCTTTTTATATTTTTTGAATAACCCTGAACTTTTATGCACAACATTTTATATCATTTATGAGTGTAAGTATATTTATAGGGTTATTTTTTAGTCCTAGCTTAGGTTATAAGTTCTATAAGGGCACTAGCCTGGCACACAGTAGGCTATCAATGAAAGTTTGCTTAATAGTGTAAATAGGATATCACTCCATAATTTATTAACTATTTATTAACAGTCATTATCTATGACTCATCCATCTTTTGAACTTGTGAAATTGTAATTTAACAAAAAGGAACTGATTTCTAACACATCCTTAATAGACACAGACACTCATTGCAGGATATTACAGCCTTTCTTTAAAAAAAATTAACAACCAGAAGAATTCCAATAACTTTCACTTGTTCTGTCCAAATAAAATAGGCAATAATCTCTAGGGTAATGTGGTAATTCTTTGACATACCAAGCCTATCCATTCTGTTTTTTATTGGAATTCATGGAATTCTGGCTTTAAACAAAAAAGAAAACATATGGATGACATAATTACCTTCATCTGACCACAAGAATCTGGTTGCAGAGGTTCCACCAGATCAGACAAATAATGATAATAGCAGAATTAAAAATAGCAACTAATATATATTAAGTATTTCCTGGGTGAGGCATTATAGTAAATTATTTGGACTTTATTTAGTCTCTTCATACATACTCTGCATAAGAGTGAGATGGGTCACATGAGCCCTGTTTCATGTAGAAGGACCCTGAGGCCAGAGATTGAAGTAATTGTTGCAGAGTTACAGGTTTAATATGTGATAGAGCCTTAATTTAAAACTAGAGGATCTTCCTCCTGAGTTAGTTCATACTGGTACACTCCCTCTCAGTTTCTGGAATACAATGTCTGTCCAGAAAAAGTCCAGCCACTGTTAATATAGTGAGAATGGTTTGCGTGACATTGATGTAATCTGGCAGCCAGGGAGAGTGGACTGGAATGTGCATGTGTGAACAATGACAACGTCACTGTACTAGTCACTATGGGCAGTAGATGCCCTGGAGTGACCATGTGTACTGTGTGGCCATTTCATTCAAAATGACTGAACAAGTAGAGGAATAAATCTGCATCAAATTTTGCATTAAGCTCACACATTCCTCTGCAGAACCTATTTGAATGATTCATAAGCCTTTTGGGGATGATGCAGTGAGTGCAGCACAAATTAAAGGGTGGCACAAATGCTTCAAAGTTGCAGCAAGATTAAGACCATATTAACTGTGTTTTTTTATTGGGAAGTTGTTGTCCATCATGAGTACACATCTCTGGGCCAAAAAATTAATAAGGAGTACTGCCTCAATGTTCAGTTGAGAGATGCAGTATGGTGAAAATGGCCACTGCTATGGGCAATTGGTGATTGGCATGCCAATGACAACACGCCCGTTCACGCATGACATCTGGCGCAGAGATTTTTTGCAAAACATCAAATTGCTCAGGTGGCTCAGCCCCCCTACAATCCAGATATTGTGCCCTGCAACTTCTGGCTTTTCCCAAAACTAAAATCACCTTTGAGAGGGAAGAGATTTCAGATCCTTGATGAGATTCAAGAAAGTACAACTGGGCAGGTGATGGTGATTCCAACAAAGGTTTTGCAGTGTTTCGAACAGTGAAAGAGATGCTGGGAGAACTGTTTAAGGTCCCAAGGTGCCTACTTTGAAGGGGACTGAGGTTGTTGTCCTATGTACAATGTTTCGTGTATCTGGTATCTTTTCAAATAAATGTCTCCATTTTTCATAGTACGTGCCTGGATACTTTCAGGATAAATCTGTTATTATCTACTCACCTCTATTTGCACATTAATAACTAAAAATGGTAGATTTTATCCAAGGAACTGTTTGCAGCCCCGTTAGGAAGCCCAATGCCCAGATTTGCCATTCCTGGTGAAACCTTGCTTCTTACTATAGATCTCTCCACTTTGAAAACCACTGAGATCTCATGGGATGTGACCTGGACAATGTCCTCCTCATAGCTGAAAAGGAAGGATTTGCTACTGAAAAGAGAAAATATTGGGAAAGGAAGCACGAGGATATGGGAAATAAAGAGAAAGAGTACAGATCAAGAAAAAAAGAGTATTTTCTGAGAAAGACGGATATAAATGAAAATTTGAAAAGCAGTTCATCATTTTTCATGTTTATTTTCAGTGCCTCAGAAGAAGAGGTAGAGTGTCTTGATGGTACGGTAGGAACACAAAGAGAGAGCTGAAGATGTTAGTGAAGACTTTGCAATTATCACCCGGGGACAAGTTTACATAGGGAGGGAAGTGAAGGCTAGAGCTGGTAGATAATGGAATCATGGAGAAAATCAAATACTGAGGAAGTATATTTTTTTGAAGTTTATGCCTGGGTAAGAGGCTGTTTCATTTCTTTAGATCAAGAATTACTTTGATAGAGAAATTACTGTCTACAAAGAATCCAATGCAAAAATCACAATCCCAGGAAATAAAACAAATGGTTTTTGTATTGTGGTTCAGCTCATTCATTGGCTTTTCATATATATATGAAAATCCATTGTATACAATAAGAAAAATATTTCTTATATATTTCTTATACAAATAAGGCAAATAAATTTAAAATACTAACATCATATATAAAAATATTTTACTTATATGTGTGTGTGTGTATATATATATGAATGAATATATGAATTTATATATATATATATGAATCCCTTTGGAATGTATAGCATATGTATGGGTGTCTATTCAATATATTTTAACTGCAAGTATATCTTAAAATGTTTTCACTGTGAAGTAATCCTCATAGACAAGAAATGTAATGGCTGAACATGTGTCATAATATCTTAAAATAGTCTCCTAATGTTGGCCATTTGGATTATTTACAATTTTTACCATTATAAGCAACATTGTTCAAGTACATAAACCTCAAGTGCATTGCCCATCATTCTCTCAGAACAGATTTCTAGAAGTGGAATCACTAGTTCAAAAGGTAGAACACTTGCAAGACTATATATTGCTGCATCACTTTCAGAAAAGCTGTATTAATTCTCATCTTCTCATTTGTGAATTCTCATACCAGCATACTCCTGGAAACAATCAATTTTATTATTTTAATTTTTGTAAGTTAAAAAAGCAACTACTTTTTGTTTTAATATATATAATGTTGGCCGTCATGGAGGGTAAATCTATTTCTATGTTTATTGATCATTCATGATTCTTTGACTCGTCCATGTACTTTACCAATGTTTTCATAGGAAAGTTTGAAATTGTATTGACTGCAAAGGGTTATTTATACATTAAGAATATACATACCTCGTCATGTTTGTTGCAAATAGGTTTTTTTCTGTTGTCAATTGTTTCTAATTATATATCATATATAATATATATTATAGATTATAGATATTATAGATATAACAATGTAAAAATTTCAAAGAATCACATTTATTGATCTCATTTTTGTGGTTTCTTTGCTTTTATGCTTACAATCTCAGTTAAAGATTCATGTATGTCTTTTAATTTTACATTTTATTTGTTTTTGTCTTTTATAAATTAAAGTTGCATTAAATTAATTTTTGGGCATAAATATAAAATAATATCAACACAATATAAAGTAATAATATAGTGACGAAATAGAATACCTTTTCCATTTTCCTCCCATCTTCCAGACCCAAAAGCAGCTCCATTTAGCTCTTTTTTCAAGTGATAGCTTCTCTGTCTCTGCATATGTGTTTCTGTTTTATATTGGTTTACTGATTTTATATTTTACCTATTCACTATCTAATGACAGAGGAGAATTTATCATTTGAATATAACCTTAGCTCCCATAATAAAGCCTTAGCTCTAATTTCCTCATCTTTCCAATATAATTGCTATTTTTAGTAAAATCAATAAAGAATATTTATACTGCAGTGTTGGAGGTGCTGTTCCATGCCAAGAAAGGTTGTGTTTTTAAGTGCATTTCCTTTATTTGATATTTTTTCTAGGAGTCTATAATAATTTTTATTTATTCATGCTATGTTTTTCTTATGTTAAATCTTGTATCTCTCCCCATAGAATAATGATATCAGTTATCATTCCCCACCCCTCCGAGTTTCTCTCTCAGAGGTCTCTGTGTCTACTTTTTCCAACCCCAGAAGTTTGCTTCTGGACTTTCTGCAAAGCTCTCACCTTGCACTTCTAAGTACTTTCTGGGATGAGTTGTCTTTCTTTTTGGATTCCATTTCTTTGGCACTCTGTTTTGCTATTATTAGTTTCCTATTGCTATTGTAACAAATTACTATAAAGCCAGAGACTTAAAATAACACAACATACGATATTGCAGTTTTAGAGGTTAGAAATCCAAGCTAGGTCAGTGGGACTGTGTTCCTTCTGGAGGCTATAGGAACAATCTGTTTCCTTGCCTTTTCCAGCTTTTACTGGACTCCTCTTTAGTCTTCAAATCCCCTCCTCTATGCTGCCTCCCTCCTGCAAGCTTGTGACTGCATTGGGCCCTCCTGGGTCATCTCCCATCCCAAGGTCCTTAGCTTAATCATGCCTGCAAAATCCCTCTCCATGTAAGTAAGGTAAGAGAGTTAGAGGTTTCTGGAATTAAGGCATAGACATCTTTGGGAGAGAAGAGTTATTCTGCCTAGGATAGTTATGTTTTATTTTATGTTAACTTGTATTTTTCTACATCTCTTAAGAAAACTTCTTAAACAAATATGCATAGACCATAAATTTTCATGCTGTGCATGTCTATAATCTACAACGTTTGTATTGAGATGCAATGCATTTCAAAAAACTGAATTCCATTTCAATTTTATGGGGCTTGAATTCTGATTCTGCCATTTACTAGTCGTGTGCCTTTGAGCAAGTTAATGAACCTTTTTTCCCCTTCATTTTATTTTTCTGTAAATTGGGTATTAATAGCATTAACTCATAGAATTGTTAAAGATTAAATGAATCATTCAAATTTTGCCTGTGGCTTAATAAATGCTAGCTCTTAGCACCTTTAAACTTGTTAATAAGCCAGGCTAAACATTATTGTCTGTCAGAACTTTGAATCCAATTTTTTATACATAGATTTTAAGATCTACCACTTCTGTGGAGGACTCCATTGCCATTTTGACCCATGTTCAAGTTGTGTTCCATCACATGAAAGGTTTAAATTTCTGCCTTTATATTTACTGTTCTGAAACTTCAAAATGCCTGACTATACATGGACCATTTTTAAAATTAATTTAGTAGAATATTATTCATGTAAGTTTTGGGTTTCTTATTAGTTCTCAGAAATTCTCTTTTCATTTTCCCTGCCTTATCAACTTTCTAGATTCTTATTTGTTTAATGTCAGCCCTTTGGGATCAATCCTCTATGTCTCTTTTCTGTCAGATTTTTCAACATTAATTTTATTTCTAAGATTTAGAAAAAAATCAACTTGAATTTTCCCAGAGAACATTTTAATGTTAATATCTCATTATTCTATGACCTTTTTTCCATTGAATTTGGAGGATTTTTAATTTGGGTTCTCCGAGGAGCAGATGCCAGGGTGGGTACAGACATACAAGAGATTTTGGGGGAAACACCCATGAAGGATAAAGGGGAAGAAGGCACACAAGGTAGGCCATGTCTTCAGATGATGAGGCAGGTCTGAACACTGTGATGAAGAAAGAGAAGGAAAGAGGGCAGGGGAAGCAGTCTTAGGTGGCCATGTATTTCTAAGGAAGCTTTGGCCATGCCAGTGGGGAGTTCTTGAGCAAAATATACAGTTTAAAAGATTTTGAATCTCATAGGATCAAGTTTACATTCCCCCCAAACTCCACTGTATTTATTAGGTGGGAGCAGCCTGTGGATAGTGGGGCATTAGTGGGAACATGATGGATCTACCAGAGCGGCAGCTGAGGAGAGCAACTGGTTATTCTTCCTGCAACAGGTGATCTGAGCAGTACTTTTCATTGTCACTGTAGTTCTTCCTAGGTGTCTCACAGACTCATAAGATGGACAGCATGTCCTCTGTTGTTCCTGTAGGAGTTACCTCCGGAGGAGAAACAGGAGACGGGGCTGTGAGAGACACTATAGCCTCCATGTACAGGTGGTCTCAGGGCCACAACTGCACTCATCCTCTTCCTCTTCCACTATCTATTCTAAACGGCCCTCACTCTCATCTATCCTTCAAGAGGTCTCAGTGGCTTACCTCACGGTGTGACCCAAACCTGTAGTTCTGTGAGTCTGAGGTGTAGGTCACTGTTTTAGTCTGTGCTGCTATAACATGATCCTAGACTGAGTGGCTTACAAAACAAATATTTACTTCTCACAGTTCTGGAGGCTAGAGGTCAGAGATAAGGGCGTTAGCATGGCTGGGTTCTGGTGAGAGTCCTCCTCCAGGCTGCAGGTAGCTGACTTCTCCTTGTGTCTTCCCACAGTGGAAAGAAAGCTGGCTCTCTGGTCTCTTCTTACAAGGACACTCAATCCCATTTATGAGGGTTCCATCCCCATGGTGTAATTACTTCCTAAAGGATCCACCTCCTGATACCATCACATTAAGGATTAGATTTAAGTTTTAATATGCAGTATTTATCTTTTTTTATGGGCTAGGCAGTCTCTCTAATGTTGTCATTTTGATGTCCTGATGAATCTGGTAGAAATTTAAGGAAGCATTTTATTGATAATCTTCTCTCAAAAGTCTCAAAATGGTTGTTGTGTATGTGTATGTTGCATGTGTATATAAGCTTTATATTACTTTTGAAAATTACTCATTTTATTGTATGTTTAAAAAATGTGGCCTGAGAATTTACTCTTTGTGGGTTTTTCTGTGTTGTTATTTTATTAATTTTAGTGGCTCAATGTACAGAATTTGAGTTTCTGAGTAAAATAGTATGAAGGACTTTTTCGGTTATGAAAATTTGTACTACAGTCCCTAACAGTTTGTGAGGATGCTTCTTTCAATATATGCCAATCTACATTGATTATTATGACTTAGACAAAACTAAAACATATCAAAAAGTTAAAGATTAAGCCCTGGCCAGTGTGGCTCATAGACTGAGCAGTGGCCTGCAAATCAAAGGGTCACCAGTTTGATTATCAGTCCTGGTACACACCTGGTTTGCAGGCCAGGCGAGCTACAGGCAACCACACATTGATGTTCTTCTCCCTCTCTTTCTCCCTCCCTTCTCCTCTGACTAAAAATAAAAATAAATAAAATATTTTTTAAAAGTTAAAGATTAAAACCACCTTTTACCATGTTTAGATGTGAAAAATAACATTATGTTTCTAGATAAAAAAAATATCAAACTATCCTTCAAACTGTTTTTTGTGTCCATTCAAGGTATTTGTGTGTGTGTATGGTGTTTATTTATCTGTAAATTTAATTCTAAGTGGGTATTTTTTCCCTTAAGGAAATAACCTTTTACCTAAATTATTGTTATAATTATTTTCCAGTTTGACATTCTACTTTTAATTGACAATTTAGTATTTTTGACAATCAAGCAATTTAAACATATATGCCATCAAATATCAAATCAATCTGAATTTATAATTTAAAATATTTCCTCCATTCTGATAAAGAAATAGAAAAACATTTGGGAAGCTTTTCTTTCCTTCCTCCCTCCTTCTCTCTCTTCTTCCTTCCTTCCTTCTTTCCTTCCTTCCTTCCTTCCTTCCTTCCTTCCTTCCTTCTTTTCTTCCACTACCTTCAGATCATTCAGTAATTTTACTGCAAACATGTCAGAGACCACTATCTTTTATATAATACAAGAGTTTTAGTAGAGTGTATTGGAAAAATAAAGCATGTTGAAAATGCTAGACTATCCCCAGAGGTTTGACTTCATTGTATAACCCAAAATGAGTCATTAAGGGCTCCTGTTTATAGACGTTTAATGTTATTTGTTGCATGCATGACTGAGCAGAGGTTTAATGTAACAAAAATGGTATTCCAGGGAGGCCATATGCTAGTAAGAAAAAGCCATGCCTAAAATGCATTGACATCTTTTGATTCCTCTCCTAAAGTAAATGATAGAGCATAGTATTTCATCATATAACAAAAAGAGGCTATTTTAAAACTAGTCAGAGATCTTCCCATTACTCACTCATTCCCTAAGTATTTACTTTGCCTTTAAAATATAGTCAGTATATCTACTATATATTAGTGTTACAAAAATGAATATAACATTTCTTGCTCTTCAGTAGTATAAAGTCTGGTTAGAACAGCAATTATGTACACAGATAAATTGTAAGACATCAAGGTAACTATAATAGGAATGTCATAAGCAATTTGTTAAGAGATTACAAAGGAGGAAGTAACTAAATCAGATTCCAGGATTGAGGTCTGTTTCAAAGAAAAGGTGATGTTTCAAATGTTAAAAAGTAAGTCATGGAAGTAGATCTTTTCATTGGCTGCTGACAGACCTCCAGGTAGATTTTGAAGTGAAAAATTTCCATGAAGAGTGAAGGCAAAAACTGCTCCGTGAGCAGATTATTTAATGCATGAAGTGGGAAATGGAAGGCAGAGACGCAGAGAAGGGGACAGCCAAGTGCTGTTTTAAGAAATCTGTGCTGGAAAAGAGGAAGACGGGTGATAGCCACATGTCTCAGAGCCCCTCTCTTATCCACGAATAGAGTCTCTATTGCTTGCTGTTCTTCCTATGGCCAAACTCCCAGCAGAGTTGCTACCAGAGCAAAAGTTTCGTTAGACTAGCCTTTATGGTTTGGACAGAACAAACAAGTAGGAGTATACACTGCTATTTTCTCAAAAGCATGGAATACATTGAGGCCTTGTAACAGTCATATTCAAATCCATCTTCTGTTCATCAAGCCCTACTATGTATCGAAACCTTTCCCACATTCTTACTCATACATTTTATATTGCTTAATACAGAATCATGGATTTTCACAAAAATCATGTTTTTAAGACAAAGAAATATGTCAAACATTGAATTTTCTTTCTGTTGCATACCAACTACTTAGACATATACAGTATATCAACATGTATGGTACTTAAGACATTTTGACTTCCAGATATTTTGTTCTGAACCTAATGTAGCATGCATTTTGTTGGCAAAGAGATGAATTTTGCCACTCCTGTTGAAAAGTTAGTTAGCATAGCAAAGTTAAGACTATGAGGAATCTGTCTCTCTATCTCTGTCTCTCTCTCTCTCTCTCTCACACACACACACACACACACACACACACCCCTTCAAACCAAAAGCATCTGGCTTCCAAGTGAATAACAGGAAGTTTTGGAGGAGAGACCACATCTTCCTCCAATAGCTGCCTGCGAGGATTTTCTCCGAAGGTGGGTAGGACTGGTTTGTTGGCCAAGTGCAGCTGGGAAGAAACGAGACAACAGAACAGCAAGTGGAAGGCATTCACTGACTCCTCAAAGCTGAAATCACTTTATATCAACTTTAAATTAAATGTAAAAAAAGGCAGTGCAATATATTTTCCTCTGCTTCATTTCTTTTACATTGCCTTTTCCTGGGCATTTTGTTATGTAGAAGAGTAATACCTTTATACATTCTGGAACTAAGCAGTCATAAAACCGTATAGGCACAGCTTGGAACCACCATCCACAAATTAGAAAGTTCCCCCAGACTTGACCATTTTATAAACACTTTATGAAAAAAGAGAGAAAGAAAAACAAACAAAACCCCAGGAAGGTGGTTTAGATTTTCCCCCCACTCACCCCATATGACTCCTAAATAGTTTATATGATAATTATGCAACAGTGAAACATGATGCGAAGTAATGTAAATACCACTTTCATCATATAACGGAAAATCTTAAAGACTGCCTTCAGCAGTGTCAGCTGGAATTCAATAGAATCTGTATTTTTGAAATAAAAAACCCCAAAGCACTCTATTCTTTATACTTAAAAGAAAGACTAATTGAAAAAGGCATCAGCAAACATATTTTTATTTTGTTTCTGAAATATTTTTCTTGCTGCAAACTAAAAACTTCAGAAGTCATTAGTGGTCAGAAGTAAAATTCGCTTTCCCAAAATTTCTCTGATGCTATTCTGTGCTTTCTAAACAATCATCTTGCTATTTGACTCATGTAATTTCAGAAAATATGCTGAGTATTGGTAGCTTGAACAAAGATTCTAATGCTCTGCTTTTGATGTATTCCCAGATTAAGATGGCAAGTCATTTGCATAAAAAATGTAAAATAAACAAAGCATAAGGCACTGCTTCTTGGAAGTGTAACTCCTGCAACAAAACAATGGGTAACATTTACTTGCAATAGCAGTTATTTCCTCCAGATTGTTGCTTCACCACTGAAATGATTTTAAATGCAGCAATATTAACTGCTGCTTTTGTTTTAGACTAGATGGAAACTCAAAAACATAAAGACTTGAGATAAATATACAAGTAAAAGAGATGCGTGTGTATTCAAGGGCCGTTATTACAAGCTATGTTGAATAAGTTTAAAGACCTAATATTCAACTAGTACACATGCTTCGTATAACAGATATTCCATGTTTTGCATTTTGCCAAATTTTGTCATCTAGCCCATCTATCAACAAATGACAAACTAAATTATGGTAAGAGGAGGGAATGATTGTGAATGCTGGTAAAAGAATAGATGATGATAAATAAGATTGATTTTAATTCACTATGCTGTTGAGATCTAAACATTTTCTAAAATTAGACTATGGGCTCAGAACATTGTAGCTACTTAATACATATCTGTTGAATGAATGGATAAACTGTATTCATTGCAAAATATGCTTAAATGCTCTCCAAGGAAACAAAAGTACTGCCTAGTAAGCTTCTGACCTAAAGTTTTATTTCATAGGGAATTGAGCATGTTTTTAACAGAAACTGAATGTTCTCTAGAAGTTTGGGGTATAGGTAGATTGATAACCACCTTTGATGCTCAGCAGGGAGCTCATAAATAGTTAAGCATATGCAAATTACTTGAGAGAAGTTGGTCTTCATTTGTGGTTTTAGGTCAGACTAATGATTTTCTCTTTCAAACAGAACCAAATGGATGTGTCAAAAGAGGTAAAATTCTTAATGGGAGTGGACATAAATAGTTTCTAACCTGCTGCTAAGGTTACGAATGTCACTAGTAGTTGTCATTATAATAGAGCAGAGGGTCCTTCATTATTTCAAATGCATTTCCATATCCACAGGTAGTCAGATAAGTGACCATTACCACATGTACCAAAAGGACAAACAGATGGTGTTCAGATCATTCATTTTTGTGTGTGTCTTACAGAATTCAAGCATTTTGGAAGTCATTCAGAGTCATGTGTTTTATATCAACTTCTGCAGAAACATTTACATATATCGAACCCTTGCCCTTTCACTCCTGGCTTTGTTTGCTCATCTCCCCTTTCCTGTATCCCGAGCGTGCCAGTGTGAACATAAAGTACAGACTCTTCCCAGGGAAGTCTTCTACTGAGATTGTGAGTGAACATTTTCTATTAGTCTTCTTGTCCTTCAGGAGCCACCAGGCATAATAAATAGCCCAATCTAAATCACATGAAAGACCCTTTCCCTCCTACTTGAGTTTTCCACATTCAACAGTTTTGCCACCGAATTTGAAGTGAGGGTGGTGGGCACATTGACAGAACACAGCCAGATCACCCTGGAGTAGCTGATTCAGAATGTCCCAGCAGAGTAAGCTTCCAGCATAATTTTGAACAGATTGTATCCAAAACCCAAACAGGCAATGGATATGGCCAAGGAAACAAACTGGCTGAGCAGAGTCCATCTTAGCACTGTTTTGCTGTTGCCTGGTCATATAGATAAAGTCAGGGGGTCAGACAGATAAAGTCATTATATGAGTCTCTTCCCGGTCTGTTGCAATTGCCTCATTACAGCCCACTGTAGAGCAGGTGGTGTGTGTATTTAGCTCAGCCAAACCCACCCAATACAACCTGTGATTTGGAATCATTCCTGATGTTGCTGAGGATGATAAACTTGACAGCTAGGCCATGATAGCTCTGGTAGAGAGGGATATCAGATTTTTTAGGATTGATACAGCATTTTTATCTGCAACTGTCTCCCATTCAACCCTCAAGCACATACCAAATACAGTTACCCACAGTGCCCTAAATTGACCTGTTAAGTACAGTGACATTAAGCTATTAGCTTTTTTGGCCCAAATAGAATGTCTCACATTTTTTCCTAACACATTCCTATCTCAATCTATGTCCTAATCCATTCTTCCTTTTAATTAGATTGTTTGACTAAGAATTTTGTAGACTTAGCACCTCTGAATTCAATCATCCCCTACTCGATTCAATTTCAATATTCATCCACAGCGAAGCCCACTCCCACCTGGACTTAGTAAGCTGAAAAAGGGCTGTTGGGATCAGCTTTAGAGATAGACTGGTTCGTTTTGTATTTGGATCCTACAGATCTTAAGCTACACAAATGATGGCTTCAATAGGCACTGAGCTGATCAGAGCAAGTTGTAGAACCTAGTTTTCTATGTCGATGTTTTTTTAATAACAAAATTTAGCAAAAGAACAAATAAAGCTTATGCAGAAGTTTACTTAACTCAGTAACATGCGTTTCAGTAATCTGGGATGATTGAACTAATGCACCATATGAAAATCATTAAAGAAGCCCACAGCTATGACTAAACCAGAGCATGTGAAATCTCCATGTACAGTTTTTGTTGCCACAGGATTTTGTTTTAGCTTTTCTGAATTTTTTGTAGTAATTAGTATTTTTTGATGTTGCGTCTCTGTTTATCTCAATGTATAATACTGTGACATTCGAAACGAAAGCTTGGTTGAATCATCGGTGCATTTCTGACGCCAAACCTTCCTGGTTAAAAGTCTGTATTTAGGCATTACCAAGTTACTGGGGCTTAGAAATGTGCTTTTCAATGTAAAAGTCTTAGACACTCAGATTTCTTTGAGTCTTAACTGAAAGCTTTCTCTTGTGGTGTGATATAGATGATAACTTTTCTTACACAAATTCTCTTGTGAACAGTTATGCAGTCTTGCTTCAGAGAAAGTACTGAGATTTACATGATAGATGCACTAATGCAGTTTTGTTTCCTTTTATTTAAAGTATTGTATTATTATGGAGCACAGCAACTTTGAAGCAATTGTAGCTTGAAATCTCCCGCTTCATAAATAAGCATACTTCCTTACCTTCCTATTCTTTTACAGGGCTCAACAAGATGAGAATGGTATGAAGCAGCAAGAAGCTATTCTGTTTAACTGGAGAGTTACCTTTTGTGTTTTGTATATGATCTCCCTTCTCCCTCCAGATACTGGTCTGAAGTGTAAGTTAGAGTTCTCAGGTGTGGAGAAGAAGCTGCCCATTCACACACTCACCAGGACTGAGAGTGAGAATGTTAACACTAGATGCTAAGACACCTGGGATGATCTGGAGGTGGACAGATCTGCAATGGGATGAAAATGGGCATAACCCACATATTTTACTGATTCCTCATTCATTCATTCATTTTGCAATATTTATTACTTACGATATGCCAGTCATACTGCCAAGTGCTAGAATTAAATAGTACAATAAAACAAGAGAGATGTGGCCCATTCTTTCAAGTTACACATGTCTTTTTTCCATTCTTGCTTCTTATTGGGTCATTGCTCATGAATCCATCCATTCAGGTTCTATTTGTGGCTTCTTTATCAGTCTTAGTTCTTGCTTTATCTACAGTTCTATCTTTTTTCTACTTTTCTTCAAAACATATATTTTCATCCAAAAAAGAAAAACAAAATAATCAAAATCAAAATATACAAAAAAATTCTAATCTGCAAAACTCAAACTGAACCATTCATTTTTCCAAAATAACTCAATGCTCTTTTTCTCAGTCATATGATTTCCTAAAATACTGTGAAGTACATTGAACATGAGAAGTACAAGTTTTACGTAGGAAGTGGTCAGCTATTCTTAATTTTCCTTTCATATACTAGTAATCATTATAGTACCTGTTACCATGTCATAAACTCTCCAACACCAACAAAAGTAAAGATTTTTAAGAAATACATTTTTGGGGCCTTGGCTGATGTGGCTCATTGATTGACTGCCAACCTGTGAACCAAAGGGTCACTGGTTCAATTCCCAGTCAGGGAAAATGCATGGGTTACAGGTCAAGTCCCCATTTGAGGACACACCAGAGGCAACCACACACTGATGTTTCTCTCCCTCTCTTTCTCCTTCCCTTCCCCTTTCACTAAAGATAAATAAATTAATTAAATAAATAAATAAAATCTCTTACAAAGTTATTTATTTGTTTATTGTTAGAGAGAGGGGAAGGGAGGGAGAAAGAGAGGGAGAGAAACATCACTGTGTGGTTGCTTCTCACCTGCCCCTCACCGGGGACCTGGCCCACAACCCAGGCATGTGCCCTGACTGGGAATTCAACCGGTGACCCTTTGTTTCCCAGTCCACACTCAGTCTACTGAGCTACACAAGCCAGGGCAAATAAATCTCAGTGGATTGAGCGCGGGCTGCGAACCAGGCATCGCAGGTTCGATTCCCAGTCGGGGCACGTGCCTGGGTTGCAGGCCATGTCCCCCAGCAACCACACATTGATGTTTCTATCTCTCTCTCTTTCTCCCTCCCTTCCCTCTCTAAAAATAAATAAATAAAATCTTTAAAAAAAAATACATTTTTATAAGGATCAATTAAAGGTTATTTAATATTCTTCAATAAGATCTACCTACTATAATAAAACACTGAATAATAATAAATAAATAGAATTGCAATCAAATGATAAATTCTAAAAGATCATTATTTAAATATAATAAAAATGTTTACCTAGAAAATGTATTAATGAACTGACAAGCTAAAATAAATATTTAGTTAAGTTATTGAAGTGGTTCAATATTTGGTTAATGTAAAAATTTGATATTGTTAAAAAAGTTTGATAATGTAAAAACTGATAGTTTTCTTACTACTATGAATAACAAAAGACAAAAGAAAACAGGAAAATAAAATAGAAAAAATTATTGAACCATAAAATAAAACAACTATATAAAATAACTCCATAAAACTTAGAACTATAAAGGACTATTTATATAAATATAAAATAAAACAATTATAATATTGTTTTTGGTGGAAAGATTCAATATTATAAAAAATTCTATTTTCCCAAATTAATATATAAACTTAACTTAATAAAAGCAGTATGACACTGTATGAGACAACTACAAACATTTTTTCTGTATCATTTTGAAGAATGAATTTTCAAGAATAGCATGAAATTTGACAGTCATTCAGAAAGTTACATCACAGATATTAAAACACATTCTGTGGAGAAGTTAAAGAAGTTTACATCAGTGGAAGAAGACATAAAGCAACTGTGGTACAAAATAGAGTCAAAATACAGTGAATTTAATTTTCCAAGTTAGTTGAGAAAGAATACATTATTAAAGAAATGATAGTTAATTAGATGGCTATTTTTTTAAAGATTTTATTTATTTATTTTTAGGCAGAGGGGAAGGGAGGGAGAAAGAGAAGGAGAGAAACATCCATGTGTGGTTCCCTCTCATGCGACTGCTACTGGGGACCTGGCCTACGACCCAGGCATGTGCCCTGACTGGGAATTGAATTGGTGACCCTTTCGGTTCGCAGGCTGGCAAACAATCCACTGAGCCACACCAGCCAGGCATAGATGACTGATTTTTATTTTAGAAAAAAATCTCCATCATAGCATACTCAAAACTAAATTCCAGATAGACTGAATGCTTACATAAAGCATAAAAACAATAAAAATACTAAAACAAAATACAGGTGAATATTTCTACAATATTGAAGAATAATATTATAAGTTATAAGTTAAAACACTTTTGTGTGAGAAAATACACTATAAATAAAATTAAAATAATTTATTTGTAGAAATTAGTATAGTTCTCAAACACTTAATATTTTATTATATTCCACTGCTTAGAGATATAAAATAAAACATCCAAATAAAAATGGAAAATTGTACAAATAGAAAAATTCAGAGAAATAAACTATAAACAATCATGAAACATAAAAAAATATGCTCAGCCTCACTAATATTTAAATGAATGCAAATGAAAACAGTGACACAGGTTACTACTAGAATGGAAATGGATAAGAGGTGTAAAATTTGTTCATCCTCCTAAGGCAGCCCTGTTAAATGGTTATTGGTTGATATATTCATTTATACTAAAATTTATATGCATTTATAATTTTATTCAGCAATTCTTCTTGTAGGATTTTATATAATAGGTACCCAAAAGGAGTTAGCAAAGGGCATTAATTACAGCAGTGTGATAATAGTGAAAAAATTAGAAACAATCTAAATGTTCATCAGTAAAGGACAGGCTAAATAGAATTATACCTCCATAAAAGATAATGCAATAAAAACCATTATAGAGAATGTACCTTTTATGTTCTAATATTGAAAGGCGACTTAAACAAATGAGCCCTAATGAAGCCACATAAAGCCAAAAACATCCCAGCTAAATCCTTCTCGAACTCCTGATCTGCAGAATCTTGAAAATAAAAAATTAAGGTGTTTTAAGCCACTAAGTATTGGAATGATTTGTCACACAGTCCTAGAAACCCGAAATAACCACCAGAACAGAATGAGAACAATCTGCCTATTGAACATATAGAATGAAGTGATGAGATTAGCCTGAGTATACTGTGGGGAGAAATAAAATTAGAATATCATGTGGTGTAAAACATTAGGATCTGGAAAACTAGGCTGAAAAACCACTCTTTTTTGAAAAGAGAGACATTTGTTATATAGCTGAATCTCAACATCACAGTTTTAGAGAATGAAAGAGGGAATTATATTTTCCTATCTGTCTGTTTCAACTGCAGATCTTTTCTTCTCAGGGAGAGAAGGAAGCAGAATTTCACTGAGAGGGTTAGTCTCAGCAAGGACTGGGAAAACGTCTGTGTTGCATCTGCTGGAGGATCTGAACGCTCTCACATCGAGCAGTTGGATCAGATGACCTTTAGGAGTCTTTCCAATTCTTTGTTTCTCTGGAAAGGAGAGTTTTCTTTTCCTAAATTATTTCTCAGTTGGCCTGGCCAGAGCCCTCAATGTCTTGCTGACTCGCTGTGGATGCTTTTAGCTTGTCACCGGCCCTTTAAAGGGGACATCTGGAACTAGGAACCATCCATGCCTGACACATGGCCTGCAATGGGTGGAGGGCACAGTCACTCCACCAATTCCAATCATTTTGCATGACACAAAAGGACAACATTAACAAAAATGTTTAAATATTAATTAAATTGATGATTATTGATAATAATAGGGAATTCAGAGTCTAAGAAAACATTTACATTCTAGACATACATGAAAAATTGCCTTATTATAAAGGTACATTATTGTGTTTCATATTAGCCTGTTGATAATCATTTCATTCTTCTTCAAACAGCATTCTTCCTAGCATCTTTATCCTTTCACTTGCAGCAGATTATTTTATTTCTTCTTTCACAGAAAAGTTACTTTATGTACAGCACTACATTTTCCTGTACTCCTCAGAAAACTGATTTTGAGGTGGAGTCAGAGCCTCTCCTAGTCCTCTCCTCCCCCTTAAATCCTACCTAGATTTGGCCCCATTGCATGTCCTGAGGCTTGCTCTACAGTCACTCCTTTACACTTTGCATTGGCCTCCTTCGTTTTACCATAAACACATGCTCTAATGCTAACCCACTCATGAAGCTTGTTTCATCAGACATCTCTGCTGTTTATCTTACTTTCTCCTTGACTGAAATCTTTCCATTGGTTTACGAAGTATGTAGTTTAGTCCTAACTAAGCAGTTCTTCAAAACACTAGATATCTGTTATCTCTTCCTAGAAATCAATACTCTAAAAACTTTTAAAACACTTCTTTTGTTCGCTAGACCAAGGAGAATAAACAAAACCACAGCTGGAACTTTGTTAGTGTTGGTGAAAGCATTCAGATAAATGCATTGTCTTTTGTGGAACTCTTTTCATATAGAACATTAGTTAAGTAAACTTTTCATCTGGATTAAGAGAAATGAGACTTTTGAGCACTTTATTTTTACAGAACAATATCTTAGTAAGGTTATTACTATTTATTTACTTATATCTGAGCATAAAATTATTGAAAAGTACCACTCTAAGCACTTTAAAAATAAATAAATGAAAGAAAAGAAAAAAAAATGACATGAGAGCTCCACTTCAATAACAAAATAAGTCAACAAAAAAGTGAGGAATAAACTCATTTTATATTTAAGTTTCCTCAAGGTCACCAACACAAATTTGATGGCATCAATCTACATTTCAAGAAGAGAGGGCAGCCTTTTACTAATCTGCTGGGGCAAACTTCACAAAAAATATCATGTTCAGTCCTTTTCCTAATATCCTATGCTATAAAATGTATCATAGTTAATATAGAGCTGGTTAAGACAATATTATCAAAGTGGATTTGAGAGTTTAATTTAATCACTATTATCACTATCAAAATGTTTTGTATTTATTTACATAAAGATTGATATTACTCTACAAAATTGCTTAAATGTGCTCTTTTTTCCACTTATAAGAATGTATTGTGTTTATAAAAATAATGATATAGATTGGACATTGGAGCCATGCTTTAAATTAATACATAATTTAAATAAATTAGTTAAAGTTTTGAGTAAGTGAAGGGCTATCACTTTAATTATTTTCTAGCATGAGTAATTTATGAAGTCTCTGGACCAGAAGATAGGATTATAGACAGAAAGTGGGAAGAGGTAAATAATATGTGCTACAGATTTACTGGAACATGGGCAAAAAAATAACATGGTTCTTGAGAAGTTGTGAATATAAGGAAATGCATCCTTTGGATATATGCAGTAAAAATATTAGAATCACTGCAGTGAAAACTTTCAAATATTATTTCTAAACTTGAAATCTCTTGAACTAAAGAGCTAAATTGTAACAGAATCCAATATTCTATGTAAAATAGTGTGCATTAAATGCATGTGGATATAAGAGCAGATCATGGTTTAAAAGTTATGAAAATACTGAACCCTAAAATATTGAAAATAAGCAACTGTAAGAAAAAGAAACTCCTTTCCACCATGGATTTATTGTATCAGCTTTCATTCATTTGATATTGTTCAAGGAAGAGAATTGCCCAGTAGTTAATTATATGTATTTATTCATTTACTTGAATTTATTTTAAGATTTTTTTCCATTATTAATTTTTCTACAATAATCAATGCTCTGTCTAGATGAGAATCAGCAATCAGAACATGGAAAGCTGACATGCTCTGCAGTCTACCTTGTTAGGCTCTTTGAGGATTCATGGTCGAAGCCTAGAACAACTTGAGCAAAATGCAGGGAGAATGTAAGTAACCTGAAAGAACTTGTAGTCGTACATGGCAGATATAAAAAGAAGGGTAGAATAGCAGAGTTAAAAATGTGATTTTCCCAGAGTTAGCATGCTCTTATTCATTTTTTATTTACTATCTGAAGTCCCTCACCATCTCTGATTTCTTTGAATTTTCCCCATTATATGGATGTATGCATAAGCATACACACACAAGCACCAAGCCAGTTGCTATAATGGTATGCTATAAAAGCACCTTGGCCCCTCAAATTAAATAGAATGAAAGAGAGCAAAGGGGATGATGAGGCTTAAAACATGGGGACTGTCCAACACGGACCTGTGATGAGCAAGACAAACTATATGGAGCCTGTAGCATCAGGCATCTGATCCTCATGGAGACAAGGCAGTAGTAACTGGAACTTTTAATTAAACTCTATGTGGTAAGTTTTCATGAAAATAACTTTCACCAGAAAGTAGAAATCCTACATTCTTCCAGTTGTGTTACTGACTCACTCTGTGACTCTGAGTAAAGCACTCAGCTAGATTTCTGTCCTAGCTGTCTCCCAAAGTTTTGACTCCTATTGGTCACTGCACACTCCCTACATCCAATGAGTCACTTGGTGTTGTCAGTTGTTCCTACATTTTATATTCAGTGAGGGCCTGGCCTCCCCATGGAATGCCAAGTGACAGTGATGATAGGCAATGAAATTATAAAATGAAAAAAATGAGACGTGTGCCTTAAATCACATTAAAAAATTATTCTGATCTATAAGCTAACAGAAAAACCATTAGTTAATTGTAACCCCAGAAACAATTCATAACACATACATAGTTATGGGGGAGGTGGTATATGTCCTTTCAAATAAATGAGAATAATGACTGCTTATTCATTCATTCAACACATAATTTATTTAGTATTTGTTATGTATTAACCTCTGTTTATTCTTGGGACTATTTCATAAAACAGAACAAGAATTTCTGACCTGACAGTTATTACTATCAAAAGAAGGGAAAGAGAAGATAAACAATGTAAACAAGTAAAATTATTTAATGTGTTCATAGGCAATTAGTGTGGTTGAAAGAAATACAGAATGAAAAGAGAATGGAAAAGGCCAATTAAGAGTACCCGGATTTGGGGAGGGAAGTTAGACTGCCACATTAAATGTTGAGGTTATAGTAGCATCATGAAGAAAGTGACATTTGAGCAGAAATTCAAAGAAAGTAGAGAATCAGCTGTGTATATATTGACATATGGAGGGACAATAATCTAAGCAGAGACTATAGCTAAAGCAAATTTCTTAAGGTAAGAGGTGTGTTCATCATGGGTAAAGGAAGGGACCTTACTGTACTGGGAGGAAGGAGGCAGTATTAAGGGATGAATTTAGAGAGACAACTGGAATCAGGTGTAGCGGTAAGGTTTATTTAATATTTTTAAAGAAATTTTGCTTCTAGTCTGCATGAAAATGGAGGCATTAAACAGAGGAATGATATGATTTATGTGAAATGTTAAAAGCATTTCTCTGGCTGCTATGCTAAGAGTAGACTGTCAGAAAACAAAAGTGGAAATCGATTAGGAAGGTATCACAGTGATTCAAATGACAGACAGTGGATGTCCATCCACCCTGGGATGGTAGCTGTGTGGAAGAAGAGAAGCAGTGAGATTCTGGACATATATCAGAATTTACTGGTAGGATGGATGTGGGACATAAAAAAAAGAGGAGTAAAAATTATTCATTTATTTATTCCTACACACCCACCCCTCTGCCCAGCAATTAGATGGATAGACTTTTCATCAATTGATATGTGGATGGTGGCATGCAGGTGGAGTATCCTTGTGTTTATTTTAGGGCATATTGATTTTGAGACATCCATTAGACATTCAAATGGATAGTAAAGTAGACAGAGATACAGTTGTATTTGGGATAGAGGACTGGGCTAGAGATAAAATTTTGTGAGCAGTTGTCATGTGGGTTATATATAAATCCACATAATTGAATGAGATCACTAAAGACATAAATGGAGAAATGAAGAAAAGGTCCAGGACAAGGAAGGCTGTGGGACCCTGCAACGTTGACAAGATTGGAGAGAAGAGTATGCAATAAGCAGACCGAGAAGGAGAAGCCAATGAAGAAGAATGAAACACAAGAGAATGGATGCTATAAAATCTAAGTGAGGAAAATGACTTAAAATCACTCAGAGAAGTGGCGTGCTGCTGATGGTGGACATTGGATTTACCAATGTGATCCGGGTAAACACAATGAAAGCAGTTTTGAAGGGGTGATGGAAGCAAAAAGTCAACCTAAATGGGTTTAAAATAGAAAAGAAGAGAGAATTAGAAACTACACAATAGACTACTCCCTCAGAGTTTTTAAATAAATACAACCAAGCAATGGAAAGACAAGTGACAGGAAGACAGAATAAGAGATGTTTTAAAGGAATTTGGACATAATTGTATGTGTGTACATTGATTTCAATTATAAAAGAGAAAGAGAAAAATATCAATGTAGGAGGAAAAGGGTAGAATTGCTGGAATGATGCTTTTCAAGGAATGCCTGTAATGATGTCCTTAAGGAAGAGGAAATGGGATTTATGCAAAAATGGAGGGGTCAATACAAATAGAGGCAATAATAAAACACTTTGCTCATCCTCCTAAGCAGTTTCCATTCCATTTATACTCATGAATGCTATGGAGTGATTAAACACTTACTAAGATGAGGATGACCCTGAGAAAATTTTGTAAAATCAGAGAGGAGTCATCTGTTGGCCATAATAGTTTCTTAACTTCCAGAAAGTCTTTGCAAACAACAGGGAAGTGGACATTAAAACAAGCTCTATACCCCTTAAACTGTTTATATTTTTATATTAATTTCTTATCCATAACAACACTGAATAAAAAAAGGTCTTGGAACTAAGTTATTATGTTTTAAATCTATGGATGCTATTGTATTTTCTCCATCTAATGATTGAGGTTGGGCTGTTGAAAGGGCCTCTAATTAAACTACTAACATCTAGAAAGAACACCTTTTTAAGAGTCAGAACCTATTTGTGAATATAGGGCTCAGAATGATTTCACTTTTTGAGACTCTTCATTAAATATTGTTGTGAAGGGATACTTTCTTGGAATTTAAAGTTTTTTTTTTCTTTTCAATTTTTTGTTCTTGTATTCTGTGCCTCTAGTCCATTTCTGCTGTAATCCATTTATGAAAGCATGGTCAATCTAAGTTCTCAAATTAGTAGAGCTTTGGTTATGTCACTATTTGTCTGCTTAAAAGCCTTTAGTAGTTCACCATTTTCTAGGGAATTAAATCCAAATTGCCTTCATTCTGTAGCCTTATCCTCATTGTCGCTACACTTAGTCCAAGCTGCTATTATCCCTTATTTCAATAGCCTGAATCATTCTGCTCTTTTCCACACCATGTATCATTACATATCAATTTTTCATGTTTACCATTTCATCAGTTATACATAGCTATATTTATGCTGCCTAACAATCACAAATCCTTGTGGTTTAGGACCTTAATTACATAGTTAAATCTCGAATCTGTGGATGTGATTGGGTGGTTCTTTTGAGCTCACCTGAGGAACTCTGCTGATGTAAGAAGGGTTTAGCAAGATTCATTCACTAGTTAAAAGTCAGTTAATTTTCTCTAGTGATCTTGGTTGGACATTGGCAGGTGTCTGACTGGTGGTCAGGTGGCTGGGTGGGTCTCAGTAGAGACAACTGGGTAACTCATCTCTGCCCACATTTCTTCATTCTGTAGGGTAGCCCGAGCACCTCCTCATGATAGAAGCAAAGAAAGTAATAACAAGCAAATGCCTTTTCAAGTCTCTGCTTGGGTAGTTTGCTATTGTCTTGTTAACCAGAGCAAGCCATATGGCAATATTAGAGTTATTACAGGCAGGTAGTAGAAGAAAGCCCTAAAACCCATAGCTTTAGGGAGGTGTGGTTGATTGGGGATTGTTAATTCAATCAATCAACCTACTAAAAGACCTAAATTCTTCATATGTGCTAATATGATCTTTGGCTCAAAGACCCATCTCACACAGTTCTGCCCCCAAGTTGTCTAGACATCTCTTCCTTTGCCTTATACATTTAGCCTAGTTAATTCCCATTTATCTATTCTCTCAGCTCATATACCAATTTGGACAGCAAAATTTCTTTGACCTTCCAGGATATGTAAGCATACTTTGTCACCACCCTCCCTAGAACCATATTTTGGTAACATGGTAATTGACTTGGGTTGACTTATTAATGTAATTATTCAATTAACTTCTGGGTCCCCATTTAAATAATACCATTCTAAAAACAGGATCTTCGACATCTCTTCTACAACAACTTAGTATTCAGTATTGTGCATGGGACATAATAAATGTTCAACAAACATTTCTTGAATGACATTACTTATGCTGATTGACTTCCCTAATTATATTTTCTTTCCTTTTCCTTTTCTTCAAGCAATCTTATCAACTTTTTAGAAGTGAAGACATTTTAAAAATGCCTGAACTATCATCTCCTATTCCATGAACTTAATACAATGAATTTTCTTCTCTGTTGCCTATTCTCTTAGACTTTTAGACAGTATTGGCCTCCAAGTTCTCTACACAGTGGTTCTTTTATGAACTAGCACAACTGAAGGGAAAGTGAGAAACTAACTGTCATCCCTCAGGCCACACTCTCCCCCTTTATTGTAGTCTTTGAGAAGAGAGAAATAATGTGTGAATTAGTGTTGTGGATTACAGATATACCACCATGTATCTTCCACAGTGGTATCTGCTGTAGTCAACGGCGCATTAGATTTGGTATGTGGAGATGTGAAGTAAATGAGCTGAGGACCTTGCACGAGTCATTTACCTCTGTAGGTCTCAGTCCTATCCATAATGTTCAGAGAGGATATAAAGTCCAGTGAAGTCCAATATCCTTCGTATCTCTAAAAAAATGTCCAAGGAATGTTTTGTTATACACGAATAACATTTTTGTGTTTTTCCTTAAATGGTTGTATATGTCTGATTGAACTGCCTCACTATGTTGCTTGAATGTCTGGTTGCTATGCCAGACTGTGATTTCTTATTAGCATAAGAACCATGTCTTCTTCCTGTCACTTGGCACAATTAGCTATTGAATTTTTTTTATTACCTCCTTTCTCATTTATGCTTGTACTTTTAGGTCACATATTTTCAGAGGACTCCCTTGTGTGGAGTTATTGCCTCAGGTATAAGTTAGACACACTGTAGACTCCAACTGGGAGCTGTTAGCTCTCATTCATTAGTCCCTTCCTTGAGCATGATAAAGTTATACTGAATGGGTGTCCTGACGTGCTCATTTGAGAAACAAATGTAAAACTAAAATGCAAAAATAGAGAGAGCATTTTGCATTTACAATGCTGCCTTTCAGAATCACACGTGTTGGACAGGATGGCCTTAAAATAAAATTTCATAGTATTTAACATATATTCAAGTGACATAGAAAATGTTAATTTCAGATTGTGGGAGTTCCAATTATTGAAGCCATCCACCAATAACCACACTGAACTAATGTCAAAGAATCCCAAGAGTGTGCCAGTGAAAAAAAAGTTTATTATGGAAAAACTAATGGACCATTTTCTGTGGCTGCTCCTGCTGGTGCTGCTATGACGGGTAACATACAGCAAGTGAAATATCCTTCTCATGTGTTAAAACACACATTTTTCACTAGGGGAATAGAATGGGCTTCTTCTCTGTTAAATACGTTTAATCACTTTGGGGTATTTTCTCTCCTTTTCTGTTTTTTTTTTATCACTGTTTTTATTTTAATAAAAACATTTTATAGTATTTGGGCAAAATACAATTCTACTGTATCTCTTTTTCATAAATAACTTTTGGTTAAAGTTGAGTTAAATGGCTTTCCTGTGACCTCCCTCTTGTTATGATCCAGAGGTCCACACAATTTTGCCGTGGGGGTGTTAGGCTAATGAATCCAATGCTTCAATGCTTACTCCAGTAAAGATGACCATGTCCTTATGTTATAAGCAGAGTGTGCACTATGTTTTAACGTGTCAAAAAAAAAAAAAGTGTTTGATGATGGCCAATCTTTGCTACATGCATGGGAAGTTCTGCTGGTTTGCAAAAGCTTAAAGTTTTTCACGTGTTGTCTATCCATCAGCTGTACATATTATATATTTTAAGAAAATAATTTCTCCAAGAGACATCTTAGCCTTAATTATTTCAAGATAATAAATAAGTAAAAAATCTGCAATCCCCTAGACCTGAAAATGTAATCATAATGAGTTTTATTTTTCTAAACTCCTTGAGATGTGCAGGAGGAAGTGCATTAGGACTGAGCGTACTGCCCTTGGTCACCGCACAGGGCATGAATTGGAACGGCAATGCTCTGATGAAGCTATTTCTGTTCCATACTGTGCCTGGTTCATATACTCTTTCTTTTCTTTTTTTTTATTATTGTTTTTAATCTTTATTGTGTTTATTTCCATTACCACTTAATCCCCTTACGTCCCCCTCCCCCAGTGATCACCACACTATTGACCATGTCCATGAGTCTTTTTTCCTTTTTGCTCAATCCTTCCATCCTCACCACTCACCCACTACTAGCTGTCATCCTGCTCTCCATTGATGAGTCTCACCCCATTTTCCTTGTTATTTCAGTTTGTTCATTAGATTCCACATATGAGTGAAATCATGTGGTATTTGTCTTTCTCTGACTGGCTTATTTTGCCTAGCATAATATTCTTCAGGTCTATTCATACTGTTGTAAAAGGTAAAATTTTCTTCTCTTTTATGGCCATTGTGTAAATGTCACATAGTTATTTTATCCACTCATCTACTGATGGACACTGGGGTTGCTTCCATATCTTGGTGATTGTAAATAATGCTGCAATGAACATGGAGGTGCTTATATTCTTTTCAATTAGCATTTAGGGTTCCTTCAGATATATTCCTGGAAGTGGGATAACTGGGTCAAAAAAAAGATCCATTTTTAATTTTTGAGGTATCTCCATACTGGTTTCCACAGTGGTTGGAAAAGTCTGCATTCCCACCAACAGTGCAAAACAGTTCCCCTTTCTCCACATGCTTGCCAACACGTGTTGTTTGTTGATTTATTGATGGTAACCATTCTGACTGGTTGCAAATGGTATTTCATTGTGGTTATGAGTCTACTTTAACATATTGGATTTTGGAGCTCGGCTCCCTTTTTGTAGAAGACAAAAAAATACTTTTCAAAGATCTTTGTTTTCTTAGGATAGAATAAAGAATTGGCCATTTCTACTTCCAGTTTACTTCATCTGACAACTCTAATTCCAGCAGTTATCCCTGTAAGGTTACCAGCTGATTAGACTAATACAATGTGTAAAACCCACAAAACTTATTGCTTAGTAATTTTAACCCAGTCTCTACTGGAGAACATTGACAATTATCTCAAATGTGTAAGAAATCAAATGTTGTTTCAAAATTTCATTCAAAATTAATATTGATGTGTGTATTATTTGTAACTCATTATCCTTAAGAATTTTAATTTGTGGAAGTTGTTTCACTCTCAAGTTCAGCCAACACAGGATGCAGGAATCATTCAGTTTTGCAGTGTTGATTACCTGTTTTTTTTCTGTAGTTCTTTCATGATTGCTTCTGGGTTCAATTCCACAAAATTTTTACCTAGTTTGTGTTTCCTTGGCTTAATTCCCTGTTCTGTCTCCATGGATCACAGTATTTGACAGAACAGCAAAGGAGAGAAAGTCTTACTACCAGATTTTCCACTTGAACTATAAATTACATGAAGTTTAAATTGAAAATTCCTTAATCAAAGATGTCAGCTTACATATGGTCACTGGGTTTAATGTAGTCAAGTGTATCTGTATGAACATAAAGGGAAAGTTGGGTTTAGTTACACACCTGGAAAATTCTTTGTATCACAGACAGTTCTCTTTTCTTTCATGAAAGTAAAATTAAGAATAATAACTACTACTGCTTTTTTGAGTGCCAACTATAGTGCCACTGTGTGAAGTATTTTAGTTCAAAGTGGGACTTGAGAGACTAGTTATTTACATGTTATGGTAGTTCAGAGAGATAAAGTATCTTGTATCAGGTAGTATAGCCTTCAAATTGTTTCAAGTGGAAGTTAATACCAGACCCATCTCCCTTCAAGGTCTGTATTTCTAATCATTCTGCAGTTCTACTTCTCACTGAGATGATTATGATGTTTTTGTCTAACAACAAATAACCCTGGAATTTGAGAAGCTTCTAGATTCATAACTTTGTATAAATCTGTAATGAATTTCCACTAAGGGTGTCTCTGAATGTAGCCTGTGCCAAGAGAGAGGATCAAACTAAGTTGGTTGTATATGACAAGTATATTTGGCCAGGCTCTGTTTACCTCCATATCGCTTAACTTAAAATTACTCTGCAGCATTCCCCCTGAATAAAAGCCAATTGGCTAAATCTTGGAACCTGTTTTCATAACCTGTGTTTTCTGTACTTTGAACCCCTGGTAAATCCGTGCCTCAGTGACGAGCTGGCCTTTGTAGGTTGGTCATCTAGAAGAACCATGCCACCTTTGTAACTGTGCCCTCTTGGGATCCCAGGCCAAGGTAAAGAAGGTAGGGCTCAACCTGGTACCACTGTGGTAGTAAATTATGCAACATCTCAACCCTGACACAAATTTTATAAAGATAATTTCTTCTTCCACATTCCAGTATCGTCTCCAAGCCTCCGAATACAGTTCTTTCTGCCGACCTAGACAAACTATATCCAGTAAGCAGCAACTGAGTCATTTTCTGAGTAAACGGAAACTCTAAGTCCTCAAACACATTGTCACTTGTTTTGAGCAACGATGCTCCAACTATCATCCCCTGGTGAGCTCTAACCCAGTCCTAGTTTACCAGAGTTACAGCTAAAATAAGGTGGATGCATGCAATCTGAGGAGCATGCGAAACAACCCATGGAATAGTGGGGAAAATGTTAGAGTGTCTCATTATATTTATTTTACCTCAACATTGAGAGCTTTTATTTTGGGGTATGTTTTATAAAATAAATAATATGTAAATATAGTGGCACATTTATATTGTTATGCATAAATAAATATATGAGTGCTGGGAATTTGCACTCAAAAATGTTTGAAGACCCCTGATCTAAGATATTATTAAGCTAAAGGAATTCTAGGTGGAAGGTATTGGTCATTCATTATGATACTACAAATCCATAGGTATTGATACATCGACTACCCAAAATTACATAAATTCTGTATTGTAAACAGGAGGCTAAGGCACCTGATTATATGGACTAGTTTTCCACCAACAAGTAAATACAAAAAGTCTAAATGTAAATCCTCCAATCTCTCTTCTGAGACAGGGAAAATTGCAGAGTGAGATTTTCTATCTAAATGCCTTATATTATCAGGGTCAAGTTTAGGGAGTGGAAGAGGCATGTTATATCTCAGAACAATATTTCCCAACAAGTATTTTAAGGCTTTGGAGTTTTAATTAGGAACAATGGAAAATTATGAAAATGTTTTAAGTAGGAAGTAACAAGACCAGAGTTGTCTTTGAAATGATTGCTCTCAATGTTGTGTGCATAATAAATTGTGAAGAGACAAAAAAAGAGGAATTTCCATATCCCTCTAGGTAAACCTCAGAAGGTCAGGGATGTTTTTTCCCTCACTGTAGTACTCAAGCATCTATGATAGTGCCTGGTACATGTAAAAGCTCTATAAGTTTATGCTGAATAAAGGAATTAATATATACATTCAGTTAAGACCCTATTTTAGAAATTCAGGCAAAAGGTGACAGTATGGGGAGGGCCCCCAAAATCCCAAAATGTATTTATAAAAATTGTGCATTTTTATTCTTACATGTTTAAACTTTATTCACCTTCAAAATACTCTCCATCTGATGCAATACACCTATCAAAATGTTTTTTCCACTGCTCAAAACAGTTTTCGAACTTGTCGATTTTAATGCCTTTTAGTGCTTGTGCTGTCTTTTGTTTCACCTCTTCCACCTTGGCAAAACACTTCCCTTTGAGGACTTTTTCATCTTGGGAAACAACAACAACAAAAAAAACACTTGGGGTGAGATTGGGTAAATGGGGAAGGTGGGGCACAGAGGTCATGCTATTTTTGGTCAAAAACTGCTAAACACTCAACACGTTATGCATAAATCACCCATCACGAAATGGGCAAACACATGGAAAGAGTCTTCAAAAAATATTCACTGAAGCCAAATGCAGCCTCTTAAAACAACACCAGCTGGTACCCTGATATGGATGGGTTCCTAGAACACTCACCTAGCAGTAGAAGCCTGTACTACAAGGGGCCGAACCTCCAGAAGATAATTCCAGGTTTTTGGTGGGGAGGTCCCCACTTGTATATTAAACTTGAAGTTGACAGTGTAGAGACTACTAGACATATGATAGAGATGGTTGGTTGGGGAAGGAGCAAGATTTTGTGTTATTGGATGGTGAAGAGCCGTTGGCTGGAAGAAATCTATTAAAGTTATTCTCAATACAATTTTTGTGATTGATGATTGGCTTGATCATTTGCTACTTTTTGAAATATGTGCACCTCATTGTAAAACAATCTTTTGGTAAAATGTTAGTTATTAGCCAGACATTGACAGTGCATGTCCCTTGGAGACATGAGGGATTCCTTGCAGCTCAAATGCATCTCAAATCATAGGCAGCTGTTTGTTTAACATATGAACTTGAATAGCAGTGCTCAGCTAGTCGCTTATCAATTCCTGATTATGAAAGGTGTTTAGTCGCTTTTCAGATTTGTAGTTCATTTAAACATTAACTGTGTCGATTTTTAAAAAAAACTATAATCTAATTTTAAATGTTTTATTTATTTAAATCTGTATTTTTTTCAGTTTTTTCTTTGTTTTTATTTCTTTGTCTTCCCATTTGATTAGGTATGATTGACAAAGAAAAATTCAACATATTTGGGTTGCATAACATGATTTTTTAGAAGAGGTACAGTGTGATGATTTAATCTGTCTATATTTTATAATATGATTACCACAATCAAGTTAGTTAACACATACATCACCTCACATAATTTTTTGCATGTGAGTGGTGAGAATACTCTCTCTATGAATTTGATTTTTAAGATTCCTATATAAGAAAGGTTATGGAGAATTTGTGTTTCTATGTCTGGCTTATTTCATTTGGCATAATGTCCATAATACCCATGTCCACTAGGTACATCCATGTTGTTGCAAATGGCAAGATTTTCTTCTTTTTTTTCTTAGCTGATTAATATGTCATTATTATATAGCCATTATCCATGGAAACTAAGCCTTATGAAATGTATTTCTTAAAAAATAAGACTTGAAAGTAGAAATTATTTCATGTCACATGGGCTGCAGAATGGATATTGTGTGAGCAGGTATGAAAACAACATTAAACTCAGTGTACATCTTTGTCATGTGTCACAATATGTGTGTGTTCATATATATGCACACATCTAATTATATCTATATCTGTACTTGTACCTATATTTATATATATTGAATATATACATATCTCACATTTTCTTTATCATTCATCTGCCAGTGGAAACTTATATTGTTTCTTCACATGTATTGTGATGAATTCTACAATGAACATGGGAGTGCAGATATATCTTCAAGATACTAATTTAATTTTTTAGATATATACCCAGAAGTGAAATTGCTGGGTAATATGGTAGTTCTATTTTTAATTTTTGAGAATCTCCATATTGTTTTACACAAGACTGCACCAATTTATATCCCCATCAACAGTGCACAAGCTTCCCTTTTCTCCACATCCTTACCAACACTTCCTGTCTATCATCTTCATAATAACCATCAGTGACATTTCATTGTGCTTCTTATTTGCATCTCCCTGATGATTATGATGCCTAGCATCTTCTCATAAATGTGTTGACCATTTAAATGTTCTTTGAAAAAAATGTCTATTCAAATCCTTTACCATTTTTTCACTAGACTTTTTTTAATAGTAACGTTGGAGTTGCTTATGTTTTGTATATTAATTCCTTATCAGATATGTGGTTTGTAAATATTTCCCCATTTCATACATTGTCTTTTTGTTTTATTGCTTTTTTTTTTTTGCTGATGAGAGCTTTTTAGTTTGATGTTGTCCCACTTCTTTATTTTTGCTTTTGTTTTGCTTTGGGTGTCATCTTCAAGAAATTATTGTCAAGACCAAATGTAAAGGAGTTTTTCAGCTATGTTTTTTTTCTAGAAGTTTTATAGTTTCAAATCATATTTGTCTTTAGTCTGTTTTAAGTTAATTTTTGTGAATGGTGTAAGAGAAGTGTCCATTTTCATTCCTTTGCATGTGGATACCTAGCTTTTGTAACAGCATTTACTGAAGATGTCCTTTTCCCATTGTGTATTCACTCCCTTGTCAAAGATTGGTTGATTGTACACCTGTGGGTTTATTTCTGATCTTTCTATTCTGTTCTTTGGTTTATGTGCCTCTTTTCATGTCAGTGCCTTAATTTTTGATTACTATACTTTTATGATATGATTTGAAACCAGGGAGTGTCATGCCTCCAGTTTTGTTCTTCCTTATCAAGACACTGTGATTATTCAGGGTTTTTGCATGTTTCTTAATATAAACTTTAATAATATAAAATAAATTATATTTTTAAGATAAAATTTTAGAAAAATTTTGTCTTTTCTAATTTTTGGAAAATGCCATTGGAATCTTTATTAGGATTGCATTGAATTTATAGATGGCTTTGCATAATATGAACACTTAAACATTAATATTAATTCTGCCAGTTCATGAATATGGGATAACTATCCATTTATTTTTGTCGTTTTCAGGCTCCTTCATGAGTGTCTTGTAGTTTTCAGTGTACATATATTTTATCTCCATAGTTAAATTTATCCCTAAGTGTTTTATTGTTTTTAATGCTACTATAAATAGAATTGTTTTCTTAATTTTTTTTGGATAGTTCATTATTAGTATATCAAAATACAAGAACTTTTTCTATTGATTTTGAATCCAGCAACTTTACTGAAATCATATATTATTTCTAAATATTTATTGGTGGAGTTTTTAATATAAGATTATACCACCTGCAAACAGAGGCAATTTAACTTTTTTCCTAACCAATTGAGATAAATCTATGTAATTTTGAAGAACTATCTAAATACCACTCCTAATATAAATTTGTATAATCCATAGATTTGGGGCAAACAATAAATCGTATTTTCAATGATGTTTAAAATGATGCCTGTTATGGACTGAATTGTGCCCCCTCTAAAATTCGTATGTTGAAATCCTAAACTCCAGTACCTACAAATGTGATTTTTTTGGAGGTAGAGTCTTTAAAGAGGCAATTAAATTATAGTGAGGCCATTACAACAGGCCCTTATTGAAGATGACAGGTGTCCTTATAGAGATAGACACATATACAAGAAGAACACCATGGGAACATAAAGAAGGTGATCTGAAAGCTAAGGAAAGAAGCATGGAACAGACCCTTTCCTCGCAGGCCTGAGGAGGAATCAACACTGCTAATTCCTTGATTTCAAACACCTGACCTCCAGAGCCATGAGGCAATAAATTTCAAACAGTTTGCAGTATTTTCGTTACAGCAGCCCTAACGAACAACTGCAATATCTGTACTACCAGCAACTTTGTGAGGACTTTGACTCTTAACTCTAGTGTGTGTTTCCTGCTCTGGTTGAATCTGCCAAACTTCCCACATGCTGGTTGCTACTTCAGTAACATGTTCATATAGTGAATAGCTCTGGTTGTTTACAGTGACACACAAATTGTATTTTAAATGACATTTTAGAGTTCAAAAAGTGTGGAAAGCAGAAGTAACAATCACAGTTTTAGACCATGCCCATTTCTGCCTTTATTATCGTTAGAAATTTTTTAAAAAGCAGAATGAGTACTGCTTTCTATTGAATAGCCGGTGGTCTCTTTGTGTGGTTGTTCAGAATAAATATTATTGTCAAGGTCGCTTGAACATGAGTTTGAGATAGTGCAAATGTCATACAAATTCTGAACATTTTCCTTCTCTTAAACAGGTTCCTTCCATTTAGGTATGAATACACCTGCTTCACTTTATTTAGAAAGAGACCATTCTTTCCACAGTAGCTGAGCTACCACTTTTAAATATACTTACACATTTGCTGGCTAAAATGACATAAATAACCATTTAAATTTAGTTTTTTTTTCATATTTTTTAAATTTGAGGAGATAATATTTAAATAATATTAATACACAATGATTTAAGGGTTATTTTACAATTAATGCTGTTAAATTGTCCAAAGTCTAGCACTATGTGGATTATATTTGTATTTCTCCTCAATTTTTTTTCTTATCAGAAGGTTAAATATATTTTTAAAGATTGTATTTATTTATTTTTAGACCGAGGGAAAGGGAAGGAGAAAGGGAAGGAGAGAAACATCAATGTATGGTTGCCTCTCGCACACCCTCTACTGCGGACCTGGTTCACAAGCAAGGCATGTGCCCTGACTGGGAATCTAACTGGCAACACTTTGGTTTTCAGGCCTGTGCTCAATCCACTGAGCCACACCAGCCAGGGAGAAGGTTAAATATTTTTTAAATGTCAGAGTTTGCACCTTAATTTTAAAATAATTATCAATGCAGATATTACAGAAAGACTCAAAGTTATAATTCTTTCATTTTTGTACTATTAACATATTGTTCTCTTTTCATCATTTTTAGGAACTAGAACTCAGAAACATTCTGTCATGTCAGCACGTATTATAAATTGCCTAGAATAATAGTGCATACAATGGAAGTTACAAACAAATTAAAGATGAAATTCTTATCCTAATAGATAAAAACATTTTACACATTAAGTTGAACCTGAGTTAATATAAAGAATGCATGTATGTGTCTCTGTGTGTGTGCAGCTTAGAGCTGAGCCAAGAAAGAGCTTAAAGCTAAATGTAAAAGCCACTTGAGTACATTTTAAGTGATAAGCAGACTTGTCTGGTTAGAACATAGATTTAATGTTGATGAGACTTGAGTTACATTTGAATACATGTGTGAAGGAAGGTGACTACAAGCCTCAAACGCCAGTGTTGAAGTTGTCTCTGAGGCTGATGCATCAGATGGGTCTTATTACAAAAGATCCAGAGCCTGACGGCCGGCCTTCCACACTGGTGAGCCTTTGCTATTCATTGCGCTCCCTGCTCTTGCCCTGCACTTTTCTATAACATGTATCACTCTGTGAGACAATGTCATAAAACCATTGTTTAGATTACTTTATGAAAATGTTTACATTTTAATGCTTTGTCTCTTCAAGCAAAATACCCCGCTTTTAGGACAGAACTTTGTTTTATTCACTGTTACTTCCTCAGTGCTTAGAAGCATGCCTGGAACATTATAAAAATTCAGTTAAAATGTGTCTGTTAGATGAATAAATCAGTGACCTTAAGCAACTGTTTACTGCATCTCACTTTCTTATATGGATATGGAGGTTATGATGATAATATTAAAAATAATGCCAACTACATAGTGAGACTATGATGCTTATATATAGATGCACCTATCACAGCAGTTTGCATGTAAGTAAGTGCTCAACACATTTAGACGTGGTTTTTCTTACTGTAAATTCTTGCATTGCAACCAACATAAGAAAACTAGGCTTCAATATTTATTTTAGGGTGTTGATCATTTGTGTTTTGTCCAATAAAAAAGTTGAAAACCTCAGGAATATAATAAGCTCATAGTCCTTGGTGTCAAGGAACAACACGTTTACTTGAAATTAGACTCAGGTGTAAAGTAGCAAACAGTGAAGATAACACATGAATTGTGAGATCTAGGGTACACCAAAGCATTTGGAAAAGAAAAATACCAGTGAGAGCAAGGGCAAGTGGTAGAAAAGACTTCAGGAGAGGCTTCATGGGAGAAGAGGGAGCTTGATTTTGGCACTGGAGAACAGGCCTAATTCAAATTCATGAAGAAGAGAATTCGGGGGGAAAGGAACAGGGCGAAGAAAAGCACAGGGTTCAGCAGCAATGACCTTGGGATGTGCATGTGATAAAGGGGAGGGGGTGTTGATGCAAAGCAAAAAAGCTGAGCATTTGAGAGAGGAATACACTTACATATGTAGAATAATAAGTTCTTCAGTAAACACGAAGGGCCCTGTGTTAACCCGTTCAGTCTATTACAACAGAACTCTATAGACTGGATGGCTTATAAGCAAGAGAAATTTATTTTCTCACAACTTTGAAGGCTGGGAAGTTCAAAATAACAGTGTCAGCTGATTCAGTGTCTGGTGAGGACCCTCCTGGTTCAAAGATGGCCATTTTCTTGCTGTGTCCTCCCTTGGTGGAAGAGGTGAGGGAGCTCTCTGGGGTCTCTTTTATAAGGGCACTGATTAGAACCCGGGCTTTGTGACTTGAGAACAGCAGTGAAATCACTGGGTCAGGAAACTGTGACCAAGAGAGTAATCCAGGTGGTGGGAAGAGAATAAAAATGATGGGGCACGGAGGACCTGGGATAGAATGTATTGGAAAGGATAATGATCAGCACCATCAAATGTCTCTGAGACATCAAGAAAGTTTAACCTGAGAACTAATCAGAAGGGAGTAATTACATATTTTAGAGAGGGAGACTTAGGCAGTGTGATTGGTGTACAGGATGCACAGTTCAGATAACAAAGGAAGTTGTTGAGCAAGGATTGCAGTTTTCATAGGTGGATTTCAGGCATGTCTATAACTGCAAATATGAGAAAAAGAATGTTCCTAACTGTGAGTATGGGGTCGTAATGGGGGTAAATGAGGGAGGAGTTTGAGCTGCACATGCATGACAGGAGGCTTTGCCCCCTTGCTAAACATGGCACCCAGAAGTGGAGCAAAGGCAAACAAGGCCAACACTGGTCTTCATTGGTTGGAAGGCTGGATACCCCCACTGGCTTTCGCACAGATGGGACTTTAGAAACAGAGTTCATCAAAAAGCAGAGTCAGTGGATTCTTTCCCCTTCCCCCAGTGAGAGGCATGCCAGTGGGCACCAGCAGGCCCTCCAGTGGTGGCCACGGTGGACCCATGAATGGAGGCCTGGGGTCACAGACTTCAGAAGATTCCTGAAACTGGACAGTGACTGGAGACCAGCTAAGCCACCCACATTTATGATACTTTGGGGTGGGAGAAGTTGTTCCTGGCACAACCTTGAACTGAGCTGGTAGAGGGTGACAGGGTGATTTTTCATTGGGTGCCTTAGAGGAAAGGGGCTTTGAGGCAGAAACATGCTGTTATTTCCAAAGACTTTGGAAATAATAGCACTGTGAACAGATTTTCAGTTCTTGAACCTATGTAGCAGTTGGAATGACAAATATTTAAATAGTTATTTTTGATGTCATACTCTAACTTTTCTTTTTCTCTTACTTTGTTTACCTAGATATTTTAGACAGAAGCTTCCCACTAAATACAAGATTCTTTTCTTTTCCACTGAACTCCATCTTTGGAGATTTGCCTGGTAGGTGGCGAGCAGTAGGACTCCCCTACTGTTTGGGTTCAGTAACACTATCTGCAGTTTGTTTCTGTTCATTTTCTTTTTTATGAGGCTACTCCATTCAAAAGGCTGAGCTTGTAACTCCAAGTTCAGTTATTAAAAAAAAAAAAAAACATTTGGAGTTTGGGGACTCCCAAAAAGAGATTTTCATTCTTTCATCAGTTACAGCTAAAGATTTCGGAGTTAAGAATTCGCTTGTGAACCTTGCTTCTCTTGTGGGTAATTCTACTCTTGGACATGTTTTCCTGCGTATAGCTCTAAAAAAGTCTTTGTAGGTGAGTTCTGCACAACCGTTGAGAGCAGCACTTCCCAAAATGCGTTCCCTGGAATGCTGGTGCCATAGGCAGCTAATAGGCATTAAATAAGAAAACGTTGTCCTAGTAAAATGTAATTTTGAAGTCCAAGTTTAGTCGAACTCAGACCACTTTCCTTACTGTGGGACTCCTCAGAATCTCTCCCATGTGCACTGTGAACATCAAGGAAGTGTTTGTAGTTGCAGTTGTTTCCCAAACAGTTTTCTGGATCAAGAAATTGTTTCGTTGTGAAACTCACTGGGGGGCACACTACCCTAGATGTATTTTATCTACAAGTTTCCAGGTCCTTTTTCCTCAGGCTAAATGTCGCATTGTATTTATATGTTATGTGGTATGATGTAGTACAAAAACATCAATCACTAACAACAACAATAATATACATAAGTCTCCGTCGGCTCCGCCCTCCCCCCCTTCCTTCTTGTCTTCTTTTCTTCCCTTGCTACGTTCCCCCAATTAGGAAATTGTTTCAATAGGCTTCTTAGTTTTTATTTAAATTAAAGAACATGTACCAATGAGTTAGATTTCAACAAATTGCTATACGTGGAAAAACTGTAGAATAACTCCTGGGTAACTTCATTAACAGAATCTGTGAGACAGGGATATCTAAATTTCCTTTTCCCATTTTCTTCTAGAAATTGTAGGATTCTAAATTTCTTTTTGAAAACACATAAGCATTTGAGGTACTGGCATGCATCAAATTCTTTAGTAAACCAGGGCAAGGGAATATGCTTTTAACTTTAGCTCTAAGTGTTGCTGTGAGTGTCTCACAGCTCTTTAATCAGACCTGGACTGCAGCTGATCTCCCCGTGTGCATTCACGCGGAGGGCAGATGCCCTTCGCAAACACGTGTGGGATGACTCTGCATTACATCACCACCACCCACCTTCATTTATGTTCTGGAAAAAGGCAATCTCTACCAAATGTTTTCAATTTTTATTCTGCTTCAGTCTCATAGAGATATTTCCCAGGAATGCTCTTATCTCATTCACCATGACTTTCTTGTTTCTCTACTTTGTTCCTCTGCCCTTTACTGAAGTTGTACAATCACCTCCACACATGTGTTGCCCTCTGTTGTACTCCTCGCCACTTTTCCTGTTTTGTGTAGTTTCCTTAGTGCCCAGAGGACATCACCTTATTTCCTATTCAACTGCTTTTGTTTCCCATTTTTTGGCTTCCAGCTTTTACCTACTTCTCAGTGCTTTTAATGGGACACATTTGGTCAAGATGTCTTTTTATCCTCACCTGAGGACATTTTTTTTCACTGCTTTTAGAAAGAGAGGAAGGGGAGAGAAAAGGAAAGAGAAACTTTGATGTGAGAGAGAGAAGCATTGGGTTGTATCCAGTAGGTGCCCAGATTGGGGATCATAGTATGCACCAGGGCAGAGTTTGAACCTGCAACCCAGGTATGTTCTCTGACTGAGAATCTAACCTGCAACCTTTCAGTTACCAGGATGATGCTTCAACCAACTGAGCCTCACTGGCCAGGGTGGTCTCCTACTTTTTTTTTAAAGCCACTGCAAAGAAACATTGACATTATCTATTTGAATAATTCACATTGTTTTTTATAAAGCCATTCCTTTTGTGAAACTTACCTTCCCTAATTCCTAAGTAAATGAATCACTTGGAATTTCACCTTCCTTTCATTGGAAATTCTTGATATCCTGGAGCAGCAGGAGAACACTTGAATGCCTGGGCGGAGGCAGTGTTAGTGTTCTCTGTGTTATAATAAAATTTTAACCACTGAGCATGGACACCTTCTTTAAGAAGCCCTTACCCTTAAAGAGCTCTGTGCCCCTCACTTCCACAAATGGACAGGTGCTCAGGTGGTTAGGCTAAAGTCATAGGATGACTGAAAATACCTGTTCCATGAGCATAAAATACTCTTAGGGATTGAGATATAAAAAAGTCAGCTTTATTTTTTTCTTTAAAATTACTGCAAATACTATGCATAACAAGTTGCATAGAACTCATGAAGCTGCGTGTTTAATAGATGAAGTCCATCTATAGTAAATGACGTGATGGGATGAAAGTGGCTCTAATCAAACTGGGGACAGATGAGTTCTGTAGGGGTAGCTTACTTCATTAATTTACTACTGTTTAGGGTTCACAGTCAATGGCCAATTGCTATTATTTGTGAGAACACTAAATAAAATAAGTAGAGGAAAATAAGCTGCGTGATGTATTGCAGAGATAAATCACAGCCCGGCATGTGGGGAGATGAAACCCTCCAGCAGAAGCACTTAGCACACTTCATTTGATTCCCATTCGTCAGCCTCTGTGCCAGTGGCTCAAAAAGAATGCAAAGGTAAATGAACACAAAAATATGATTTACAGCACTGGAAAATAGTCCCACCCAAATAAATCAAGGTTCCACTTCATTTCCGGCATTGGTTTATTCGTAACACAGGGCTTTTACAAGCAAGCCCCGCATTGTAAACAAACCCCAACCGAACACGTACCTGCACTAGGGGATAGGCATGATACTGTGTGCACAGAGAGAACCAACGAGGTTTAAAAATAACTGCAGCCATTTGCTGCAATGAAAAAGGAAATAGGCAGCACATTTTAAAGGCCCTCGCTGGTTTGATCAATCATGTTATTGCATTCTGCTCACATTGTTAGGACAAGAGAAGCCACATTCACATTCAGAATATGTAGATTGAAAATGTGTAACCAGACTGTGTTTATATATTGTACATAGCTTTGTTAAATTCCTGGGGAGACTACTGTGAAGGTCCATTCTCTATCTAAACATTTCAGAATTGAGCTAGGACTGAGATAAACGGGAAAATAGAGGGATAAGTGAAGGGTAAGTGAATCTATTAACTAGGGTCTCCTATAAAATGATTTAATGAATTTTCATCCTACACCAAGTATATTATAGCTGCTACATTGCTACTGGAGATCTTTTCCCCTGATGCAAACTAAAGATACTGAAGGATGAAACTGAAGGGTTTCCCTCACAAGCAAATCTCTCTTTAGTAAATGGGGATGGTTGTATGACATAAACATAATTTTATGTTGATTTCCTTTTATTAATAATAGGCATAAAGTAAGGAAGGACATAATTGAAAACAAACACGCAAGAAGAAAATCTTAATACAGTAAGAATTTGGGACCAGGATGGGCTTTATAGAATCTTTAGGAGTATAGTTACTACATTTAAAACTAAAATTAAAAAAAAAAATCCCAGGAGGTAAAATGAATGAGTTAGCCAAGATCACATCATGGATTAATAACAGAGCCAGGCTCTAATCTTGGGTTTTCAGCTGTGCATTAGGTGAATTATTTTAGGTTCACCCAGATCAAATACTGCTGATCACAAAGAATTTCAAGTTTTTAGAGAAGTTTAAACAATCATATACTGAAACCTTCATATTCCACAGGCTTATTATAATACACAGTGAAAATAAAAACAAAAACCCTGTGTGTGTGCACGGGCATATGTTTCATGAATGTTTTTTATTTTAGGTTTTGTATTTTTTTGTGAGCCTATTGCAATGTTTTATTCGCCATTACCATATTTAGACAATTTTTCTGGGAAACATTTAGTGTGTTTTCCAACCTGGAATGGCCTCCCTAAGATCATTTTAAGCATTGTTGTACTTAAGTGGCTTTTGTGTTTCCTCTTTCTCAGCTGTGATCTGAGAAGGAGACACTGGGCTGACCTTTTGTCTACTTAGTCCCCAAAAGGTTGTGCACAGACTGTGTTCCTGATAACACGCTGCAAGGCAGCTGTTTGGGAAGCATCAAAAGTCAAGTAGAGAGTGTTTACGTATATGTGCATGTAGCATCTTTCCTGGGAGAAAATATGCATGTTTTTTTCCTTCAATGTTTATGCTGAAAATACTTAAATTATTGAAAGATAATATTTTATCCTTAGTTGCAGAGGTATTACAAATGATTGAACCCACATGATTATGCTGCCTAAAGGTGAGATTATACTTTGTGGAGGTTTAAGTGGGTGTTTGCCTAAGAGCAGTGCTCTCCATAGGAAACGACTTTTCGGAAGGAAAGAGGGAAAGTTGGGTTTTCATTCTATTCCTATTGAGATACCGCTTCTTTTTGTTAATGATTAGGTAAATCAGAATTTCACTGGTGCACTCTCAGCATTTTTCCTCTTTATTCCATGTGTTATAGGAAAGCGCCGGCACCTTGAGAAATAACCCACTTTATAGTCAAAAAGTATGGTTTGCAAATTTAATCTGTTTGTTGCGGGATAAAAATAACCATAAAACAAACAAGCTCTGCTTCAATATCTGTGCCACTAGTTGGAGAGCTCTTCCATACCCTTGAAGGGTTTGGGCTATAAAACACCTTGAAAAACAATTCCTCACAGTCTGACTCACACGTAGGAAGCTGTTTCTCTCATTCTGATTAGCTTGACTACAGGTCTGCCTGGGGATTAAATAAACTATCTCCCTTTCAAAACCCCTTTCAGGGTTGAAAGGTCTCTCTTGCCTTATGTAGCTTTCAGTACTAGCCCTTGACACCCAGGTAGGGGGTTTGACGTAGCCAGAACTGAACGCAGAAATGAAACCCCAGCTAATGTGAAGGCTTCCTGTGGCACTGCTGGGAAATGAAACGCTGGACCATTCCTCCTGGTTCATGTTTTTCCTACCCGCTACAAGCCATTTATTTTTATAACACCTTTAATGAACGTGACCTATAGAAAGGGTTATAATCTGGGCTGTGGTGAACTAAGGAAAAATAAAAGGAACCTGGAATTATAACAGTTTAAGTAACTCTCAAGTACATAAGAGGAATATGAAAAACAAGTTTTTACAAGGAAAGATAAGTTATTAAAAATCTCTTATAAGGAAAGTAATAAAATGCGTGAGAGGAAGAAAATCTAATTGAGCACTCTTTCAACCATAATTGATTTGACAAATATGTGTTCAAGCCCAAGACACCTGCAAACTTAACTTCTATCTTTGTTTCTTCAGCATTCAAAATCTGCCATTGCTGTGTTTGTGGTTCACAGTTTACATTTTTGTAACTGAATAAATTCCAATGATCTATGTTAAATATTTTCCCCAAATTCACAATCATTAAACGTGTTGGTATGTTGAATGACAGGCTGGCACAATAAATTCTTCTCTTTTTCATGTTTATCTGATACTAAAGCTTGAGGGGGATTTCTAAGTTTTCCTTCTAAACTTATTTGTAGATTATTTCCTTGTTTGGCAAGGGAATGGAATTTACCATCACTTGGGAAAATTCTGAAGTCAAGCTGTGAAATTGAACAAAATTTTCATCAGCAAAAATTGAGTTTGAAAAACATGTGTTTCCCCTTTGGTAACAGGAGGATGCAAAGTAGAGAGGAAACAGCATTGGAGAGTTTAAGTCTTCATTATTCTTTCCTGTGGAACTCTTCAGCAGCAAGGCAAAGAAAGGAGAGGAATGCCAGCTGCAATGCCCAAAGCAAAATCTTTATGAGTGAGTGATAGAACTCAGAGAAGCAAACCAGGTGTCCACCCCCTTGATCTTAACATACAACGTTTGTATACACAACAGAAGAGGAGACACGAGCCGAGAAAGGACAGCTCACTGGGGGAAAATGAAGAAAGTGGAGTAAAATATTTTGAGAGGCTGCTGAGTCTTGTGGTATGTTTATATACGCATGCTGCATGATAAATCCAAGATCACATTTTCATAAAGGAAATAGCATAATTGGCTATTTCCTTAAGTCATCTAAGCCCAGCCCAAAGGATGCGTTTTCAGGGATAACAATGGCTTAAGTTTCTATAGCACTTTACATCATCTTATTTGATTTTATCTGATCCACACAACAATCTGTAAGGTAGGTTACAGTTAACTCAAGAGGACCTTAATGCTCAGAGAGGTTAAATGTTTTTTTTTTCCATAGGCCAGAATCAGGCTGAGAATCTGTTGCTGTAATTTTTTTTATGCCATTGAATCAAACAGATTCACAAAATGCCACAGCCACATCGTTTTCAAGAAGTATAAATAAAAAAGCTACCTAGTTTCCAATGAAAGAAACATCTTTTATAAGAATCAATATTATGAAGTTAAACCAATTTGTAGAAAATTAGGACAAAAGCTTGTTCTAGTATGTATGCTCGTAAGGATCAGTTCAGAGGTCCTTGTTATACAGTAAGTTTCATGTCTCACTACTCAAACATATTATTCATGTCTACCCTTTTACTCCTGGGTGCTGACATTATGTTGCAGATCTTAAACTCTTGTGTGAGAGAGAAAATGAAGAATATCACCATCATTACCATAAAAACATTTAGGGAGGCCCAATCTGTGCACCTGTTGTTGTTTTGCAAAGTGGGTTACCAGACACGACTGCTGTCCACTGGGACCGTGGAGACAAAGGAAGGCAACCTAAAGAACACACAGACAACTAAACAAGCAATGAGACTTGTACACAGGCACATATGTGCTAGCTCCTATTTGCATATGGAAATGTCGACGTTGTAGATTCAAGTTAATGATGTTTTGCTTTTGTCAATCCATTACGAGTTGTCAGCTATTAAAATCTGGCCCCAAGTGGTGTCTCAGAGCAGCAACTTGCCTGATCCTGCTGTTCTGTTGTGTAGGTTAGGATCTCAAAAGTCTTACTGAGCTTCAGGGAATTCTTAGCTTGTAAAGACTGTGCATTCGGGGTCGCTGATATTTGAAGTAACAACTCAGCCAAAAATCAATTCTTTCCTTACATTTTTAAAAACTTAGTTTAACAACTAGTACACAAAATCCTCTATTGGACTCTTCTCATAGGTTTCAGTTTAAAGAAACTTTGTGAATTGAAAATGAAGCTTAAAACAATTTCTATTTTGAACTCTGATACAAGATTTAAGACAAAATATTGCTTTCCTGTTTTTCAGTTTTCTATACCATGAGAAGCCTTATTACTTCCTTAGTCATATTAGAAATGTGTTTTTTGTTTCATGACATTATTTGATGCATTAATATGGATGGAAGCAAGGATAAGAGAAGACTGTCAATCTTTACATAATAGAGCAGCTAATATTTTTTAATGTGATACCTATACAAAAAAATTAAGTAGATGTTATACATATATAATCTCATTTACTGTTCACAGTTGTTGCATGGGATAGAAACTATTTTACCTCCCATCCTCCATAACACTGATGAGGAAACTCTGAATGAATTGACAAATACAATGACAATTTAGTTTACTCTGAAGCCCGTGTATTTAATCTCTACCTAACTGTCCACTTTATGCAGTAATTCTAAAAGAATGTGTTCTTACAAATTCCTTAAGATCTTTTAAAAATTTTTCCTTGTTTTTGAACTTATTTTCCTAAAAATAAAACTTTAAGATCTTGGGGCAGTATTGAGTACCGAGTACCAAACGCGCAGTGTGCACAAGACACCCGTCCCCGACCACTTCACAACCTCTCCGCGTCATCTCCTCCTCCATCTTTGCTGCATCATCCAGTGGCGCATAGGCTCTGACCGGACCCACACAGGTGAACCTGACAATGCCTTGTTTAGACCCCGCGAAACTTCTCTGACAGTGCAGCACGGTTGTTCCACTGTGCCAGTCACAGGTACAACTTGGTGGTTGGGAAAGTAAATGTTCATGAGGTCACACTTAATAATTGGAGAACAGGAACTGATGGATGAGATCCTCTCTCTCTTTTCTTTCCAGTGAACAGTTCTGAGGCACATTTCATGTCTCCTTAGAGAATCTGGCCAGGGAGAACAGTATTTGCCCATGCTGCTGGCCAATCTATGAAACCTGGTTTGGCTTTCACTCTGTTCCTGTTTCACTCCACTGTCTCTCACTCCTGATCTTTGGGGACCGTGTCTCTAATAAATAATCTGCATGCAAGCTCTTTCCTAAGTCCTTCATTTGGAGTATGTCAAGCTATGACCCAGGAACTGCGTTGTAATTATTATCATATGCCCCTCTCCTAATATGTCTGACAGAGCACATATATAATAAAGCTAGAACTAAAATGTTGAGGAGGTTTTGTTGTTCCTGTTTTTTAAAAAACATGTCTGAGTAAGAGCTTGGGTTAAAGGGAGTTAAGAGATTGTTATTTTTTACAGTTGAGAAATTGCAGAGATGCTTAGTTGTTGCCATGGATGTGTTGCCTTGGAGGCTAGAGAAATCAGACAGGATTGAATCTATTATGGCCTTTTCTAGGGATATTAAGCAGGAACACACATCCAGAAAAAGTAACTTCTAATTCCTTGATGCTAAGATCAATGTAACCGGCACTATTGTTTTCTAAATATGAGGAACATATTCCAATTACTGAAATTTGTAATACAATTTCTATCATTCATTCCTCTCCCTCCAGCACAAAATGAACACTTTAATAAATGAGTTGCTTTTTCTGATATGGATAATTATTTCTGAGTAACTGGATAGCTCACATTCTAAATTAAAATAAGCCCAGTTTATTGGTTCATATCCAATTTGTCATCAGATAGGTATCAATCTTTAAAAATAGAATCATAATAATTAGGCATAATTAAAACAATTTAAGATCTTGTAAGGCAAGCCAAAAGCTGAAGAGTAATCGAAATTAAACCCTTTTTCCCTGTTACTTCCTGATCAATGTTTCAGTGCCTCTGGGCTTTCTGGAAATGTGTTGGTGTCAAGGATTATACCAGGCGCCCTTCAAGAGCAATAAATCCACTTAAAAATATGTAAATGCGTTTTACTTACTATTGACCTGGAGGTGAAAAGGTCTATATCAAGTTACTAACAGCCTGAGCTACCCATTCTTTTATTCTGATACTAATTAAAACGACCTGTGAAATAAACTCTGTGAGATTATTCATTTGTAGTGGGGGGGGAAGACATAAGCAAGGTTTACTAAGTGTAACCTGCCACACAAAGCTGCAACTTCAGGAGAACAAGAGGAAAAGGGAGTTCAATGTTTTTATGCATATATCCCTCTTTTTTAAATTTTCATCACCACGATCTAAAAATTTACCACCTTAAACTGATCCTCTGTAAAAAGCCTTGTGAATTATTCCGTGATTCCTAGGGTTAGAATAACCACCCTAAATGCTGTGTAGCAGTACCTCCCACTCCCATTTCCCCAAATTGGCAGTGGTCTACTCTTGCCCACAGTAGAAAATTCAAACTTTTTTACCCCAAAATGTTTGTTACATTGCCCAACTTCTACCATGTAACTAGTATGACTCCTAGTAGGAGCAAATAAAAACCCTTTACTAATGATAAAATGCTTTCTAAGTGTATTCTGCCATAATGATCACTCTTATTTCCATTCATTTTCCTGGTCTACTGGAAACTGTTTATGGCCAGGAAACATCTTTTCCATTATGTTTTTTTTTCTTTATTTATTTTTAAAATTATAATTGGCATACAATATTAAGTAGTTTCAGGTGTACAACATGGTGATTGCACATTTATATTCCTTATGAAATGATCACCACAATAATTTTAGTACCATCTGTCATTGTATTGAATACATGCTTATTAAAATATCATTGACTATATTCACTCTGCTGTACTTTATAGCCCTTAGCCCTGTGACTCATTTCATAACCAGAAGTTTATACTTCTTAATTCCCTTTCTCTTTTCCAAACATATCCCTACTCTTTACTGATTTGCTTTTTTTGTTTTTTGTTTTTTTTTTTCCCACCTACCCTGGGTACTCAAACAATTATCTATTCATTGAATGGGGGATTGCACTTCAGGGTATTGTTTAGATGTCCCACAAATCTCACATTTCATATACAATGGATTTGATGAAGAAATTAATACATTTCAAGTATGGTTACTCTGAAACTCTACAGTAACCAAGGTAATATGGACAAATTAAGAATTGAGTGCTGTTGGACTCAAGACCACACAAATTGCCGCGCAGATGGTACTGCTTGTACTACAAACTCTAGGAGCCTCTGCTACACTGTAGTTGATATGACTGATGGCTCTGCTCCCTGAGAGAGGAACCATGCGACACTGGCCCAGCAATTCTTAGCACCCCTGCTGACCTTTACTAACCTCATTGATTTAGACAAGTTCCTTAATCTCCTCCCTTAAGAAGAGGGGACAGCATGCATCCTTAAAGAGTTATTGAGAATGAAATCACATATTGTTCTCTCCCAGCACTGTCTGCAGTTATGAATTAGGTTACTCTCTGACTTCTCCACTAGAATATACTCCCTTCATTTAGGAACTGTATCTATTTTTGCTTATCGCAATAGTATCCTTTATTTGCTATTATGTGACAGCTCTCAAAAAAGTATTTGTTAAGAAATGAATAAATGAATGTATAAGTGGAGCTAAATAAATGTTGGCCCCTTCTGTCATCTCCCTTCTATTGTTTATTGAAGATGAAAGTATCTAGAGTAGGTAGCAACAGCATCAAAAATTTTACCACTTTTTTTAACCTACCTGAACACTTCATATAGTTCTGGAAAACAGGAAAATAAGAATAAATATCTGAAAGATAAAAACATGATGCACTAGGCCTTTAAAATATTGTCAAATCCATTAAAATTATTGTCTTTAAAAGATTTGATTTTGAAACAAAGCTCTTAACAGTGTAACTGAGCCAGTATGAGTTCAATTGTAATTAATAACATATGTGGCAATTATATAGCTCACAGGTTAATAAAGGATAAATGTATTATTTTGTCACTGTGCAGAGGTTTGCAAAATGTGGCCCCATAGAACTCCAAGGTCTTGTGAGCTGAATCAAGAAATTCTATCACTAAAATTTAAGAAGGCTTATACTTCCCCCAAAATTGAAGTTGATAAACCCTTACCAAAAAACAAAGGCAAAATACAACAACAAAAGATCAACAACATACACACTAGTATGATTTTAAAATTTTGCTCTCAAAAGTTTTTCTTTCTTATATATGTGTTGCTTTTTTACTACTTATCTACATCAATTCTAGTATGGTAAATACTGGATCATAAAATAATACGTCTATTTAAATAAATGTTGATGTCTGATTTTACAATGTAACTACATTAATACTTTCCTAGGTCTTCTTCTACCTGACCATGCTGAGAAAGCACTGCTCTACCCAAAAGGTATGTAACAACAACTACAAATGTCCTTTATTTGTAATATACAGTTATAACCAGGATATTCAGGGAGAGACATTAGGAAGATTATCACTAGGTTAAAGAGACAACCAATATACACAGACAAATAACTAACAGTACAAATAGTGATATTAAATGTGAGCGAACAGCAGAGTACCATCTGAATTTAGCATGATAAGGCAACACTCTAGAACAGAGTGACTGGGAAAGGCATTCTGAGGATGAGTTTAAGCTGTGATCTTTAGCCTAAAAATTAGTTTTAGCCTGAGAATTCAGAAGTAGTTCTGTAGAAGAGAACAGCAGAGCAAAGAAAAGCTCAAAGATGAATTTATAAGGCATATTTTCATGAGGGTAAATTATTAATTTGTGAAAAATCATTACTTACCAAACTGAATGGAAAACATATTGGCAAATGTGGTTTGAGAATACCACTCCACAATTTTAAATCATTACGTATTATATTTTCTGCTTAATATATAGCATATACAAATTATGAGATCTTAAGGCACAAATCTTTAGGGAGGGACATTACTTTCCTTTCTGATAATATTCTGTGTACTTTTTTTTTAAGATTTTAGTATTTATTTTTAGAAAGAAAGGGAGGAAGAAAGAGAGAGAGAAAAACAATGTGTGAGAAACATCAATCAGGTGCCTCTTGAATGCGCCCTGACTGAGGACTGAGCCTGCAACCCAGGTACGTGCCCCAACCTTTTGCTTTGCAGGATGTTGCCCAACCAACTCAGCCACACCCGGCAGGGCTATCCTGTGCGCTTTGAGTCTTACTGACTCTGTCCAGAACTCAGCAATACTTCTTGATTAAATTAAGTTGATTGGCAAACTATCTCCCCTGGCAACGGCAATTAGTTTAGCAGGTAGATATATGACTCAGGTCAGGCCAGTCATAATAAAAATGAGTGAGCGAGCAAGTAAATAAGTAAACAAATAAATTTCATGCATTTTGAATGAGTTATTCAGGAAGCAGATATTTCTCTTTTTTTGCTGGATATAAGCCAGGAATCACATTTGCCTTGAAGCTTTGAACCGTAGAAGTGGATGGGGCCAATACTGACAAAATAAGTCTAAAACATGGGAAGAGAAAGAGGTGGGGCCTGGCCACGCCATTTAAGTACCGGGACAAGCGTCTCTGACACCGAATCTGCTCCTCCACTGTGCAATTCACACGACCTAGTTAACGTGCTCTACCTTCTTCTCCTTTTTATGAAAAGTCTTATTTGACCTGCTATCTTGAATCTTCAGGGATGTTTTTAGCCTTTGTCTTTCCCAGGCTTGTGTCGTATTTATACCAGGAATTACAGTTTTTGGTATGTATAAAGATATTTCTTCTATTGCTGTATGTTGCAAGTTTTGTGAAGGCAGTGTTTTTTATTTGTTTGCTTGCTTTCTTATTTATTGTCTCTGCTTACCAGCAAACACCATATCTCAAAGTAGTGATCCACCGGTACATCTTGAAGAGTATGAGCTAAAATTCGGGTTTTGCAGGTGAAGATTATTGGTTGTAATTCTGCTTTTGCTATTTACCTGCATAAATTTGGGCAAGTTATTTAACTTCTTAGAGCTTTACTTTTATCAGGAAAATGAAGAAAGTAAAGCCAACCTCATAAAGTTATTGTGTGAAGTACACACAAAGATGTGTATAGAGCGCTTAGTGCTTCGCGCAGTCTGGGGTAAGGCAGGTTTTGTTTTATTTTTGATTATTTAATGAAGCTTTAAATGAGTGGATTAACAAATAAATGATAAAAAAATCAAGAAGGGAAAAATGAGGAGAATATCTTACACAGGTAAATGAGGCAGAGAAAAAGAACAAAATAACTTCTGGTAAGTTTATTTACTATGGTTTTATAAAATAATGTTAACTGAGAAAAATATGTTAGGGAAATGTTGCTGACCTTCGGGGGTGAGGAAGAAAGCAGATCAGGAAATGTTTAGCAAGATAACAGAATGTACGAAATGGTAGAACATGGCTCAGGAGGGTTTTCAGTTACTCATGGCCTGGAATAAGAGCAGGGCTGAGGAAACAAAGCGCGTGTAGCTAGAGGTGGTGTGGACCTGCATTTTTCATACCTTTATGGAGCATACAATAAGTTTGGAGGCTATTTTGGGGTGAGTTCTAAGAATTAAACCAACTATGATGAATTAGAGTGAATTGGGCAAATAGCTACGGTTTAATGTTAACCATATCAATTGTTGAAATCACCCTGAGCCAGAGAAACCAGGCTTTAAAAAAGAGTTTAGGTTTTTGAAAAACCAAACTTTGAAGAGACATGTAAGGCCAAAATGTGACTTAAATAAGTATCTGTCAACAAAACTCAACACTGAAAATGTGTGACGCTTTTAAGGATCACTGGAAAGGGTTGTATCAGTGTACTTTACCAACCCTATCTTCTTGCATTTTGGTTTAAATTAAATGGAAGTTATACAATGGGAAATCAATAGTTTGTTGTTCCAAACACTGCATTCACCTTGGGGCACAATATTCATGTAATTCTGGTGAGAGATTCTTTTGAAGGGAAGCTGAGAATGGCTGGAAAAATGTTGAGACTGAACAAAAAGAGTAACCTCCCAGTGCAGTGCTGTCTTTTAAATGGAAGTCAAAAAATTTGAAAAACAGAGGCCCTTATTGAAGCTGACATTGCACAGCTTTAATTTATGTCTTAAACCTGAGAGAATTCCTGCCTTAGGGTCATAAATGCACACAAGTTTTGTAAGAGTGAAACATTTTAAGAGAGGTGTACTCCATTCTGCAGGTTGCATTCCAGGTATCATCACCCAAGGTCAGTGATGCATTCCCCTTGACTACCCTGGTATGTGTTTCACCACTAGGTTCTCCTTGAAAAATGAAGATATGGAGAAGAAAAGTTAGAGGTTTCAGTTTTTGAAATAGCATTTAAATACAGGGCTACAACTATTTTCAAATTGTTTAAGGAATGCTGTTAAGGTGTCCATTTTAAACTTTCTCTCTCATTTGTTCATCTTTCTCTGTGTGGTAGGCAGTTAAGAGAGAAGCGAGCAGAGTGAACATGATAGGCCAGCTAGAGAAGGTCACCAGAATGGAAAGCCCCAAGTGCCTAGCAACAGAAAAAAACTAGGAAAACAAGGACCTCACCCCCAGTGGTACGCTTTCAACCCCTAGCACATTGCTGGTCCGTTTAGACCCCCTGACCTTTCATGTTGGTGGCCGTGCAGTTTGAACCCTCCCCTCACCTTTTGAAACCAGAAAAGTTGGCATTCCTGCTGCCTGTCACTACCAGAATCAATAAGCAGAGACAAGGATTGAATCTTTATGGATGCTTTATTCAGATGCCAGTGATCTGAGAAGATGGTGGGTTACGTAACCTCAAAACTCATCTTAACATCTCAAGTAGACCTTTTTTACAAGGAGAAGGAAAGGGTAGGTAAAGGGCTTGGAAACAGGTTAATCATATAAGAGTTGCAGTCCTGTGGCAATTTCTCTAGTATTTCTTTATCTGCTGATCAACAATTCTTTATCTGAGCCTGGACTTCCTTCCCTGGAACACAATGACTCAGATAACATCTCCATAGCTTGCAAATGCCCAGGGGCCCAGAGGTTGAATTTCTTGTTGACCTTCAGTTCCTGGAATAATAGCTTTCCACAAGCATTAATCACTTAAGCCTATTAACTATGACTGGAACTAAAATCTTTAACTCTTGAGTTCCCCTATCACTTTCTTTCCCTGGAATGTTGCTATTCATGTGGAACATCCCCATGGAGGGAAACGAGGGGACAAAGAGTGTCCCCATGCAACTCCCACTCGAGCTCTTGAATGAGCACTCCCTTAAGCATTAACCCCTAGGATAACATCTAGGTCTCAGTTGTGTTGCAGCTTCAGGCCCAGAAAAGCAGCAAAACCAGATAGGTGATGTCACGGCTGACATTAGGAGCAGCTGTGTTGACTAGTGACCCCTGGTGCCAACCAATCAGTGGAGACCAAGATCCTGAAAGGCCACACTTGGAAAGCTGACAAATATTTTATTGAGATCCTCCCTTGGGACTTCCCCTAAAACCCCCACCCTTACAGCCCTTAGGGCAAAGGACTCAGTGTACTATCCCTCTTGGGAGCACACCTGTGCCTTTCTCATCCTTCTCCTTTTCCCCTGAGGTGTATTACCTTTACCTTTCTCTCTCTTGAACTCCAAGGGCCTTTTCCTTTGTCTCTGTAACTTATTTCCTGAGCCTTTTTCTTTATGACCCACCTCTTCTACCTCTTAACTTTCTAAATAAACTTCTCTTACAGTTTAAGTCTTGCCTCGCTTCTTTCTTACCAAAACTCAAGTATCAATTGTTGCTGAACTGAGAGGTCCAATTGCTGGTAACTTTCTGGTGGCATTTTTGCCACCAACATGTAATCAATCAGTCAACAATTATTTTTTTAACAATTTCTATAGTCTGTGTACTTTCATTTCTCCCATCAGACTATACCTGAAACTCCACACAAAAGCTGATTGCTTTAAATCCTGTTTAATTTTTAATAGTCTTACCTTAAAGTAAAATATTTGTGAAAGGCATCTTATTAGTAGATGCTTATTTTTCTTATTTTTTATTTTTTTCCAATAGCCAGATCTGAGTGAATGTGTGAAGAAGCAAATTCTTTCTTAAAGAGTCTGTACTCAATCATAACTGCTATGGGTGGATTTTTAGATTAAGACGTGATGATTAGCTGGTTGGATAGCAAGAAGATAATTAAATGTTATTTGTTTAAGAGTGCTGAGATTCATAATTATTTGTGGGCTGGGTAAAGTCTTATATTCACAAAAGTGAAGCCAACAAATAAGAAGCCCAATTCCCATGATTGGCCAGACAAAGAACGTTTGCACACGGACGGAGAGAAGATGAAACATCAGGGGACAGGGAAACAGAAGGGAGATTGCCAAATACAACACGGCTCACTTTAACATTGCACTTAGAGTTTGCTCCTGTCAAGGTCCTTAATGAAAAACACTTGTAGAAAGAAAAGAACAACAAAAATACTTCCTATATGTCATGTAATTTAGATTCCATTATATCTCTGTGAGGTCAGTGCCAATATCAGGTCCGCGGAAAATCTAATGAGAAGACTTGGATCCCAAGTCCTTAAAACTTGGTCCAGCCACTAACTGTCCATGTATTACTTGGTGTCCAAATGCTTTAAAGGCAACATTTACTACAAGCAAAGATACACATTTTATTTATAGCTCTAGTCTGTGCCCCATATCTGGGCTTGACATATTGCCTTAATGAGGCTTAGACTTTTGAGGAGCCATCTCCCCTTTTTATAGCCTGAGTCTAATGCTGCCTTGAGAATTCTGTTTCAATCTAGTTTCCTTTTGATATATGGGTGGGGAGTCATCCCAAATCCCCACTACTGACCTACCCAGTAAGCCATAGTAAATATAAAAATGAAAATAAAAAGATGTTGTCTAGATCTATGATGATGGTTTAATTACATTGTAAAAACATTCCTCATCAGCATTGTAGTATGTATTTTCAGAATTCTATTTTATCTTTGCTTTCTTATCTCAGTTCTCCCTTAACAGGCTGGGGGCAGTAATGATATTAGACTACCAAGGAAATCTACAGTTCCCAGTAGAATATGTGATTTGCAAATAAAAAACTAAGGCTCAAAGAGGTGAAATAGTTTGGCCAAAGTCGTGTGACTAACCTTGGACTCTGGTCTAACTGAGTCCAAAGCCTGTACTCTTTGTACTATCATACTGTATACGAAGGGTATATAGTAAGTATTGTTTGTGAATTTAGAAGATGAGTTTCTAAGGTTTCTCAAGGAAAACATGAGATTATCCCACAAAGATGATTATTTATAGCATTGCTCATCAATCTAGATTAAAGCATCTGATTGCCAGGGGGAGGGTAGGCGAGGGGAAGTGGAGGGTATAGTGGAGAGAAATGGTGATAGAAGGAGACTTGATTTGGGGTTGTGAGTACACAATACAGTGTACAGATGATCTGTGGTAGAACTGTGCACCTGAAACTTGTATAATTTTGTTAACCAGTGTCATCCCAATAAATTTGATTTTAAAAGATGTTTATTTATAACAATGTTCATCATTCCAAAATGTAAAGAATCTGAATAGTTTGTAATCTGTATAACTTCCAGTGTTTATTGTACTCATAATGTTTACCAGACACAGACATAACAACTTTACATGGGTCATTCCATGTTAATCCCTGAGGTAAATCACCTCCAGCAAGTCTTGTAGATAAAATCAGAACTTGGAGAGAGTGCCAAAGCAATGTGTTGAGGGTCACAATGTGTTGTGCAGATGAAAACTGACTCCTGTTCAGGAGCTTTCGTAGATTAAATAGTGTTTTGTTGTTGTTGTTGTTTTTTGAGAGCTTGCCATACTTCAGTAGCTGTCCATCAGCACATGACATTAATAAGGCTCTCAAGAATTCCACTAAATTAATACCAAAGATTAAATCAACAAAACTTCATCAACATTTTCTCTAAATTATTCTACAAACTTTAGTAAAAGCAAGGGAGGCAATCTAATAATGAGATTTACAAATATATACACAAAGTTCATTTCAAGGTAAATGTAAGAGCAAACTTCAATCAATATTTTACAATTTGCCAGTAAAATAGCAGGCATTATGCTATGCAATTAGAGAAACAATGGTGAACAAACTCACAATTTTATAAAGCTTTCTGAGAAATTAACTCTCAATAAGAGTCAATCAATATATTTGAAAGACATAAGAAGTATGTGATGTCATAGTAATTAAAAAGAATGAGATATATCTATAAATATCAACATATACATATTTTAAAAACCTGTTGTTTACAATGAAATAGTATGTTTCTGTAAATTTGCAATGTATATAGTGCAATTGTGCATTACTGTTAATGAAGTTGTGTGTGTGTGTAAGAATTAGGAATGGATTTGGAATATGTAAATCAAACTCATGACAGTAGTTCATTTAGGGCTGGAGGCCAATGTACTAGGTACAGACATCATAGTGGATTCAACAAGAAGAAACCACTAGAAGGATGTAAAATTAAATGTTTATTAATTATCAGTTGTGGATCAGTTTGCTACAGTATTACTTACCCTTCTATGAGTATGTATGAGTAATTTTTTTTCTAACCAAAAATTTCAGGTAACTATAAAATATAAAAGGAAAATATCACAGTGGTTCCTGCCTAAATTGACAAGTTAAGAAAATATCTATAGAAAAAATGATGCTTACATTGAGACCTAACAGATTACAACAATTTTCCTAATATAAAAAAAATGTGTACTACAAGTAAACAAATAGCGTGTTCAAAAGCCTGGGATGAGAAAATCTTAGTTTGTGTAGGTGATTGCTTTTATATCCCAGTTTAGACTTAGATATTGAAAGAATGAGTTTAGAGAGGCAGCAGGGACTTGAGGAAAATTGACGTGAATCCATAGGAAAACTATTCAGTTGCTTAAGAGGCCCAGTATTGCTGGCCACTTGGCCTTGTTCTTGGCCACACTCACTATGAAGGTTGAACATGGGGTCTCTTTGCTGGGTGTTGCAGGCATGAACAGCACCTGTGAGTAAGTTTGGGTTATATTCCAGCTGATGTTAATACTAGGTGATTTTCTCTACTTTAAGACTGAGTCTAGTAACTAATACGTGAAGGAATGTTTCTTTCTGTACATAAATACAATTCTGCCAATATACAGGCAAAAGGACATTTTACTATAAGATAAACTTATTTTATTTTTTGCTTTTTAATTTATTATAAACACCCTTCCCTCTACCCACAAATTATGATAATTGACATAACTCTACACTGGACCCTGATTTGTCCTTGACAAAATAATAAATTCAAGTGATAGTTGCCTGGGGTCAAAGATTTAGTTTTTGACACTAGGACAGATCCACACTCTGTGGCCCACCTCTGGACAATGCTATCATGTTATAATTCAAGGTTTTCAAACTGATTCATAAAACTTGAATTATCTGAAAATGCTTGCTAACATTTTGAGAAATGGCTTATAAAAGGGATTAGTATTCAAGTGTTTTATAAAATCACTGATTTAAAGAAAATTCTAATTGCTATAGAGATATTGAGATTTAGGAAGTTATTTTAATAGAATTAATATAATAACAAATCACTAAAAAAACAAATTGATATTTTTGGGGGGTACTATCCTCTGATCTAAGCAAGTAAAATTCTTTCTAGTAGGATTCAACCCCCATCCTCTCATATAGGAATGTACTGCATAACAATCAAGGGGATTTGGGATTGGTATCAATGTCAGGCTTCCAAGAATGAGACAACTTTAAACTAAAAACAAAGATCTCTGCACTTTCAAAATACCTTAGCAATATTTGAGAATACTTGATAGCCATTGGTTCCAGAATGTCACTTAATGTGGAGTTAAAGGTAAACTACCCTCTTTTTCTCTATGCACTCTCAGCACTTAATGACATCAGACGTGAAGGTTCTTCCACATCAAGCACTTCTTCAATTCTCAGTGGACACAGGTGAGGTGTCCTACAATTTAACCCTATTCAGACACTGCCTGCCGAGAGGGCAGATTCTACAGGTTATGGTGTTAGTCTCACAAGACTTCCTCATTTCTGGTGCCAATCATAAGTCTCACCTTATCACCTGTAATTCTGACCAACAGGCTATAAATTGGGGTGGCTGCAGACCACAGCTTGTGTTCAATAATTTTCTAGAATGGCTAGACAACTCCTAAAAACAGTTTATTTATCAAATTACCAGCTCATTATGAATGGATACAACTCAGGAACTGTCAGACGGAAGTGACACATAATGTAAGGTTTGGGGAAGGAGCATGGAGCTTCCATGCTCTCTCCCCATGTTCCACCTGCTCCCAGCACCTACCTGTGTTTAGCCACTGAAACCTCGTTGTCTAGAGATTTTATGGAGGTTTCATTACTTAGACATGATTAATTAAATCTTTTCTTCTTGTTGATTGACTTGGTCTGCAGTCCCTCTGCCCTCCCAAGAGGTCTGGTGGTACAGCCCCAAGTTCCAACCCTTTAATCACAGGGTTGATTGCTCTGGCAACAAGCCCCCATTCTCCAAGAGTCACCTCATTAGCATACACTCTGATATGGTTGAAAGGGGCTTATTATGAATAACAAAGGATGCTCCTATTGCCTCTACAATCAGAAATTCCAAGAGTTTTAGGATTTCTGTGCCAGGAACCAGGGAAGAAGGCCAAATATATATTTCTTATTAGATAACAATATTACAGGAGTTTAAAGAACAGTAAGCTCTTTGAACACATACTATTGTGTAAATGGAACATTGAAAAATGGAAGTTAGCCAAAAAATTTTTATCTCTGAACTTTTGTCTATAATAACTTATAACCTCAACATTGAGTCAGTACAGCTTCTTCACTTAATAGCTATTCATTTCTCCCCAGGGACAATTATGTATCTGTCACAAGCATATGTTCATGATATAGTCTTTCCTATAAGTCAGCCAGGCAACAGCTCAGCTAGCTGCCTGTTGAGCAGCCAGGCACCAACAAATAGACAAGACTCACACACAGTAACTACACTATTCACTCAGCTTGTATTGACTATAGGTTCACTCAAAGTATAACATCAACATACACTAATACCCTACTCACACTGTAACAGTCTAAGAGACATAACACACACACACACACACACACACACACAGAGCAGTTAATGGGGGATAATGAACCTGAGTCCTTGTATCTCAGTCTGCAGGTCCTGGAGACAGCACAGTGGGCAAGGGAGTTGTCAGCGTCTTGCAAGGGAGGATCTCCAGAACCAGGTGGGCAGCAGGGCAGACAAAGTCCCCAGTCCAGCAGCTCAGAGCCTCCAGTGGCCGATGCTCAGGTTGATGTGTGGTGTGGAACAGCAGGCAGATGTGTGGAGCTCAGCTCTGTCAGCAGTGGTCTGGAACCTGCCTCAGTTATACCTTGAGAGTGGTGTACTCTATCCTTCTGGGTCTTTTGATAAATGTCTTGGCACCCTTGATGCCAAGTGTGGAATTTGCCCAAGAACCTACCTATGGGTGGTCTCACTCTGCAGACATAGCTATTCTAAGCCCATGTTCAGATATCTTAGGTGTATCTTCTTGCCAGATGTGTCTGCGCTGACTTCAGGAGTTTTCCTCTTGAACCAAAGTGTCATGTCTGACTGACAGCTATTTTGTTGACGTGAGTGACTCCACTTTGTTGTATATACTTTATGCTATCTTGACTGGACAAGTGCCATTTTATTGGTCCTGCTCTCCACAATATCTCACCAGAAAGTGTGTGTTGAGTGCATGTTGCTGCTGAGAGATCAGAAGTGCAAACCAGTTTTTTCCATTTTGGCATCCTTCAGCCCTATATACATTTCCCTGGGTTAAAAACATTTAATTGTAATTTTACTAAATTCTGATTTAAACACTGAAACATTATACGTATCTAAATTATCTTGTATTTCTCCTGAGCCTCTGAAAGAAGATGTTTATCTACCTACTGAGAGTTGGCAGAGAAAAGTGGCTCAACTAAGAAGTGTGGAGACAGACTACTTAGGCTTTAATCTTGCTTCTGTCACTTATTAGCTACACAACTTTGGGCAAGTTACTTGACCTCTCAGATTCTTAGTTCTTTATGTGCAAAATTAGTATAATAAAAATAATAGTAATGTCTCCTCTTCATAGTATTGTTATGATAATTAGTTAGTACTTGCAAAGTACTTAAGATTCCCTAAAAGTATTAATAGAAATATTTGATGTATAATCTTATCTTGGATATCTCCTAGATATCTGTATATATCTATATATATATTTATCTATATCTGTATCTATATATATATTTAAAATCTACTTCATTGTTTTCCTTTCAAATTGGTCTTCCTCCTGCCTTACCTATGCCACTAAATGACTATACCCCTTAATTGAGTTGATTAAGTAATGCCTTTGATGTCTTGATTTCCCTCAACTTTCCACCCACAAACCTTTTAAAATGTAACTTTGCCATTCATCCATCAAGAGGTTGAGTCTATTTCCCTTTCCTGAATCTTAACAGGTTCTGCAATCTGCTTTGATGAAAAGAATGTGACAGAAGTGACACAGTGTGACCTCTCAGCTTAGACCTGAAGAGGGCTCATATCTTCCAATTTTACTTTCTTTGAAACATGTCACCATGTAGAGAGGCTTGCACTGAATTACTGAGTGATCAGTGACCGTGCACAGAGAGAGGGAGAGAGAGGTCACAGGATGGAAAACCAAAGTGAACCAAAGTGCTCAGCAGACAGCCAGCACCAAGTCCTCAGACATGCCAGTGAGGGCATCCTGGATTTTCTGACCTTTGTCAAGCCATTTCAGCTGACACCTTATAAAGCAAAAATGGGCAGTTCTTCTTCACCATGGATGAATTCTTGGCACAGAAATATTTGAGCAATAGAGATATTTTTACTCTTGTTCTAAACCACAAAGTTTTGGGGATAGTTTGTTTATAGATAACTAAAATCATCACCAAGTACCATCCATTGTAATCTTTGAATATCTGTCAAATTTATCTCTCTCTTTTCATCTCTGCTACTCTCCAAGGTCATGTCTTTATCTCTGTCAAATATTATGACATTATATCATAACTGGCACTCTGAGTTTTTAAATTCCAACCTGTGTTAGTTTGGTCTCTATTGTAAAATAATTATATTCTTAAAAATATCAATACAGTTATGTTACTACTCCTCTTACAATACTATGTGGGCTTCATACTCTTAAGTGTGGCTTATAAAATCCTTCAAAAACGAGCCCATTGTTTTTCCTTTTTTCATTTTGCTGTCTTTTCGGAACTCTATGCTTTAACTAGAAAAAAATTCCTGAAAATGTTAGGGCCTGTCCTTCTCTAAATGCAATGCTATTCATCAGTTAGCTCTCAGTTTGGAAGTATCAGTCTTACTCTTTCTTCCTGCTCTTGTAATTTCTCTACAAAAGGATTCCTCATCATTGAAGACTGGATTGGAACTTCCAGTGATTACCTCTATTAGGATACTCTCCTCCGTAATAAAACTTTCTGTTTATTTGCCAATTCTTACTGAATCTTAATAGTTTGAGATCAGTTGCTGTTTTATTCATGGTTGTATCTCCAATGACTACCTTAGTACTTGACAACTGATAAAATTCAAAAACCATTATTAATGAATGAATGATATTCTACCACTTTTCAGACAATGTAATATTTATTCTACAATACCCTAGAAAAATAGCCATCAAACGTATTTTAGAACTTGGGGATCTGTATGTGCATTTGTATGGTATGGGGCAGGGAGAAAGGTAGGGATAGCACCAACTGGTCTCAGTGTCCGGCCATTCTTAGCCTTTGACAAAGAAGATGTGCCAGCCTGCGGAAACCCAGAGTCCTCACTGTTGCACTGGTGTAATATGCCTGAAGTCTCCTGTGGTTATTGCAGAATATGTAGATACTGCAAGTTCAAACCAAAGTCAGCAGGACTGATTCCTTTTGGGGGCTGTAAGGGAGAGTACATTTTCTTGCTTGCTTCAGCTTCAATAGGCTGCACTTGGTCTTTGACTCTTGGCCCATGTCCTCCATCATCAAAGCCAAGACTGTTGCATTTCACTTACTATATTTCTGCAGTCATTTTTCTCTCTATCTCTGACCACATTCAGAAAGGTTTCTTGGATTTTAAGCATTTATGTGATTAAATTTAACCTACCTAGATAATCCAGAATAATCTCCTGATCACCCATATTTACTAATCAACTTGCACTCATTTTCTATCCCTGTCATAGCAAATTCCTTGGTTTAAAACAACATATTTATGGTGGGGATGTCAGCATAGAAGATGCCAGTTTCCTCCCCAACAAAAAATTAGACAGTTATTCATGAACATAAATAGCCCTGTGAAGGCTCAAGAGACTAATTAAGAATGCACAGAACAGAGAAAATTAAAAAAGGGAGAATAACCACCACACAGAAATGAACACTAGGGAGAGCAGCTTAGTGGAGATGCCTGGAGACAGCTAGGAACAAAGAAGAAGGATGGGTGCTCTTTGAATCAGCACGTGGTGGGTGCCATCACAGCCCTGTTCCATGAAGGACCCTGGTGGCCTTTTTCACTGAGGATGTCAACAATGCCAGTCACAGACATCCCATAGCTTTCATAGCAGAAATCCCTGTTCTATTAATTGGTACAGCCCCCAGCAGCTCACTCTGTAAAGGACAGCAGCAGCTTTTGTCACTGAGAAAATCAATAGCCATCACTGCAATATAACCCTTGGAGAGGAAGATGCTGCTGACCTCCCCACCCCCAGAAGGAGATACTATTGCTCCACCTTGGGACCAGAGCTGTCAGTGCCCCAGTGCTGCACGTGCCCCAGACCCAGAGCCAAAGATATTCCACTGGTACTTGTGTTACAAACTTGGGTTCTGTGGCTGTTCCCTGTGCATCCATGTCTCAGGCACAGGACCTATTATCACTTCCAAAAATCATCAAATCACAAAGATAGATGCAAGAGAGACAGAAAGACACACACACACACACACACACACACACACAAAACCTTACAAAACAATTAACAAGACGACTTTAGCGGTTTTTATCTATTAATATTTATTCCAAAGATGCATGGATTAAATCCTTCAATCAAAAGACACAAAGTAGATGAATAGAATTTTAGAAAAAAAAGAAAACCAAGACCCAATTATATACTGCCTACAAGAGATTCACTTCAGCTTTAAGGAAACTCATAGGCTGAAAGTGAAGGGAGAGAAAAATATGTTCTAAGCAAATGGAAACCCAAGCAAGCAGTGGTAAAGATAATTGATACAGACATAACATATTTTAAGTCAAAAACTGTAACAGTAAACAACTAGTAAAGATAAAAGGGTCAATTCATGAAGAAGATATAATAGTTATAAATAATGCAAACATTCTTCAGAGTAGGTCATATATTAGGTCACAAAAAAGCCTTAACAAATTTAAGAAGATGAAAATTATATTTAGCATCTTTTATGACTAAATGGTAGAAAGCAGTAACAGAAGGAAAGCTGGAAAATTCAGATACATAAAAATTAAACAATACATTTCTAAGCAATCAATAAGCCAAAGATGAAACCAGAAGAAGAATTTTAAAAATACCTTGAGGTAAACAAAAATGGCTACAAAACATACCAAAACATACAGGACACAGAAACAGCAGTTCTAACATGGAAGTTTATAGTTATAAATGCCTATATAAAGAAAAAGAAAGATCTCAAATGGACAACCTAAATAACTAGATCAAGAAGAAAAAAATAAGCTCACAGTTAGAAGAAGGAAGGAAATAGCCACCCAGCACAGAAAATCCCAGAACCAGATAGCATCTCTGGTGAATTCTACTAAACATTTAAAGAAGAATTAATGCCAATATTTTTTACATGCTTTCAAAAAATTGATAAAGAGGGAACACTTCCAAACTTATTTTAAAAGGTCATCATTATCCAGATTACAAAGCCAAACAAGAACACTACAAGAAAAGCAAACCACAGGCCAATATTTTTGATAAACATAGGTGCAAAAATCCTCAACAAAATGCTGGTAAACTGAAACAAAAATCTCATTAAAGTGATTATACATCATAATCAAGTGGAATTTATCCCTGGTATGATTCAACGTATGCCAATCAATTAATGTGATACACTACATAGACAGAATAAAAGATAAAACATATGACTATTTTAATAGCTGCAGCAAAATCATTTGACAAATTTAATATTCTTTTATGATAAAAACTGTCAATAAGTCAAGTCTAGATTAAATATACATCAATATAATACAGGCCATATATTGACAAGCCTACAGCTAACATCATGCTCAGTGGTGAAAAGCTGAATGCTTTTCCTCTAAAATCAAGATGTCCAATCTTGTGACTTTTATCCTGTATAGTACTGGAAATTACAGCTACAGCAATTAGGCAAGAAAAAGGCACACACATTGGTAAGGAAGAAGAAAAATTGTGTCTTTTTTTTGCAGATGACATGATCTTTTAGATAGAAAACCCTTAAGACTCCACAAAAAATGGTTAGAACTAATAAATTCAATGATGTTTCAGGATACAAATCAGTAATGTTTTTATACACTAACAATGAACTACTGATACAAATGAATTAAGAAAGCAATCACATTTCCAATAGAGTCAAAAGCAATTAAATACTTAAGAATAAATTTAATCTAAGGAGGTGAAAGGTCTGTAGACTGAAAAATGTAGGACATTAATAAAAGAAATTGAAGAAGATATGGATTAATAGAAGATATCTATATTCTTAGATTGGAAATATTGATATTATTAAGACATTATATATTCTATAATACATATTATATATATAATATATAACCCAAATATATATTTAAATGGGTATATATATATATATACCCAAAGTAGTCTACACATTCAATGCAATTCTTATCAAATTCCAAAGGTGTTTGTCACCAAAAAACAAGAAGCAATCTGAAAATTCAGCAATCACAAGGTGAGGAGAACCATGAAGACAAGTAAGTCAGGGACAGTGAGAATCAGAAAATATGTTCAGAAGAGGAACTTTCCATTTTTATTCTGGTAGTTAGCAGAGGTCTTAATAAAAGGAGATATTTGGATAAGACCTAGAGGAAGTGAAGAACCAAGTCTAGTGGTTATCTTGGTGAAGAAAAACGAGTGAATACAAATCATAAGCATGTTAGATATGAGCTCATGGCAAGCCAAAACAAGCCAAACAAAAATATATACGGGGTGAGTTACATATGTGTATTTAAATACATAAACATATTCTGAAAGAAAGCACATTAAACACAGAACCAATTATTATCTGTAGAAGGAACTGAGATTTAGCAATTATGTGTGAGGTGCATGTACATGTGTGCCTATGTGAGATAGGGGATGACAATAAAGGGGGGTTTCACATTTTTCTCACATGCTTTTATTTTATTTTTATAGTAAGAGAAAGTTTATTTAGAAAGTCAGAGAGATAGAAGTGGCCATAGAAGAAATGGGCTCAGGAAAGAAGTTACGAAAGCAATAGCAGGGCCCTTGGGCATGCTCCATAGAGAAAGCCACTACATTTTATTATAATTTAAGAATGTACTTGTGAGCCCTGGCTGGTGTAGCTCAGTGGATTGAGCGCGGGCTGCAAACCAGGCATTGCAGGTTCGATTCCCAGTCAGGGCACATACCTAGGTTGCAGGCCATGTCTCCCAGCAACCGCACATTGATGTCTCTCTCTCTCTCTCTCTCTCTCTCTCTCTCTCTCTCTCTCTCTCCCTTCCCTCTCTAAAAATAAATAAATAAAAAATCTTAAAAAAAAAGAATGTACTTGTGTATTGCTGATATAATAAATAAAATTATATTGTGGGGAAAATGTTTGGAAAACATCAAAGCAAATCATAGGTAAGCCAACATAAACACTATACTAGTTGTGTCAAATATTTGCACACCAGCACATTTTAAAGTTTTCACAGACGCATGGTCTTAACATTTTCTACAGCACTTTCATTAACAACAAAATGAAATCCATTCAAAAGTATGATGCTATAGATGCATAACTGCATGCCTTGAAAAAACAGTTGAAATAAGTGTCTAAGGAGTCAACCTGAATTGTTCCAAAGAGATTCATAGTTTGCCTTCAGCGAAAATGTAGTATTTTCTACAGATCATATATTAAACTAGTAGTTCAATAATTCACCCTGACATAAGCTGCTTGTACTTACGGATTTACTACACATTATTCAGGGCAAAAGGGCAGAAGACTAGGAAAATATACATGTCTTGAATTATGTGTGAATACAGGCTGATAAATTTTTTAAAAACTCAATTGGCAACATGAATCATATTTAGATCAATAGAGTTTAAAACTCTGAAGGATAATTCTTTAAATCTTACTGTTTAAAAAAGTGAGTGGATCTAGGGAAAATTGAAATAAAAAAATTAAAATCTATCAAATGACACATATAAGGAGCTGACATTTATAAATCTATCTTTAATAAAATAAGGGTACCAGGAACATGTGTATATATATAATATTAGTAGAAAATTAGAAATAACTAAAAAAATATTGTTTTCTATAAAATATAGTTGAAAACTAAATGTTTTCAGTATTGTATTTTCAATGAGTATATGAGAGCATAAGAAACAGCATATGCAAATAATACAATTATTTTAAACATTCATGAGGTCTGTCCATAAAGTATCTATCCCTGTACTATGAAAAATAGAGACATTAATTGAAGAAAATACAATTCAAGAAACATTGTACATAGGATAATGACACCCCAGTCCCCTTCAAAGTAAGCACCTTAGGACCTCACACAGTGTTCCCAGAATCTTTTCCACTGTTCAAAACGTTGGCAAAATTTTTTGTTGGAATCACCATCAGCTGCCTGGTCATATTTTCCTGAATCTCATAAATGATCTGAAATCTCTTCCCTTTCAAAGGTGATTTTATTTCTATTTCTTTTCTTTTTCAAAGGTGATTTTAGTTTTGGGAAAAGTCAGAAGTTATAGGGCACCAAATCTGGGCTATAGGTGTGGCTGAATCACCTGGGTGATTTGATGTTTCACAAAAATCTCTGCACCAGATGTGGTGTATGAACGGGCACATTGTAAAGAAGCTGCCAGTTGCCCATAGCTGTTGCCTTCTGAATCATCTTAATGGTTTCCTCAGAGGACTGTTCAAGCTCAATGCAAAATTTCATACAGATTCATTGCTCTATTCACCCAATCATTTTGAATGAAATGACTACACAGTACACATGCTCACTCAATGGCGTCTACTACCTCACTGACTAATACAGTGAAGTCATCATTGTTCACACACGCACATTACAGTCAGCTCTCCTCGGCTGCCAGGTTACACTGATGTCATGCAAACCTCTCTTGTTAGATTAACAATGGCTGAACTTTTTCTGGACAGACTTTGCATTCCAGACATACTCACATATACAATAGCACTCAGGGAAAAAATGAGTACAGCAGTAAGGAATTAGCCACTACTTCTACAAATTTGTTTAGTTTTAGAGAGCCTTGAAAGTAGGAAGAAGCTAATGTAATAAAAGTATTTCTTAAATTCCTAGAGACTGAAACAAAAAATTAAACAAAACCCCTTGGACTAGCAGAATCTTAATGAAGCATGGAGAAAGTTCTGGAATATCAGATATATGAAACATAAAATGAGTAACAGAAAAGTAGAAGAGGGTAGGCATAAGGAGTAAGTGCTGATGGAGAGGATGAAGGATCATCATTTTAAAAAATTCCTATAGAAGATTTTTACTACATAGACCAGAGAAATTAAATACTACTTTATTTTATTTTTTGAAATTTTTAGAGAGTTCCCAGGCTTTGGGGAAAATTAGTAAGTCTATTCTTATGTTTATTTCTAGTCTCTGCATCTGTTGTGCTTGTAGGGTGATACGCTCTATAGATGAGTTTATTAAAGCAATTCAAAATTGATGTTTTTTTCATTGAAATATATTATTTTGTCACAGTTCAAATGTAATGTATCAGGATTAATTATTCTGAGACATAAAATAGAATATTGTGATTACTTTTTGTAATATTTAATAATTTCATTTTATCTTGGCCTTAACTGGGAGTTTTTTGGTATCCTCTTATTTCTTTTATATTTAAGATTTTTTAGTTTTTAAAATTTTTTATTGTTCAGTTACAGTGGTCCCTATTTTTCCCCCATTGCTCTCCCCTGCCCTACCCACCCCTGCATTTCTATTCAAATAGATCTGTTTTTACTGGACTAGAGGGCAAATTAGTATAATATGTTAGCTCTCCATTTATAAACAGCACTATTTTTGAAAAACAGAATAACTCAGAGCTCCCTACATGTGTGATTATCGGACTCAATTGGCAGGAAATATGAACCTTGGGGAAAATTAGTATCGGGCCCCATGGGCTAAAGAACCGAACAGCGGCAACCTACTCTTGCTCGGAAATCATTTCTTTCCTGTTGTCTCTTCCTCATGCTTGTCTGCTCGCCAATAAATCCAAATCGCCTTGTTCTTGTCATGTTTCTCAGCTGGGCTTCTTAAAGCCCCATTCTGGCTGCAAGAAGTACACCAAAGGCCCAAGGATCCTAGTGCTTTTTCACACATGCTCTGAACTAAGGAATGGACTATTTTATCAATTGTGTGGAGGTATCTTAAACGAATGATATAGACAATATTGCTTTTGTAGCCAACAACATGTGAAAAGTGGTTTTGGTTGGACTAGGACCAGAGTGGAGACAGAGATATTTTTCTCTAGGTGTGTGGAGACATCATTTTGATGACTATACTCCTGTACCTTCTCTGAAACCACATGCAAGTTCTCAGTCAGTATTTTGCTTGTGTGCAAGTGACAGAAACCCACCTCAAAGTAACCAGAAAAATGAGATAACCAAAATACATTATATAATTAAAGAGACAGAACAACCAAGCCTTATGAAAGCAGGGGTTGAGGCAACTTGGGGGACTTCAGGGATTTAAGTCACATCAGGATTCTTTTTGTCCTGCTCTCTATGTTCCTCTTCTTGTTTTGAGTTGGATTCATCCTCTCAAACCAGCTTTTTACTTGACTCTGAACTATGGCTACTTAAAGCTCCAAACTTACAACTTCAGGTTGGCTTCTTCTATCTAAATTTTTTTCCATGAGTTTTATTAAGAAATATTTGACATATATCACTATATAATTTAAGGTGTACGGCATGAAGATTTGATTTACATGTGCTATGAAGTGATTACCAGAATAGGTTTAGTGACCATCTATCATCTCCTATGGATACAATACAAAGAAAAGAAAATTTTTTCCACTTTAATGAGAGCTCTTAGGATCTACTCTTTTAATAATTTCTTATATATCTTACAGCAGTGTTAACAATAGTCATCGTCTGTATATTACTCTCTAGCACTTACTTACAACTGGAAGTTCATCCCTTTTGACCACCTTGCTTCAGTTCTCCCTCCCCCTCGCCCCCACCTTGGAAAACACAAAACAGATCTCTTTTTCTCTGAGCATGGTGGGGTTTTTTTTCTTTTAAAATTAGATTCCACACATAAGTGAGATCATATGGTATTTGTCTTCCTCTGTCTGACATTTCATTTAGCATAATGCCTTCAAGCTCCATTCATGTTGTTGCAAATGGTAGGATTTTCTCCCTTTATATGTCTGAATAATATTCTACTATATATAATATATATACACACATATATTATATATACCACCACTTCTTCATCCATTCATCTATTGATGACACATAATATTTTCATGTTGACTTCTTGTGAAGAAAAACTTATTTTCTATTAATTCTAATTTGGAAGATTTTAGGAAAAGATTCTTATTGACCTGGCCCAGGACCAACCACTGTGGCTGGGAGAAAAGTATGTGAGAATTCTCATTTCCACAATTTCGCACATGTGGCACGGAGTGGAATCTAAAGAGCAATTCAGATCCTATTAGCTGGAAGGGCAGAGAAAAATAAAGGCCAGAGAACTCCAGTCTCGTAGTGTCCAGATGGCAAAAGAACAATGAGACTGGCACCCTCTCATCCTTTATTTTCTAATGATAACTAACCCTTGAAAATGACTTGTGACTTTTAAAGTACTGTTCTTGAGTATCTCTTGAATTATTGGGTAACCCTGTTGTGCTATTATGGCCATTTTCCAAATGTGTAAACTTTACATAGTACAGTTGCACACAAGGTTGTGTCATTTTCCCACAATAAATGGAGAGAAGTATTCAAATCTCAGTCTTTTAAGCTCTAACCCAAAGCTTTTTTGGCAATCAATGTGAGCTAAGGAATGCAGATTGCTAGCAACCCCCTAGATGCTAATGTGAGCTTGCATATTTTTATTGCTGGTGACACTTCATGTATACAAAACAACCACTAAAATACTAACAACATTTTCTACCAACCATGAGGACAGGAGAAGAAACAGAAATAGGAGAGGAAGAAAGAAAAAAAGAAAAGGAAGGAAGGGGAAGATGCAAAGACAAAATAACCAGCTTCCAAAAAAAATAGCTTAGACTTTCTCACTAATAATAATAATCACAATACCTCTCTGATGAGGTTGCATAACTATTTCACACAAATTATCATATTAAATGGCACAACAGTATAGAGAAGAAAAAATAGTGCCTTATCCTTATCTTGTGGATGAGCTTTAGGGAGGTTAAGAAATGTTTTTATATAAACATTTGTATCTGGGTTGTATTTAAATGTCAGATCATCAACCTTTTGCCACAAGAGGATGGAAGCTTGGTTGTTGATACTTCATTGCTCTTCCTCTGATTTTTAAATTTTTTTCATTAGAATCTTGAGTATGTGAAAAATCTCAAATGAGGTTCACAGCAGCACGTTAGGTCAGTAACCTAAAGATCACTTAAGATTTGATGCAACTTTTTGTATGTGCATATTTCTGGGTGAAGGTTCTTAACTTTCACATGGTCATCCAAAACTCTGCAACATATCCCACACTAAGAAGCTAAGAACAAGTTTCTTATGCTTTTAAATTCAGTTCCGCTAAAGTCAGATGTGCATGGTCTGACTGAGGGCCCATTGTGCCAGCATGGCACTGGAATGCTCAGAACACTGGGAGCTTCAGTCCCTGTCTTTAACGGTCTCCACCAAGGAGCTATTCAAGACACGATATTATTCCCTCAATTTCTTTTATAATAACTTGAATATGGTTTTTGATGCTAATCATATCTACATAATTTTATTCTGCCCAAATACCAGTCTCTTTTACAGATTCTCTGAACTGCAGCGAAAACACCACTGCCTCATGGCTCAGTGTGTGCACACGTGTGTGCCCACTCTTTAGTATGCTCCTAGAACTCAAATAACTTTTAAGAGATTTGTGGCCTCCCAATAGTTCTTTCTAGAATGTGCACTTTAGATTTAGTGGCCGTAAGGATCTGCACATGTGATGCATGAGGATTTCAAGTGGGCATCATGAGCAAGGTGGGTAGAGCAGTCAAAGAGAAGAAGAAAAAAACACCACACAGGGTGTCTGGCTGATTGCTACAGAGTGGCAGCAGTGGGTGTTGCTGGAGACAGGTTGGAAGAAAGCTTCCAGCTGTGCCTTTACCTTCTCAGGATGTCAGGAGAGGCACTCTCAGCATTCAGGATGACAGAAGTTGTTGACCTGTACAAAGAAATCGGTGCCTGGATGGTAGTAGGGTCTGGCAATGGTAGGGCACTGCTATCATAGCAGCTTGAAGTCTGATTAAAGTGCAAATGCCAAGTGAAGAATTTCTTCCAAAGAATAGCACAGTAATAGCAATATACTGTGGTTGTTTGGGCTATTCATTTTCAAAATACAGCCTGTTACACAATGAAAAATAGGGCAACCTGATAGAATAGACAGAGGACCTTTTCAAACAGGAAAATATCAATAGATAAGATCATACCTGTAAGTGAAAAAGGGCAAAGGGATTTTGAGCAGCGAGTATTTGAAAAATAGTCTTCCAGCCCCTTCTTTTATAGTTCAATATTGCACCACCACTTTCAATATAAAATTCAGTACAGTGTTAGATTTCAAAGTCTGGCCATATTGAAGTCACCTAAAAGGCAAGGAAGCAAAGTCTTTTATCACCCTCATTGTGAATGTGACAGACTTTCAAAGGAAAACTGCCTTCTTCTTCTGATAGTTCATTCCCATTTTATAAAGATGTGTCAGAATCAGCCCATGTCTCTGCCCTCCTACCCACTGTTTCCGCCAACTGTGTTTATGTGGAGGCCTGAGTTTGGACTTCATGAGGACTGAGATGCCACAGCAGGAAATGTATTAAGATGCTTCTCCACTAAGGCAGATGGTTTGCTTCATTCCAAAGATTTTTGCTTTTCTTGCCCCATGCCTTATTCTTTACTTAACAGTTTTGTCTCTTGGTCCCAGGATCGATAAAAGAGTCAGAATAATGGAGTAGAAAGAGATGGAATTTAGGGTTAATAAGGAAAATTCTAAATCTAGCTTCTTTGTTATTAGCCAGATTAGTCTGTCCAAGATATGTGGCTTCTTAGAGCCCCAGTTTCTTCTTTTTACAATATTATTAATTTATGCTTAATTTTGTTGTGGGAAGAAGATTAGGTTATACATGTGAAACACATAGCACAGACCCTGTTATACAATGGTTTTTACTCACACTGCATACCTTCACTTTCTGCTTCTATTTCAGCTCCTACCTCTTGCCTCATTCTTGTCTGCCTGCTTGGCTCTTGTCTTACAAGTGCTATCCTGTTTCAGTTGGCCGTTCACTGCTTTTGTCCAAACCCAGAGCTCTCGCTTATCATTATACCCTGGGCAGCACTCCCCCCCACCCCCTGCTTTTTAACTGATATTTGAGTACAGTTGTCTCCATTTTCCCACCAACACTCTCCCTCTCCCTACCCATGCCCACCTCCCACCTTCAACCCCACCCCTCTTGGCTCCATCCATGGGTCCTTCATTCACGTTCATTTACAACCTTTTCTCTCCTTTCCCACATTATTTCCCCTTCCCCTCCTTTCTAGTTACTGTCAGCTTGTTGTCGAATTCAATGTCTCTGACAGTACTTTTGATGCCGACTCGGTTACTGCTTTAGCGAGCTTGGTGGCCACAAAATAGAAGCTGCTCAGGTCTGCTGTGGAGACCCAAACTGACTGATGGTCCAGCTGCTGGCCACCGCATCCATCCACCACTCTGTCCATGCCAAGTTCAGGTCAAGGCCTCACTTCCTGTAAGGTGTTCATCAGCAATGGCTCTGCATGATTGTTGTACCCAGATGGTTGATTTTATGTATCAACATAAACAGATATTGGGCCAAACATTATTCTAGATGTCTCTGTGAAGGTATTTTTCAGATGAGAGTAGCATTTAAATCAGTAGCCATTATATAAAGCAGATCACCCTCCCAAGCGTGAGGTAAAACTTTATCAGAAAAAAGACTGACTTCTCTGCAGGAAGAGAAAATTCTACCAGGAGACAGCCTTTGAACTCAGACTGCATCTCTTCCCAGCCTGCTGGCCCACCCTGCAAATTTTGGACTTGCCAAGCCCCTGCAGTCCATAAACTAATTCCTTAAAGTCCTTCTCTGGCTCCAAATATATATGTCTATATATATACTCATAGCTATGTCATATAAACACATGTATACATTCTATTGGTTCTATAGATGTGTGTGTATATGTACTCATTATACTGTGTCTGCATATATACACATCCTCTTGGTGCTGTGTGTGTGTGTGTGTGTGTGTGTGTGTGTGTGTGTGTGTTTAAGGTGGGTGACTTCCAAGAAAGGAACTAAGGTCAGCTCCTCTGTAAGGTCAGAGTTCTTGAGTCTTCTAGGGAGTGGGCCAGTGGCAGAGCAGGAGGAATTGGGAAGAACATTTCCTTTGCCACAAAAGTGCTAAAGGTCACTGCTAAAACTGTTTTTTTAAGGTGCTAATAAGAAGACAGTGATCCAAATGCATGGCAAAGTGCCTGGTGCACAATTGCTAACCATGATTAATGGCTTCCAACCCTACTTTCCTACTTCATTTCCCTTCCTTGAGCTCACCTCAACATTTTTCATTGCTGCTGGATGGCTGCAGTAGGAATTAAATGGACATTTGCTGGGAATGGGGGCAAATGGACTAGAGGAAGAAAATCATCCATTCTGTTGTTCAACCTCACGCCACATGTGCCCTAAATCAGCAAGTACTTTTTGAGTACTCTTTAGAAGCAAAATATATTACTAGACACAGAAGAGTAAGGGGAAATGATGCAAAGATAGGTAAAATAAAAATCCCTGTTTTCTAGGAATTCTAACTTAATGAGTAAGACAGACACATAAGTTAATTCAGACAGAAGAGAGACTGTGAAAACTGCTGTAGGATACACATCCACACACCTTCTCAATTAGGGTCTTTGAGAGACATTTTAGTGTCAGCCCTCCCCTGTGAATGTGTGTGACCCACCTGTTACCTCACTCTGCAGCTGGTCTCCAGCTCAATGGCACTCCATGCAGGCAACTCTCAATGTTAATTATAAATTACAGAAGCATTTTCCCTCATTCTCATTTAAATTTTGTGTTATCTAATTTGACTGAATCTTTAGTCAAATTATGGGAAAAGGTGAATAAAAGTACTCAACTTGACTTTTTGTTTTAACATTTTATTTTTTGCTCTCTTCTAGTAAATTTTCTTTTATTTTCTCTCTTTTTTCCAAGTGGATAAACCCTGACCTTTCCATCCCTTTTCACATGCTTCTCATCATTTCACCTGCACTTCCCAGACCTTTCCCAGTCTTGCTCTGTGAATAGATACCTTTATTGAGATATTCATAATGACTATTAGTCCTTTCTCCTGAAAGGCTCTAGTTAATTCAAAATCTATCAGTGTGCATCAGTAACATAAATTATTTCTTATAATATGATTTACCATTCTCTTGTGTCGGCTCAATTTTATCTGAAATCAAATTATTCACCTATTGTTTTGTTGTGTTTTCCCGCAGTTCTCCAAAATGTTCCCCACCCATGACTAGCTTCAATAATTCTCTGTTAAGTGACACTTTTTAAAGCCTTATTATTCAGAAAGCTTTCCAGATTGATTGGTGTTAACATGGACAAGAAATCTGGTTCTAATACCATTCCCTGGGGCACCTTTCTATTAACCTCCTTTCAGGCTAACAACATCATTTATTTCCACCTTTCATTTTCCTTACTGTCCATTTTTTAAGCTTGATGTCTTTATAAGACAAAATTTTACCTCTCACCTTTGAGATCCTACATAAGGTTGAAATGGATTCTAATTGTCCTCTGGTTAAGGGTTTCATCAAAAGCCTTTTGAATGTCTAAATATTTCATGCCCACTACTTCTCAACATTTCACTATTTTATTAACTCTTTCAAAAATTCCAAATAGATTAGAGAGGCATGATTTATCCAGGCTGAAGCTGTACACACTGCTCATCTGGGTGTTTTAAAACCCTCAGTAATAATTTTATCAGATATTTTCCCTCATCCTGAAGGTAGCATTCATTGGTAAGCAATTCCCCAGGTAAACCCAAGCTTGTGATGTAAAGATGGGCATTTCTGCCTGTTTGTCCAAACAAATAGACACCTAACGGAAATTCAGAACAAATGACATAAAACCTGTCTTCTCTCTGGCATATCCAATCACTGTTCTCAAACACGTTGGGGCACATCAGAGCAAAGAGAAAGCCTTAGTTTAACTTTTAAGTGAACATTCTGTACTTTGCCACCCTAGAAGGAACATTAAGCTAGGTTTAGTTTAAATATAAGGAAAAATTCTCTCACAGGCCTCTTTTACCCCAAAATGAATATGAAGGGTGATCATGAATTCTTTCCCCAGAAATCTTAGAAAATAGAATAAGTCCTCATTGTTCATATGTGGCTTTCTTACAGTCTTTCTGAAGAGGAAAGGGGTGTAATAACCTCTGGAAACTACTTTTCAGTATTATTTTATGATTTTATTTTTGAATTAAATATATCTTACAGTGGAAAAGAAAAAAACTTGCAGAATTTCTCACAGAGCAAATGATAGCAGCTGTCAGAGAGTATAAGCAAGTTAAAAAATGCATTCAAATAAAAAACAAGAAAAAAATGTATGCAAATAAAAAATGAAGTACCCTCAAGGTGACCCAACTAAATCTGCAGAAAGGATGAGAGGTATTGGCAAAGCTAACAAACACATGTAATCCCCTGAATGACCATGAAGTGCTCCAGGTACAGTGTTGCCAAAGGGCGTTCTCCCAGACAAGGGGGGGCTCAGCTGGATGGCAGTCAGGGTGAGGAGAAACAACTGAAACGGGAGTGGACGTGGGGGAGAAATACCACAGAACAAGTGGCAGAAGATTGCCTTTTTCTTTCTTCTTTGCCTTCTGAGAGTTCAAGTTTATAACAGGATTACATGTTCACAATAATGGAAAACTATCATTCCAGGAAAACTTTTGTCTGTTCACTGCATTCGGGTGAGGGTGATGGACACGAGAACTTGCAGCAGAAACAGAAGTTAACAGGTGATCTTTCTGGAATGTAAATTTGATGATGTCATTTCCTTGATAAAAACATTTTTGTGGCTTCTCATCTGTGAAAGAAGAACAAAATATCAGTGGCATGAATATATATTTTATCCAGGCTGAGTCATAAAATTTGTTGACCACCTTGTTCAGAGAGCAAAAAAAATAAAAAGTCTGTAAAAGGCATTAAAATGTAAATTTTTCTCTTTCTCCACAGTCTTTTCTCTACTTGCCATGGTGTTTTGTGGGTTTTTTTTTTTTACTTATTATTTAATGCTAGTTTTCCTCATACTTGGAGATATTTTTCTTCTCAGGTACTTCATCTCCTAACAGGCTTGATACTCTGTATCATAAAGGACAGACAACCCCTCAGTGATTACAACCTCTGTAATTGTACATGGATCAGGATTGGACAAGAGTCTCGTGACTTGCACTGTACCGTAACCACCTAAAGATGCCATGGGGCATCCAGCTGACCCTTCTTGCACCTCAGACAGAGGGTGGTGCAGTTACTGGGCGATGGTAGGGAGGGGAGGCCAGGTGGTATTTGTACCACTGGTGGTCAGAGTAACAGGCAGCCAAAGGTCATCCAGGAAAGGAGGAGGTGGGACCATCTGGAACATGAGTCTCCAGGCCTCTCTTTCCCAACACATATTCCATTGTCCATTTTCTCTTCAGCTACACTTCAAAAACACTAATTGTAAAATAATAGTAAATATTTCAAGTTAAAATCACTTTTTATTAAATATCAAGCATTTATATCTTTTTGGGGATGAGAAGTGTCTGTTCAAATCAGTCTGTTCCACCATGGAGATGCTGCCTCTGCTTTACCACGACAGCATTCTCCACCTTTCAGCTCACTGTGCTACAGTCATGCTGGCCCTCAGGTCCTGCAGTTCATCCTGTGCACCCCCAGCCCCTGATCCTCACCATTACCTTTGTGGAGCTTATATCATTAACTTCTAATTATCCCATTAATCTGAGTTCAAACATCACTTCTTCAGGGAAGTGGCTGACCCACACCAGGTACCATGGCTACACATTCTTATCTTATCCTGCACTTTTCTTGCCACAGAAGCTGTCATCATTTCCAGTGATACATTGCAGTGATAGGCTAATATCTGCCATTCCCACTAAAGTAGGTATTACGATGTAGGGTGAGAAATGGGATATCTTCTTTGGCTGGCAGCTGGGGGAGGGGAAATGGTGACTAGGACTCAAGACTGAGATCAAAAGCATTCAGCCTATGTTGGTGCTCTGCCAGAGCAGACGCGGCACAGCAATCAGAGTATGCCAGCTACCACGTGGGTCATATTTTTAGAAGTCTACTATAGTTTTGCATGTAATCTGCGCAGCTGTGCTAAGCTAGCCAAAATTTTTCACCACCAAATAACTCTTCAGGGAAGTGACAATACATAACTTTTCTTATCCTTGGAGTCTTAGCCTTGTGTTTTACAGGCATTATCTTGTTTAATTTTCATAAACAATGGTAAAGGGTAGAGCATACTTAAATTCTGCTTCTTGTTAATATTAAGTAATGTAACCTTTAAAACTTGAACTTCTGATGGTGAAATTACTACATTTCAAGTAGATAGACCTTATCATTATACATATCACCAATATGATCTGTTTTTTAAAAAGAAAAACAATATGTAACGTTTACTGCTAAAAACTAGAAATGATGAAAGACACCTTTGTGTGTTGCAAAATGAGTCATAGCATGTTTTCTTTATAAAGAAAGTTCTGTGTTTACTTAAGCATTTGTTTAAAAATGCCTTAACTTTGATGGAGGTTGGATTAGAGGGTTTATGTGATTGTATATTGTGGTTCAAATAGTTTTGGGTTTCATAATCTGGTAAAATTTCAAGCAATACATTAAAATGAACATTTTTTAGTGGCACTACTTTATGAAATTTAAGTCTTGTCTTTTTAGCACCCACAAAAGAAAGAAAAAAATAATCTCATAGTAAAACAGAGCCATTTAATTTGAGTAAATTTAACTTGCAAAAACAGTCCCTTATTTTCTTTATTTCTCTTATTTCTCCATAGTCTGGTGAAAACTTCATTAAGAACTAATATTTAGCACTGCTAGTGTAGAAAAGGAAGTCGAACCCCATGTGGTTCAGATAAAGGATCTTAAAGGTTAAGTGTTAAGAGTCTTTCCTACTGAAGATCAATCAGGAAGATGAATCATTTTTTGGTCTTGTAATGGGGTTTGATTTGCACAGAGCTTTCCGGGACCGCAGTATGCAAAGAGAGGTGCGGCTGCATCTTTTTCATGTGCGTCCCTGTTGGTGACGGAGGAGCATGCATATGTAGATACCAATTACCTTAGTCTATGATAGCAATGATGTGCCCTTTTTCTTTTCTGCATTTACTAATATATATTTTTTTCTTAATTTTTATTGTTGAAACTATTACAGATATTCCCATTTGTGCCCCACCTTTTCTTGCCTCTACCCGGCCTTTGGCCCCTTTGCTCTAGCCACCACCACACTGTTGTCTGTGTGCGTATATGTTCTTTGGCTATTCCCTTTACTTTTTTTTTTAAGATTCCACCCATTTACCTTTTTAGAGGGGAAGGGAGAGAGAAGAAAGAGAGAGAAACATCAATGTGTGGTTGCCTGTTGCACACCACCTACAGGGAACTCGGCCAGCAACACAGGCATTTGACCAACTGGGAATAGAACCGATGACCACCTGATTCGCAGCTGGCACTCAATCCACTGAGCCATACCAGCCAGGGCTCCCTTTACGTTTTTCACCTACTTCTCTTCCCTGCCCCTGACATACCCTTCTTAATTCCTTCTCAGAAAAACTTGCTATGAGGGTCATGTTGTCACCGTGTCCTGACACACACATCTCTGAATCCTAGCTGTACCATGCTGAGTGCCGCCAGTGCTTTTTAGTGCTTTCTTCGCAGCCGGCTATTTTCAGCTTCATTCTCCCCGTTTGTTTTAGCTCTCAGACATGTCAACATGTTCCCTTCAGCACTACATATCATAATAGATCTCTCTGAAAGTGACAAACCGCTCATAAAAAAATTCTGTACAGAATTACACTGACAAGATTTAAAATAAATGCTGTCTTCACTGGTTAATGTATTTTTAGAAATATTCTAAAATAATTATCTTTACATCCCTATTTCCTCATTTAGTGTCAAAGTAATTTGTTCTCTGACCTTGTCATAAGTAAAAAGACCGTTTCATGTGTATCCTATTCTTCTTTGGAAAGAGAGAGCATCGTTACCCTCTGAACATCACAGTGATACATACATCGCAGTTAGGGAGTGCGGCACACTTGCTGAGGGCTCCAGCCTTCCCCAGTATCTCAGGAAGTGGCATTTATTTTTACAGGTCCTGAAAGTAGCTTTGGCCTCATAACACTGAATGGATTCGGTGCATTGGAGTAACACAAGTCTAAGAGGAAGAGAAGGAACGCACAATGTTATCAGTGCCATTCCTTCTCAACACAGTGAATACTGATACAGGAACCAGAGATGGCAGGAGCCACAGAGAGGACAGTCCAGGCTACAAGAATCTTTGCAAATCGTTTTCTCAGCCTCTGAATTCCCTAAGAGGTAGAGAGGCCTAGAGTGAAAAACTACTAGTTGGGAGGGGCAAAACCCCACTAAACGGAGCAGCATTAGGTGAAAAAACTAATTTGAACAGCATTTTTATATCCTGAAATTTCATTATGATGTTTTTGTCTTATTCTCCCTTGTATTTTTTAATAATGAATTTGATCAGCCACTTGAAGATAATCTAAACTAGGAAAGAATGTGATTTGATTGAAAGAAATCATCTGTGTTTCCAATGTCTCCCTTTATATGCTACACTGTTGTCACAAGGGAGGAGTTTACACCATGACTAGAATAGTCCGATAATAATGTCTTGATCACAAATGCATGGTTCCAAATTTTATGTATGTGTTTGTATGTGTGCATTTGTATATATTATGTGCATTTGCATAATATATAACAAGGTTAACATTAAAATGTATATGTCTGTATATATATATAGCTATATATTATACATTTATATACATGTAATCTTTTATGTCTTTATAAGGTTAAAATTTTTACAGAAAATATGCAATAAATTTTGCCTTTAAACCAAGTAAAATTTTGCTGACAGCCATCTGGTCACTTGTTTATTCCCTGCCTAAGAACGTACAGCTCTACTTGGAATGTTTTCCTACATTTAGTGTTTATGAAACTAGATTTTTGTAGTGCTTTGCAAAAATTTAAAAAATATATTACATATCATTTTTCTAATCTCAATGCATAATAGTTGGCTCTACATTAATACTTTATACATAAAATATACTATTAGTTATATATAAACATGAGACAAACATTAATTTTGTTAAAAATGGTTATTCATGAAAATGTTAGGACTGTTCAGTTCAAAAATCTGATTTTGTTTCTATATTTAAAATAAATATGAAATCCTATTTAAAATTAGGCACATCTATCTTAGGGTGAATTAAGCATGAAGGTCAGCTAAAGTTATATTGGTAAATGATTTTCTCCAATAGCTTACTGGAGAAATGATTTAGAAGCTATTACTTTAGGGTATCTCTTATAACTGAATGCCAGGAAGTTGACAACGTTTGATAGGGAGCAGAAGGTGCCTCACTTTGGAGTCTTTAATTAAGGTATTCCTGCACGGATTTGTGTTTATACAAAATATGTATTGAGTCTTTCTCTTGAAAATAAGCAAACAAACAAAAACCCTCCTAGTCCAGTTGAGTGAGATGGCAACATCAACAGGCATTTATTATTCAGAGGAGTGAAGGTAAACTCAAGTTAAAAGCCGCTTTACTCTGTGGTGGGCCCAGGAAAGCGCGTTCCAGGTCTTATGTCAGTCTGTACAGAGCGAAGGCTGACCGGGAGAAACTGACTACTAGGGTTCGTTAGGGCTCTTTAAGGGCGACTGCTTGCACGGCAGGTGTCCGCATTCTCGCCTTTCCGATGAGAAAACGCAAACCTGGAAAAGATACACAGCTACTGTGAGGCGGAGGTAGGATTTGAGCCCAGGTCTAGTCATTCTAACACTCAGTAGTGTTATCTCTTCACTTTATTAATTCTTACTATGTCAAACTCTTTATTTTAAAAGGCGATATAAGCCCTGGCTGGTGTGGCTCAGTGGATTGAGCACCAGCCTGTGAACCAAAGGGTTGCTGGTTCGATTCCTAGTCAGGGCACATGCCTGGTTCGTGGGCCAGGTCCTTAGTTTGGGGTGCTTAAGAGGCAACCACACATTGATGTTTCTCTCCTTCTCTTTCTCCCTCCCTTCCCCTTTCTCTAAAAGTTAGTAAATGACATCTTTAAAAAGTAAAAGTAATAATAAAATAAATAAAAAAGGCAGTATTAATGCCATAATATATTCACTAAACTATATGCCTATATTCAGTTCTCAAATATTTTGTGCTGCACTATCACTGCCCTCAACAGCTATTACAGATACATACGTATGCTATGCAAGTTGTAAAAAGAAATAATAAAGAAATAAATTTACAAGGTGCATGCTGTACTTTGATGATGCCAATTTGTTTTCTTCCCCAAATGCTCCTAATGTTACTGTCATCTCTACTGCCAGAGGCATTTCTGTATAACCTGTCTGCTGCCACGCTCATTTAGAAAAGAAAACCTATCACCGCAACATGCTAGAAATTTCTCCTCCCTTCCCACTATGAGCTTCATTTCAAAAAGCTGTTTGTTTTGTCCTAATTGTAATTGAATGAGTCTTTGTCATCCGTCAGTGTCTGCATTTCACAATCTGAGGTTGATATCTCATATTCATCTTGGGCATAGTAATGGTACCAAGTGACACATGTAATAATGCTGCTTAGAGCTAAGTTGGTTCACTCAAGGAGGGGCCAGCAACCTGCAGAAATCACATGTTTGGCCTCAGTCTCACAAGTCCTTCCACAGATTCAGAGCTCTTATCTCGGGCTCTCAAGCATACCCACTGAAGGAAATAAACAATCTAACCTGGAAACTCAGGGAATGGGAGATACATTGGTAAAAACTGACAGAAAGAGTTGAGCCCTGAAATGCACACAGTGCAAAGGAAGAGGTGCTGGTCCCCAGGCTTTCTTCATCCGTGACTTAGAAGTTCTGGGAACGTACCCTGATTCACAGTATATTCAAGATTAATTCTGCATAGCCTTATAAAAATAGGGGAAAATGAAGAGAAGGGAGGAAGCAGCATGTGTGGGTAGCCCCATCTAGAGCAAGCTCTGTACTAGGCCTTTTGCATACATTGTTGAGTACTCAAAATTCTGCTGGAAAAGTACTATTTGGCCCATTTTTATCTCTCTGAGGAATTGGCCAAGGTCGCATGTCATGGCATATCTATGATTCCCATTTGAAGTGTTTCATTCATCCTCCTTCTTGCTGCAGATGGCAGACAGGAAATATACAGTGGAAGGTAAAATAGCCAAACGTGTGCTCAAGAAATCCTTCCATCACCTTCATCCTCTTTTCTTAGCTATCTCCGCAAAGTAAACTTTTCCTGCCCCTTGATTATTTCGATCTCTACCAATTTGATTCAACCTGTAGCTCCTGTTTAATTTTGAAAATTCACTCACTAGTCACTGAACTTAGGAATTATATTAGGATTAAATGTTTTCCAGGTGCTCAATAGAGGAGACAATTTTTTAAAAGATTTACTCATTTATTTCTAGAAAGAGGGGAAGAGAGGGAGAGAAACATCAATGTGTGGTTACCTTTTGCATGGCCCCAACTGGGGATCTGGCCTACAACTCAGGTGTGCACCCTGACTGGGAATTGAACCCATGACCCTTTGATTCACAGGTTGTCACTCAATCCACTATTCCATGGCAGCCAGAACTAGAGGAGACAATTTTTAACTGCTGTTTTAAAGTAGGTTGTTAAACTCTAGTTCTAATAAAACTTTATTTACAACAATAAAATAGGTTGTTAACAAGTACAGCAGGGAGGGCTCGATAACCAAATCCTCAGTCTCTATTTTTGACTGGGCTTCTATCTCGAACCTGCTGTCCTACTAGAGGTAAGCTAGATGTTGGGGAAGCTGACAAGGGTCTTTCTCTTTCTCTCTTGACGCTGAGCTCAAAGTGCCTACCGAACCTGACCACATCCTGGTCCTCCTTTTAATTGTTCAAGACTGAAGAAAGTCACATCCAAGCAGTTTACAGCTCAGACCCTGAGGTCTAACCACTGTAATAGAAACTTAGCAAAACCAATAGCCAAGTGCCGGAAGCAACCTAAGTGTCCACCAGTAAATGAATGTATCAAAAATCTATGGTACATTTACACAATGGAATACTACATAGCAGAAAAAAGAGGGAGCTCCTGCACTTTGCAGCAGCATGAATGGAACTGAAGAGCATTATGCTACGTGAAATAAGCCAGGTGGTGAAAGACAATTACCATATGATCTTACCTTTAAGTGGAACCTAATCAACAAAACAAACAAGCAAGCAAAATATAACCAGAGACATGGAAATTAAGAACAATCTGACAGTAACCAGAAGGGAGGTGGGAGGGGATAACGGGGGGAAAGGGGAGGAGGGTTTTTAGGAACAACTATAAAGGATACATGGACAAAACCAAGAGGGGTGAAATCAGGGGAGAGAGGTGGGGATGGCTGAGGTAGGCAGTGAGTAGAGTAAATCCAGACAACTGTACTTGAACAACAATAAAATATTTTTTTAAATAGCACAAAAAAATTCAAAGAGCAGCTTGCATTTCAGAATCTCTAAAAATGGAATTTTTTTTCATGTTTCTGAAAAGGATATATGGGAAAGTCATGGGCACAAGTGAGACATATTGGTTTTCCTATTAGTATTTGCAGAAGTCTTAGTTTCAAATGATCACGATCTCTCTCTCTCTCTCTCTTCCTCTCTCTCACTCTCTCTCTCTCTCTCTCTCTCTCTCTCTCTCTCTCAGGGCTTGTAAAAGAAAGAGTGTAATAAAAAAGCATACTTTTTAAAACACTAGTTTCAGTGGAGGCTCTCTGGGCTGTCCCTTCCGGCCCACAGACCTGCTGGGGTGATACACTTTTATTTTTACTGCTGTAATCTTGGCCTCCTCTGGTTTCTTGTGTGTTTGAAATTTACTGCTCTTTTTATTTTACTGGCTATTTATTTTTAAAAAACAGTCTCACTCTTCTGAATGTTAACAAGTCATTTCTTCATTTCAAATTCTGCCTCACTAGTTTCTTGTTTTCAGTGCAATCCTCCACTACATGTTACTGTATGAGTTTTATTCTACAGAGCTGTGAAGTCTGGATAGAAGGACTCCCAAATCCTGAAAATACTAGGGCATAATTAGTCCTTGTGAGTGATTTGTGTTCTTCATAGAGAATTGAGGTTGGGAAAATCCATGTTCACTGATTATTGTGGTAATGGAGATCATTGACATACAGGTCAAATATCAGTGCTCAGCTCCCTAAGGTAAGCATTCTCAATAGGCTCCATCAGTTTAATTCATAAGATTTTTTTTCCCTGCACCTATTTCTTTTATCTACAGTATATGGTTAAAAAAAAGAACAATGACACCCAAGGAGTCTGTTTTGTTATGGCTTCCTTCTTAAAATGCCCAAAGAGCTTGAGAAAAGTAACTGGAAATTACCATGTGTCTGGAACTTTGCCAGGTACTAAGGACTGAGAAATGAAAAGTCAGCCCAGAGTTATGTGAGAACAATAGACTTGCAAAGATAGCATCATAATTGTCTGTACCAACACTATATTAACACATTTCAAGGCACAATGACTATGTTGTACAAAGGACTGAGAGGCTAGAGAAAACATCACAAAATATATTTTGTGTGATAAAATATGATATAAGTGAATTGGGGCTACAGAAAAACACTATATTGAAGAATCCGCAGAGAAGATTCTGAAGTGGGTTCTCTAGAGAGGAAAGAAAAATAAGGAACTTATGGAAAATCATCAAACTAAAAGCAATTTGCCTTCTACCTTTAGGAACAGATAGGTGTTCAGAAATATGTTGTTTTATCATGAGATAGCAGTTTAAGGAGAGAGGTAGCTTTGCTTGAACAAACTGTGGCTTCCTAGAACTCAGAATAGAGAAAGTATCTGTCTGGGCAAAGTGGTGAGATTTTGTACTTGGCTCCAGATGTGTCTTGGCTTGAATAACAGGCTTTACAAAAACGCTGAGTCTCAGGGGGTTAGAACATAGGGTTCTTGAGCATGTTAAAGTGGTCGATTATAGTGTCTCGTTTGAGTATGGAGTTAAGAGTGGTTAGATGGGGATTATCAATGTGGACAAACTGGGTTCTGCTTAATGTAAGGCCATGGGAGATAAAAAAAAAAGAGTAGAAAAGGCAGGAAAGGGAACAGCCTACTATGTGCAATGCACTGTAAAGTGTTTTCTGTACTATGATTCTAGGAGAGTAGTTAGACATTAGAAGATCTATTCAGAGATCTTGAAACTAAGACAGTGTATTGAAGGAAGTCCAAGGGAGAACAATAAGCAGTATTTCACTCATGGCTTGCACCTGTAATTCCCCACATCATCAGTAACATCAACTTTTCCCATGAGTCTTCATTTGGCCTCAAGGTCCTTCTCAGCCTAGCAATGGAGTCAGCCATTAACAATTCATTGATATTGATATGAAAGACAAAAATCTCATTGCTCTCTCTGACTTCAGTAACGATTCATGGAAATTGGATGTGAGATGAACCCCCTTTGCTGTCTTTGACTCAAGATGTGCCTCTCAGAAGGAACTATTTATTTTGACTTCCTATTCCATTTCCTTTTGCAGTCATTGTTGTGACAAAAGATTATTCTTCAAACGATTTTCTACTGATGCCAATGTTTTTACCTGTGAAACTAACCAGTATTGTAGTCTTGGGGTTTATGGGTACCCACTAATTTTAGGCAGAATTGGAATTTTTGTAACTTTTTTCTTGAAGTGGAAGTGAGCTTGAAAAAGAACCTCCTATTTATTTTGCCTTCTCCTCAGTGCCTGGCCTCATTCAGAGTACACAGCAGGTACATAATAAGTACTTGTTGACTTAGTTGAATGTCAAACCTTTCATATAAGCAAGTGTAATTTACCTAAAGAATGTTATAGCCTTTAGAAGGGCTAATTAGAGCCAATAATTGGACTGACCTATGCTGGTTCTGAAGTACTTAGTGGTAATAATACTGGTTTTGCAAGATGGATATTTTACTGTTGAGCCTGTCGGTTTGAGAGGCTCACTGTTTTATGGCCTGTATGTGGTGATCATTTGGATGTAACGATCAAATGGGGGTTGCCCAAATTGATCGTTATAACAGGATTCCACTGTAATTACATCTCCATAAATGATACTCAAATTCACTAGGGAAATCAACAACCCCTTGGTGTGCCTACTTCCAGCGCTGATTGCAAGTTCAGGTTCTACTGCACTTTCCAAACAAAAGGTAATTAAACTTTTATAAAACATAGTTAAGCCAAAATGAAAAGGCTGTTTTGTGTTCTAGATTCAAAGGTGCTGCTCTTTGTAGACATCACAAGACAATTCAATTTAGAAGAATAGGCAGATGTTTGGATCTTGTACAAATTAATACACACATATTATTAAGACACTAGAGAGTAAGCTTGTTGGAGTCAGAGCAATGGGTTTGAATCTTAGCTGTATTAGTTCTATACCTATATTGTCTTGGGAAAGTTATGAAATCCCTCTGAGCTTCAGTTTCCTCATCTCTAAAATAAAGATACTATAGTTTCCGCCCCATTAGGTTTTTGAGACAAATAAACTATTGCTTGTGAAGTGCTGACCACAGTACTGGCTGGGCATGTTGGTAAGTACTCAACAGGTCTTAGTTATTACTGCCATTTAGATTTTCTTTTTCAATCCAGCCACTTTCCCCTGGTGACACCATGTAAAACAATATATTTGTTTCTTGTGCCTTTGTAAGAGTCAATTGTTTCCAATCCCGTGTACATCAGTACCTTCCACCTTTAGTTTATCAGTTCTTCCATTCCGGAAATCTCTGGCTTAACCTCCATGTTTTAGACATATTTGATTGGGTTCATGCAGTGGGCTTTCTACCTTATTAAATTAATTAGAATATTTAGTCAATTCCATGTTCTTACTGTCCTATAGCACCTGTCACTACAAGCATGCAAAAGGTCATGGGATGATCCCAAATGCACATTGTCGTTGTGCCTTCCTACAAAGGATGCAACAGGAGCCATTTTCACATCCATCTCAATCCCATTATGCCACCAAAATGACATTTAGGATTATTTGCCAGCTTTTGATTCCCTTTCCAATGGTAGGAATACTTTCACGTTAGTCCAGAAATGATCCTACTCTGCAGACACTCAGCCAACAAAAATTACCCTCTCTAAATAAAAACAAATAAGAATAAACATGTCTTCCTTTACCACCCATGTAGTGTGTACTGCATCATCAAAATTTATTGGTGAGTTGCATTACAAAATTCAAGTGTCAGTAAAGCCACATATCAGGATACAAAAAGAATGGACTTGCCAATGCTCCCATAGGGCACCTTTTTGTTTTAAGAAGCATATTCAAAGAGAAACTCATTCCAATAATAATCAAGAGTTAGAAAAGTAGTAAAAACCTCAGTTCAGACAGTACTCTTTTCTTAAATTATTCTGAGTTAGTTTAAGAATAAGAGAAAAATGAGAGACCAATTGCCTTAAAACAATGACCTCTCAAACGGTGGGAATTCATATTATTGTTACCTGGACACGTTCCTTTGATTAGCCTTGCTAAGTAAGAATAACTGACAAGTATCTGGTTATTTTATTGGTTACAGTTTTCTTTTTATAACATACCTTTCCCATCTGAGTTTTATTTTTTTTAGTTTTCCTCATAACCCTTGGTATTTTTGTTTTTATTTTTGACTTCCTAATAATCTATACTTTTGTTGCTCTTCCAGTAATTTTCATTTTATGTTTTATTTAATTTTTATAAAATAATACTATTTTGAAAACTAGTATAATTATGTTTCTGGCTACTGCATTTTTTAATAATGAATAATGAAAATCTATAGAGATCAACCTATAGACTAAATTCTTCATTCTAGAAAATAGGTCAGTCACTCAATAACTGCTCATTAAATGCCTTGATGTCCCATGCTTTGTGCTAAGCATTGGAATTATAGTAGATCAAGCAGGAAATAATTGTACAAAAAAATGGCAGGAAATATGCTGTTAGTTGAACTGTGCTAGTTCCTTTGATCAAAGATTTTATGTATAAAATTGGCTTATGCCTTGCTTTTGATACCTCTTGCCACTGAGGAAACATCAACATTAGACTTGTCCTTTGGATACAGTATAAATCATAATTGGTGAAGTTTCTATAAATTCTTCAACATATTTTTACTGATATTGTCTGTTTAAGATGAACATTTAAGACAGTCCACCAGCAGGAATACATGTAATACTGAAGTGTTTGATCATGACATATTTATATCACATGTATCTCATATATTATAAATCATGATCTTTATAAAGTACAAGTATTGCATCAAATTTTAAAATATTAAACCTTGTTTGATTGCAATTATTTTACATAAATTGGACTATTTTTTTATTGTCAAAAACACCTAGAAAAATCATTGAATTTTCTGGCAAATTCTTCATGCCACCCATTCTTAACTACCCTTGGCCCATCCCAAACCTAGACTTTTTTCCCCACACCTGAGTCAAATTTTATGTTATTTCCTTGATCTTTGCTTAGGTTTATCATCATATAGGGACCTTTACTCTTTTGTTGATTCAATCCAGGCTTTCAAAATAAAACACAGATGGAAAAATGGGGCTTGAGCCTGTTCTGGACCCTTTGTCTCTGTCTCAATTTCCTGCTGAGATTATCATGGTGAGATTGTGAAGGAAGTCCTGGTACATCTGGATATCCAGGTTTAATTTAGAAGGTACCTGAAGGGTGTATAATTATTTAAACAGCGTGATTAAACAAGGTGGTAGAGAAGTTTAAAAACAAGGAAATTTGGAAATATGCTTTGCCGTCTTTTCAAGTTTAGGAGGAGGCCAATGAGGGTTACAGACTGGAAAAACCTAGGAGTATCCTCTCAGCATAGGGAGGAAGGAGACTGCTCTAGTCCATGCACAAAGTTCAGTTTTAGGGAAAACTAATATTATTGGTCCTGTTAGTAGAGGCAGCACTAGTGCCACCTACAGAATGTATTTAACAAAATACAAGACAGCCCTGCGTGGTGTGGCTCAGTGAATTGAGTGTTGGCCTGTGAACCAAAGTATCACTGGTTGGATTCACAGTGAAGACACATGCCTGAGTTGTGGGCCAGGTCTCCAGTAGGGGGCGTACAAGAGGCAACCACACACCATTGTTTTCCTTTTTCTCCCTCCCTTTGCCTCTCTCTAATAAATAAATAAATAAATAAATAAATAAATAAAACCTTTTTAAAAATAAAATAAAATAAATATAAAATCTTCAATTAAAAAACATACAAGACAGATGGCCTCTCCCTTAAACTTGTATTCAACTGGAGGAGACAAGAAGTAAATAAGGGACCACAATATAAGAAAATGATGGTTTGTATGAAATGCTATAAAGTCAATAAAAAGATGCTAAGATAAGAAATAAAAGAAGTACAGACTACTTCATATAGAGTTGTAGGAAAATCCTTTCCATTGAAGTACTAGCATAATCCCAAAGAACTGGAGGGATTTGTCAAATGAATATTCTTCCAGTCACAGGAAATTATTTCTAAAAGCCCTAAGACAGGAATGAGCTCGGATGCTAGTAGGCTAGTACAGTTAAAATATAGTGGATATGAGTAGAGTGAGCAAGATAAAGTAGAAGAGGTAGGCAAGACCAGATCAGGCAGGGATCTATAAGTTTTATATCAGTTCAACTTTTAGGCTACAGAAAAGTAGAAATCTTAGGTTGGACCACAACGTGATAATATTTTAATCATTAAAAGCTGATTCTGACAGCTATCTGGAGAAGAGGTAGAGGGGCTATTGGTTCAAAATGGAAGTGGGCAGGGTAGTTACCAAGCTAACGCATAAAGCAATGAGCATGTGATGATGTCTAAGTGAACACGCCTGTGGCCCTGAGACAGTAGTAGGAGAGCAGATGCACAGTACATCTTGGAGGTACAACCAATCACACATGCTGATGTGGTTGGTGATGCATACATATGAGGATCAAAGATGATTCTTAGGAGTCTGGTTTAAGAAATTGGATTTGTGGTGGTTATATTTAATAAGACTAAAAAGACTGGGTCTAGATCAAGAATTCAGCTCTGACCATGCTGAGATGCAAATGGGAAATCAAAATGGAGATACCGAATGAACAGATATGTGCCTAGGATGCATGGGGATAGGTGGATGGAGATAGAAAATTAGAAGTTACCAGAATTTTGATGGTATTTGAAGTAAAACAAATGGGTGGGATGGCTCAGAGAGAGAGAAAAAGAGAGAGAGTGTGTAGATATAATGTGAGAACAGTTTTGATGTGAAAAGGAACAGAAAACTGAGCAAGAATCAGGGAATGGTGTAGGATCAAGTGAAACTGATTTCACTTTTTAAGATGAAAAAATATTAAATCTATTTTTTTGAGTGCCATGGATCAGGTACTATGGTAATTGCTTTAAATTAAGAAATTATTTAATCTTAATACCAAGAGGTAAGTACTAGTATTTGCCCCTTTATTAAATGGGGGGAAAGATTTATAGAAAATTTAATTACATTGTCCAAGGTCATATGGTTAGAAATGGGCAGAGCTGGGCTTTGAATTCCATAATGTGACTCCAAAATCACCATGTAATACTCTCTACTACCATAGCAAGTTTATAAGTGAATAAATAGGGACAAATTATTAATAATATAAAAGGAATAAAAATGAGAAATAGGATTTATAGCAGAAATAGAACATTTGAACACTGCAATAGGTACAAAAGCAAAGAAAGCGGGTGCAGCAGAATTGCTTGCAAACAGGTTTTGTGGTAAGAAGATAAAGACCTTTCTGATATCTTTGGTACTCAGAGAAGTATGGTGAGTTGCCTTCATTGAGAAGAAAGATAAAAGGGATACAACAGTTTTTAAAAGTGAACAGCATGGTAGGAAATAGTTATCTTGGAAGATCCAGCTGAAGAAATAAACACCAATACAGAACAAATATACAAAGGAATGGAAAATATGAGCAAAATAATATGAGATATGGAAGAGAGATCTGGGAAACCAAATGTGTGAACAAAATAATTACTAGGAGCCAAAAGGGAACATATGAGAAATAATGAACAAAGAAATAATAGAATAACAGTTCACTGAAGTGAAAAACTTAAAATTTCTGAAAGGACTGTTGAATTCCAGGCATAATTAACAAGACACACAAACATAGTGTGGTAAAAACGTCTAAACTTCAAAGTGACAGACAAAAAAAAGAGAAATGGAAGCCCAATGGAAGCCATAAGGTAGCACAATAATATTTTCAAAATGTTAAGAGAAAAGAATAAATTATCATTGTAAACCTAATAAAGCTATCTTTAAGTAATAAATACAGATATATTCACAGAAACAAAAAGCAAGAGTGTTTACAACAAACACAAGTTTACAGTGGGAAATCTCTAAAGGAAAGGAGGAAAGGAGACCAGAAAGGAAGGTTGACGGACACGGTACTGTGTGCTCGCTACACTGTTCCTGTGGCGCGGTGACTGCAGTCAGCGGGAGGCCATCCTACAGCGTCTGACCAATGAGTCGTGAGAGGGAGGGACGAGTGGGACTAACTGAGGGCCCTTAGTGGCCCTCAGATCCCAGAGTAGCATCTCAATATGATACAGTCTCCATCGGCTTGAGTCCCTGACTGATTTTAAGAAGAAATGGCCTCGCTCACCTTCATTTGACATGTTTGATGTGTGTGAAAAATAAATATTTGATGGTTAACTCACTGAGATTTCAGGGTTAATTTGTTGTTTCAGCATAATCTGCTTATTCTAACTAACATTAAAAAAAGCTCAAGTTAAGAAAATAATGAGTAAAAATATTGGTAAACAAGTAGGGAAAACTAAACAAACATTATTTATAATACTGTATTAAAATAAAAAGAAAATATTTAATATGGAAACTTAGAAAATATCAGAACTGAGGTAATTTATAGTCTATCAACACACCCCATTCCCTGTTCTTCCTGACCTTGAGCTAGCCTACCTTTCTCTGCTCCGTCATTTGTGGCCACCTAAGAGGGTCTCCTTAACTTTTGCCCCTTACGGCTACTTGGAGTGGTGATAATCTGCAAAATGATATTAGGACTCACATTTTTTATGTGGTGAAAATTACATCAGTCAACAGAAGTAAAAATGTTGAAAGAACAAAATACTGCAATAGTGATGCTTACGAACACTTACTTCTATGTACAAAATTCTTATCAAGGACTAGATACATGGAGGAAAAGTGACAAAACCATTAAGATACAGTATGTTGGCCATAATTTTATGAAGAAAGTTTATCCTTCCTCTCAACTATTTGAAAATTTCTATATTAATGTAAAACAGGATAGCAGAGTTTAGAAATATAAAAATTTTAATCTGGGTAGGATTATTTAATGTACTAGCTGTGACAGACATACTCTAGAGTGACCCACAATGAATCACACCACATACAATCCCCTCTTTTCAAGTGCAGTGGAAACTGTCTTGTTTTTGCCCAAAATGATAAAACAAAGGCAATAAGATGTCACTCTCCTGATAAGGCTACATTATACTCCAAAGGTGATGGCATGATGTTCCACTGATTACATTATGTTTGTAAGACTGTTTAGCACACTAATGAGAGATGCTCTCTTGTGCACCTTGCAAAGGCAAACCTCTAAGTGGGGAAAGGCACCACACAAAAGGGCAGGTAGAGTGATATCTTGACAACCTGCTTCTGCTCACAGCAAGAACATTTATTGACCTTTCATGATTTGAAGTTGCCCCAACTTGGCATGGATTTTTAGCTGTGTGATTTACTAGCCATATGACTAGTATTTTTTGAAGTCTTCTTCAAATTAGTGTCTGCAATAATATGATAATAACAATGTTATTTACCTTGCAGTGTTTTTGTGAGGAATGGATATAATGTATGTAAAATGTCAGGTGCACAGTAGGTTCTCAATTATGATTATTGTCAGACATAAGAAGTGTCAGTGGTCACTGACCTGTCCAAGCCTCTGCTTTTTATGGTAGCCCCTGCAAGATCCCTGAAAGGACTGAATAAGATAAGGGAAAGGAAAGCCCTTCTTGGCACGTAATAAGTTTTCATTAAGATTGGTTATCCAAATACAAATGTTGCTTTTTCTCTCCTACTTACATACACATATTCATGTACATATACATATACATATACATATACATATGTGTACATATACATATACACACATCTATATCCATGGGAGGGAAGAGAAGGAGAGACAGAATGCCAATACTTAAATGAGCTCATTTTGATAAACTTTTCTAAACATTAAACTTGACAAAAAATATTAGGATCTATGATCAGTTCAGAAATGACTTTTTATTTTGAACTAAAATATTCTTCAAAATGTTTCAGAGAAGAGTCTATTTCTCTTATAAACTGTCATTACCATTTCTCTTTCAGAAAATGAAACCATCATTTCCGGGAAGGAAGTGGATGCTAATGCACATCTTCCACTGTGCGACTCACATCTTTCAGCTTTCTGCAATCGCATCTCGTACTCTTCACCCTCAGGATTCAGATCCATCCGCTGTGTAATTATATGTTCTTCAAGAGAAATTGATGAGAGTGTGAATGCTCTGAAACCATATCCTGTTTCCTCACACAAAACAATATTTCCTGTTTCTACAGATGACTTGAAAAACTGGAGCATTCAGTACCAATCAGCCCTTGCTCACAAAGAATGCACAGCCGTACTGCCCAGAGCTCATTGATTCTCACCTGTGACCTGAAAGAGCAAACACAAACTGTCGGGTTCTCAGATTTTAGATGCAGATGAGCTTTGCACTTTCACTTCATCTATGAGGAGCACGTGGTGAATTCAAAGTGCCTTCACAGAGGTACATTGTCTCCTTTGACCCTCTCAGACACCGTAGATATTATTAGCTCTGTGCTATACCCCCCCACACAGATATATTCTTCTGTAAATATATATTTATATAGTTGCAGAAGTAGATGCCTTTCTCAACCCACGTTATGAGTAAAGGGCAGGGCCAGACCTGGCATCTAACATCTCAGCATCTCTTCTAATTAATGGTAGTTTTCAAAACTTATCATGGATGTGCCTTCAGACAATGGTGACCTTGAGCTTCTGCAATTTGAGGAAACTTGGGTTCGAGTCTCAACTCTTCCTTTTACTAGCTAAGTGTCTACCTGAAACTTAGTTAAATCCTTTAAAATTTAATATTCTTATTTGTAAAATAGGTTCAATAATTGGGGATTTTTAGTTATAAAAAACTAAAAGAGATAATAATTCCAAAATACTCCACACTTATTAAAACCTCAGTGTTAATCTAAATAATTTTCATAAGAAAAATGGTATTCTGCTGTCTTTTATGAATAATTCTCCAACTACACAGGAAATATTCCATATAGATACAAAATTCTAGTGAATAGAAATGGTTCTAAGAATAAAAATAATTTTTACTCTTTGTAAAAATGGAATAATTTTTTTTCTTGAGTCTGATAAAAAATATAACACTTATCAAGTTGTACTTCAAATAATATAGGTTGTCCACATTCTCAAAAACACATATTTTCACAGGGAAATGAGGCCTAATATTCCTTTTTTCATTCTAAAAACCTAAGTGGGACAATTTTAGTGAAGGCTCAGGAATATATATATTTTTCTTAAATGATGAAAATAGTTTTTTCAAAACCATACCTATTTTATCTTTAAATCTTGGCAAACTTCCTTATATAAAGTCCCAATCAAGAAAATACAGGGCTATATATCACTATAGAACTTAGTATAAAGTTGTTTTTCACTGATTTTGGACTTTCTTGTCAAAATGCTTCAATATTTTGGTATCAGGTAGACAAACACAGCTTCAGAGGAAACAAAAGAAAAATTACATTTCATTAAAGAGAGGATCTGGGCAAGCGGATATTTGGTTGAATGGCCCAAATATTTTATATTAGTGGCTGCTTTTTTAGTGTTGTTATGCCTATACTTTGAATATTAAGATGATACATAGTGACAATGTCAGGAGAAGAATGAAGTACAGGGATACCTTGTTTCATTCCTGCTTCATGCCTTGTTTCATTGTGCTTTTCTTTACTGCCCTTTGTGCGTTTTACAGATTGAAAGTTTGTGGCAACCCTGTGTTGAGCACATCTATTGGAGTCATTTTTCCAATAGCATTTGCTCATTTTATTTTCATAGTTCTCATAATATTTCATACTTTTAAATTAATAGTATCTGTGTTATGGTGATCTGCAAGCAGAGATATTTGATGTATCTTAATATGTCCTCAGAAGCAGCAACTGGCATAAAAGACACTTACAATTTCCAAAAATTAAACAATGGGTCTTTGTCCTAGTTAAAATATTAGTTTTTCAGTAAATGAACCCAAAAGGAATGAATTCAAAGTAGAGCCACAAAACAGATTTTGATTCTATATCAAACTCTTTTTTGCTGGAGAGTAAAAGAAACTATGTGAATCTATTATTACCAAGTGATGACTTCAGATGGCATCAGTAATGATTCCACTTTCTTGGAACATCATGTGAACAATATGCATCATCACTGAGCTGAGATCACAATGAAAAGAATCATTGAATCACCACTCATCAAATGTCTCTCAGAGCCAATAATTTTTATTTTAAATGCAAATGAATGAAAAACATATGGAAAAAGATTTAGTTCAGAGTGATTGAAGGCTTGTGGGAGAGTGCCAAGAAAAACAAGGTCATCTTCATGCATTGTATTCCAAGAATCTTTGGTTTCAGGCTTCATAGCTTCTAGGAGATTTCCCTGCCCAACGATACGCACAGGGAGTCCTGTTGTTTCCATTACACTGTCTAGAGGGAGTGGAGTCTGTTTATAAGCTCGTGCAGTTCGGTTTCAAATATTTTGCAGGGCAAAGATCCTGGAATGCCTGTCGGGATGGGATTTTTGTGATTAGATACTATCATGAGTGGCTCGACAAGTGAGAAAGTGTTCTTCACTCTGAATTGGGACAGGTGGGAGGAGTGGGACCTTCAGGGCCACCTTGGATCTCGAAGGGTCTTGATGTTTCTGCCTCATTTCTGTGCAGTAGCAAACTGTTTCTCCTACTTTGCCTGTCTTAATATTCTGTTTCCCTCCTCAATTAGTTAAGGTTCTTTGGGTTACATACAATAACAAAAATCAAATTGAGCCAATACAAGTAAAGAGGAAAGAAATGAGGAAATCAGGAGGTAAAAAGCCTTGGGGAATGCAATGTACTCCCTCCCTCCTTCTTCTGCCTTTGGTTCTCTTAGCACATGTTGTTCATTTAGTACTCTCCACTGTTCAACTCTCTTCATCTCTGTGCGTAGTGGAAAGACAAATAATCACTTCTAAAGCTAATATGACTGACTGCCTGTCAGCCCAGTTTACCAATTTCTGGAGAGGAGTAATCTGATTGGTCTAGGTTTAGTCAGGAGAACCTCCCCGCCAGTGCAATTACCCACCTATGGCTAGGGTTGAGGGGTCAGATATGACATACACTGTTATCAGATCTAGAGTATGGAGTGGAGGTGTGATCAGCAGTTATGAAACAATGAGGACTGAACTGAGCAGTTTCCCTGGAAACTGTCTTCTACATTTGATTGTTTATTGTCATGGAAGAGATACTAGTATGCACAGGAATATTCTGCATCACTTTATTTTGTAACTTGATCCTTTCACTCCTCAGAAACACTGCTTTGGTTTTGTTCTAATATAGCCACACCAAACAAAGAGTGATATGGGGGAAAGTTTAGAAAAAGGTTTGCAGCTGAGGAGGTCTGAGTAAACAACTCTGGTTATTTGGTGATTCTGCCTCACGGTGTACTCTTCCTCTTCTAAGCATCCCTAAAGGTCACGGTTACGTTTGAGCTCATCCTCACCATGCTAGGGTGTAGCTGGGAAACTTAAGAGGAAGGGAAAGAATACTTCTAACTCACTACATGATCTATGAGACACAAGTTTCAAATAAAGGATGTTCTAATCATAAAATCAACAAAATTGTGAGAAATTTTGAGATGATTTATTATGCTTTCATTCTTAAAAGGCACGTATTACCAAGTCAGATTTCCTTATGATACTGTGTTCTTAATAGGAATAATTAAAGTCATTATCAAGAACAATAAACGTGTGTAATTAAAATGATACTATGCAGAACAATGCCTGTATGATTTATAATGCATTCCAACAGTTGATTTTTCTACAGCATTGCACAAGGTTACAAAGTGTATGGAAGCATCAGAAAGCCTGGACTCCGATCCAGGCTACACTCTTTTCCAACAGTGTGACTAGGACCCATTCCTAACCTCTTTACCTTGGATTTTTAAAAATGTCTAGACATGAGAAATAAAATCTGCTTCACAAGACTGTCATGAAGATTAAAATAGGAATCTCTTGCTCCCTAGTATATAGCACACATTTGACAAATATTAAGTTTTATTAATTTTTGTTTTTACTTTTTACAACTCTGTGACAAATATAGGCCAAAGGGCTAGGCACTTGGTTGCAAATTCTGAAAATCAATAAACATGAGGCAAATTATCCTTCAGTTACAATTATTGACAGAAATCAAATTGATTTCTTCATGCAAACAAGAAGCAAAAAACAAGGGAAGCGATGATGACTTAGAACTGAGAACTGAAAACCCATGGCAGCTGGGGCAGAGCAGGCTGGTCCACCCCAGTGTCTATACTCCCATTCTTATTTAGTCATAACATTATGACTTTTAGCAGGGCTCATCACTGCGCAAAACAAAGACCACATTTTCTAGCCTTCTTTGCAACTATGCATGGTCCATTAGGCAATATATGCTGGCAAATATGACTAGTGCTAACCACCGGTAAGTTTTCTTCAAGAGAGTGGGAGTTACCTCTTAAAGGGAAACGGCAGAGTACACTTGCTTTTTGGAGATCTGCTTAGACCCAATATGTCTAGGTTAAAAGTCACACAACAAGTATTCCAGAAATAAGGGTCCTAAACCTTATTTGCAATGCACTTTATAGAGTCAGAGGCTGAAGAACAATGAAGGTCCCTGGGTACACAGAGTGAGAAAGAAGGACTGCAGAGCTGAGCATCATCTGTCAGCCTGTACTGCATGGCTGCATAACCCCAGGCCAGTTTGCTGGTCTTAACTGACCAGTTTGCTTCTCCAGGCACCTCTGGTTCAGGTGAGACCATCGTATGCTTCCTCTGCACAAGAACATGTTTGGGTGTTTCTCACAGTTTTTAAATGAGTACTGTGAGAAACTGCATGAACAGCAGTGAGGTGGGAAAAGAAGGTTGGGCCAAGTTAAAATGAGCAAGGTGGACCAAACATTTTATAGGTTTATTTATGAAAATAGAGAGAGCTCACTATTTACCAATCATTCATTTATTTAATCTTCACAATAGCTTCATGAGGTAGGTACTGCTATTGTTTCCAGTTGACAAAATGAGAACAACGGACACAGAGATATTGCTAGCTGTGTGTATACTGGAGTCAAGATTGGAACCAAGGCAGCTGGTGCAACAGTTCCCCACTCTACGGTGCCTCTATGAGGCTGGACCTCCACTAGGGAAGCAGCCAGTGCTCACTGACATGCGCACTGTGTGCGGAGCTTTTAAATGAAAGAGGTGAGATGCCAGCCTTGGTCTCGCAGACTCCAGAGCACATGCTGATAACAGAATATAATGCCATGTCATATAGCAGAATGTACAAGGTGGATGCAGGGAGAGAGGAAAGGGAGCATTAATGCAGTTCAATCTGGTAAAGGAAGGAACTTGAGTCTCAACAAGGGAGAGCTGGAGGCAATGAGAACACATACATTCCTGTAACATTAATTCAATAATTTAGTTTTCTTTTTCAAAAGGGTATGTTTCATTCATTGGTATAATCATAAACTTCATTACATGGGAAGGCTTATAAAAGGAAGGGGCTTGAACTGCAGGAGAGCTAAAATTCACAAAGATCCCTTCTGAAGTTTAGCTTGGGGGGCCCAGAATTTAAATTTATACCCCCCAGCTGGCCTGGAAAAATATAAAATCCAAATGGCCAAGTTGGCCTTGGAATCCTTATATTGCCCTCCAAGAAGGATATGTTCTGATTGAGTGTTGAGCACAGCAGGAAATATCATTACAGACCTGGAATCCAGATTTCTACCAGAAAATGCGAAGCATCTGGCAGTTTTGAGAGGTAATCTTTCCAGATTTACTTTCACATAAACTGTACTCCACTACAGCACCAGAAATCATCAGAGAAGATTGTTTTTAATATAGTAGTTCAGAGAGCAGCACAAGAAAACTTAAATGAAGACAGCATTTCATGCCTAGGTCTTGATTAGTAAAGAAAGCAGCCCCAGCCCGTACGTGTTTGTTAGAAAGGTGGGCTCACACAGACAGTCGTGACATCCCCAAGGCCTCCTATGTAGCACATTCAGTTCCGCAGAATTCTGCGAGGCACCTTATTCTTTTTTTCTGAAGTAGTTGGCTATTGATTACCTATTAGTTTGGTAGTTATTTTTCCTTACAGGAAGCTAAATGAAGTTGTAAACTATCTTCCACAACTTTGCTGTGAGCATAATGCTGAGTTCCTTTTTTATTAGTTTGAAAGATGGGTTTCTGGTCTGTTTTTTGTTTTGTCTTGATTTTTTAGTTAAAAAAAATTATATCTCCAGTGTTAAATCCATGTGGGTTATAGGGAAACACATTGCTTTTTTTATCCTTTTCTTTCTTATTCTTAGAAATAAATATGTATCAAACTATACCTAAACACTTGAGAAGACACTTCCGTAGCATTCATTGCACTCCTAACATCTCTTAGATAATTTCTCTCAGCAGAAGACCTATAAGCAAGACAAGGTCAAAACATAGGTTCAGTTTGGTGGTAGAAGTAGAAAGAACTAGAGCAAAAGAGGAAACCTGAGAAATTTTCCATGATCTATGTTCTCAACATCATGAAATAGAAACAAGAGAGTTACAAAAACAGGAGACATTTGGAAATAGTCATTTATAGCCAAATGTGCAATGTGAGATGTTTGAACTGCCTATGGAATATAAAAGCGAAGCTGAAAAGTGTACATTATCAAGATTGTTATACAATACTGTATTACTGTTTTTTTCCAAAAACAGAACATGAATTTGGATCTTAATTACAATGAAAGCAAATGTGTAAAAGTTTATTTCCTATTGTTGTTTGTCTATAGTTGATAGTGTGACAAATAATTGCACTGCTATTGTGGATGGCAGATAAGTAACTTCAGTAGAAATCTTGCCCTACATGGCAACCAAACAGCTGTTTATCATTGGCCTAATTATCAAGTTAATGAGATGCTAATTTCTATATTCATAAGGCATGCATGAACAAGTACTAGTGTATGCAAAACAGGGTTTAGTGACAAACTTAATAAGTAAAATAACAAGGTATTGGTAAATAAGCACAAATGGTATTAAAATCTGAGGCTTTGCTCACTGGGAAACTGTACAGTTCCAGATGCACGGCCCAGCCGTTACTGTCTTTCACGTGTCCACCGCGCTGACAGCAGCCTTCTTGGTCATCTTGACTCAGCCCCTGCTGTTTCTGTAGAGCTCCTATTATAGTTGCTTAATGGGGGCCGAATCAGACACACTGTGTAGATTTATGGAAGGTCGTTTTAGTCCTTATGGGACTGTGGGGCCAGGCTTCCAATTTCCCTAGGACAAAGTAGATGCCATCTTTTAGGAAATTAATATTGTCAGAAAAAACCTCCAATAAACACTACAGTGAAACATGCTTTATCCCTTCTCCCAGTCCATAGTGCCCCTGTGGGTAAAGTTTGTGTAACGTCCAGATTTGGGGTTTCCATATTCACTTGGAGAGAGAAACTGTTACCTAAATTAATAATAACAATGATAAGAGTAGCAATGTAACACATAGTTAAAGCAAATAGTAAAAAACATGACAATTTTGAAAATTTGTCTTTAAGTCCTGGAACAGCAGGAAGGAACATGATGTGGGGTTTTATTTGGAAGTAGAATTGGAAACTTGTGAAGTAGTTGTGAAATTTTGACTTGTGACATCTCCTTCCTGTCATAAAGCATGAGGTCATGAAGAGTGCCCTTTGGGGCAACTGACCTGCCATCATGAGATGAAGCACTGTGAAGACCTATTCACATCTTTTTGGTTGTATAATATCACACAGAAGAAAAGTGGTGCATTCAGAAATTCGGCTTTGCCCTCAGAGCAAAGTGACTAACCCTGAAATTCGACTTTCCCTCATTCATTTTTCAGAATGCAGCCACAGGCATGGTGTGTTGAACAGTTTACAGTAAAAATAAGGAAAAGACTAGAGAAGATAGCAAGAAAGTAGATGATGTGTCTTTTTAAAATCCATCCTGATGGGGAGGTGTGGAGTGATAGCAAGTTTCAAGTTGTATCATTGTTCATTGCCTAAACTGAAAGCCTACCAAAGGGGTTAAGTGAATGAAGGTGCAAATGTATGCAGTGTGCAAACAGGTTATAACGTGCCCCAGTCATATTTTGGGTCTCTGTTAGTGAAAGTAACCCAGTTATAACAGGTGGTTCTTTTATTCTAATGACATTGTTATTAACGGTAACTCTGCCTTGCATTTTATGTTTATCACATGTTGATTTATAGGAAATTTACAGAAAACTGAGTATAGGTTTAGTTTGTATAGGCTCAGACTCAGGCTGAGTGTGTATAATAAGTCAGTTTCGTCATGTCATAGGTATTGTTACTGAAGCCCAGAGTGTGAGATTGTTTGGGACAGAGCCAGGACCAGAAATCTGAAACTTTGTTACTTCTCCTTTTCTTTTCTACTTCAGTAATCAAGCTGAAAATGATTAGGGTGTTTAATATGGAATGTTTTGCAAATTTGCTTGTAAAAAACAAACTAGAAAAGTGTCTGATGTCTGACATGATTATAAAATGAGACCTTTTGATTTTTCCATACACACTAGCAATTAGTGTCATGTGTCCCCAGGGAATAAGAATACGATTTACCACATAGAACCAGAATTCTCTGCTACTCACAGGACACCTCATTTTCTAATATAAACTATGTGTGATCATTCATAAAAAGTTTAAGAATCTTCCAAGGACTCCAACTCATTCACTTCAACAAACATCTATAGAGAACTCTTTACACAATAGGAATCTCTGAAAGTTCATGGCCCTATGTGATGGAGGTATGCCCTTTGTAGTAGAAGACTAGGGTCATTGTCCAGGTAGTTCAGGTGCTGTTGGAACAAATAGTGCAGTAAGAATTACATGGCTGAGCTCATTGGATTGATCAAATCCAGCTAATTCAAAAATTATTTGATTTCATTAGGTTAGGTCAAAACTGCCTTCATGAATTGTTACAAAAAAGGTTTAATTCCAATTGCTTCTTTACACTGAGGACCACGAGTAGCAGTAATTTGCAGAAATAAAGCAGAGTGAACTTGGAGGTAAGAGGGGAGCTCACACAACAGTGGGCTAATCTGAGTTCTCATACAATGCATCACATTCACTTGTAACTTGTTAAAAACACAGCTTCTAGTGAGCAATATCTGACTTTCTGAATCAGATTCTCCAAAAGTGGGACTGGAGCAGCTTTGCTCTTAATAGACTTCATAGGTAAACTTGACATTTACTAAAGTCTGAAAAGCCCTAGGTAGGTCTTTGAACTCCATAAAGACAAGAATCTGCTCATCTCATGAAGTTCCGAGTATCTGAATAGTATTGTTGACTGAATTAATTAATGATAAAGTAGAAACTCAGGAAAGTACTATCAAACCGGAGATAAAGAGCAAAGAATCAGATGCAATGGAGGTGGCTTAGGTCAAAGCTCTGTGATAACCAAAATCAGAATAGCAGGTAGGAACAAAGGAATATCCCCAAATTTAATCCAACAAAGTCAAAAAACATTCATGTGGGCTCTGCAGAACTGAGTATGTATAAAAACCGCAGTGCTAGACCAAGCAAAATCTTATACAAGCTGCCTTATTTCTTCAGATTAAGATCCACTGTATTCATGTTTACATATCTAGAAAATCAGGATGCCTCTCACATTTGATGCATGTTACCAATTTTACTGTCCTGGACTGAACTCTCATATATTTTTTTTTTCCCAAGAAGCTTTTGTGTTTGTTCTTGCCAGTCACCCAAGGGTGCTATTAAGCCAAGACCATTTCAAACTAAATCCTCTCCTGAGGATTTTTGGACCATACTTTGCACTATGAATTGGGACTGCACACCTGTAAAAGTGATAGATTGTAGTTCAGGTTTTCATGGGAGATATTTCCCCCTTTCCTCCATCTAGTGTCAATGTTGAAACATACAAGTTTCCTTAACTGTCTTTTCTAAATGTTGGGTTTAATTCTTATTTATTCCTGCAATGAAGCTTTAGGACAGTTTTGTAAAAATCAGCTGTTAGAATCCCAGAGGGTGTGCCTCTCCCTATCTATCTGTCCATCTATCTATTCACCATCATCTCGAATCCAACTCTAATCCAGTGGAACATTAAATGATATTTTATCTTATGATCAAGAACATTTTATATGTGATAAAGCATAGGTTCTTTCTACCAAGATTGTATAAGATTCACAGCTTAGTCTATAGAGACAATAATGGGAATGCCTATGTTTGCCTAAAGAAAGCTGTGGTAAAAATAAACAAAATTAAAGGTTTAGATCCTGACAACTGCTTTTGATTCTGTAGTTGTGGAAAATAAGATAATGACACTAAGATTCCATAGTGTACTTTAGATTATTTTAGTACTATTTGGCACATTTGTAGATTCAATATGAGATAATCCTTCTCTCTCAGTGCAGAGCCCAGCATACAAAGTCTGTCCAGAAGGTATCCAGCCATGTAATACAAAAAATAAAGACATTTATTGAAGAAGATAAAAGATACAAGGAACATTGTACATAAGACAATGATGCCTCAGTTCCCTTCAAAGTAGGCACTTTGGGACCTCACACTGTTCTCCCAATCACCATGAGCTGCCCCATCATATTTTCCTAAATCCCATGGATGGTCTGAAATCTCTCCCTTTCAAAGGTGATTTTAGTTTTGGGAAAAGCCAGAAGTCTCAGGGCACTAAATCTGGGCTGTAGGGGGTCTGAGTTACCTGGATGTTTCACAAAAAATCTCTGCACCAGACATGATATATGAGCAGTCACATTGTTGTGATGAAGCTGCCAATCACCAGTTGCCCATAGCTGTGGCCTTCTGAATCATCCTAATAGTCTCTATGGAGGAATGTTCAAGCTTAATGCAAAATCTGATGCAGATTCATTGCTCTACTCAATCATTTTGAATGTGATGGCCACACAGTACACATGTTCACTCAATGGCGTCTACCACCCCCACTGACTGGTACAGTGAAGTTGTCATTGTTCACACATACACATTCCAGTCCGCTCTCCTTGGCTGCTGGGTTACGTTGATGTCACACAAACCATTCTCATATTAAAAGTGGCTGGACTTTTTGTGGACAGACCTTGTATTTAGGTGCTCCTCTACTGTCTACTGAGCTCCATGTTCTATAGCAGGGTGTAAACCTACTTGAGCGGGCTCTGCCCTCAAAACAGAAACTCTTCCTCACACTGGTTTCTGAAATCTGTCCAGCAATCATTCCTGGGCAACTTTAGGAAATTATACATGGCTTCTGTGTACATATTTTAATAAAATTCTTAACATTTGAAGATTACAAGAAAATATTGCTCTCTTATTTTTGATACAGCTGCTAGGATCAGAGGGATTTCTCTGTTTTGTTGTTCTTTTGTTTTGTACCCCCCTGCCCCCCGGCAAAGAAATTGTCATACATTCTTACTTTAAGGGAAACCAGTTTGTTTTTGTTAAGAGCGTAGAATTCATTTGAAGTGATGATGACTCGATTGGTGACTCTCTGGCTTAGCTCATAGTCTCCCTCCCTCAATAAGACAAACCAACTTTCTGTGGAGTAAGATTGCAGGCTGTATTTTTTTAACCCAGTCTGTTATTAATCTGTAGCCACCCAAACTTGACATTTTTTGACCCCAATTTCCCCCCCCTCAAAACATGAATGTCACATTTATCTTTCCTTTTATTTGCTCTTGACTTTTATGAGGTGAAGGCCACGTAAAAACTCTGTGGCCCTGCAGCTGTCCTCTGAAACAAGCACTTTGAAGTGCCCATGGCTCCACCCATTTCTCCAGCGGCCAGCCCCCTGGAGTCTGGGGGAAAAATTGGAAAGAAGAAGTGCATATTCTAACTTTCAGCAAAGAAAACTGGGAAGGAAGGCTTGACAGTATTATTAGCTCCATGTACCTACAGTATTTTTTTAAGTGTCTTAGTCTGTTCAGGCTGCTATAACAAAATACTACAAACTGAGCAGTTTACAAACAGAAGTTGACTATCTCACAATTCCGAAGGCTGGATGTCTGAGATCAGGGTGCCAACATGGTTGGACAAGGTCTCTCTTCCAAGCTGAGAACTTCTTGTTATATCAGCACGTGGCGGAAGGGGTCAGGGAGGTCTGTGGAATCTGTTACAAGTGCTCTCATCCCATTTATGAGGGCTCCACTCTCCTGACCTAATTACCTCCCACAGGCCCTATCTCCTAGTACCATTACCTTTTGCAATTAAGATTTAAACATGAATTTTTGGCAGACGAAAACATTCAGACTATAGCAATGGCAAACTTATTATGTTAGATAAACCCAATCTTTTCTTCAGTTTCCAACGAGTAGAAAATCAGTTGTATTTTCTTAAACTCCCCCAATAGCCTGAAACATAACATAACCCTTCCTTTCTTCCTCTCTCCTTCATTCCCTCCTTCTCTCTATTCCTGCCTTCTTTCCTCTATTTTCTCTTCCTCTCCCTCCCTCTCTTCCTTTTATTTATTTATTTTTTGCCCACATTTTGTGACTCCAACTAATGGAGTATCATTTTCGGTGATGGTAATCATAAATCACTGATTGTCATCTTTAACTATACGTCACACTTTCTATAAAAGGCAAGTAAGTCAAAGCATATTTTCCCATGGTCATCCCTTCCCAAACTCCATAGTCTTTAGGTCTTATAATGGAGTGAAACAAGAAACACATGTTTACATGGTCCTATTTGGTCTTTCTAGAACAATTGTGCTGATAAATTTTGATAAATTTTACAGTAACCACTAACATTTCATTGAGCTCATAGCTAGGTATCAGACACACTCAAATATTTTATATGAATTTCTTTATTTAATTCTATGAGGCAGATACTGCATTTCCAAAATTTTATGTAGAAGAAAATTGAGTCTCAGAGGAGCTAATAGCATTGTCAAAGTCACACAATACTAAGTTTGGATTTCTATCATGATATAATTGTCATGATATTGGGAAAATTATTGTCAAATAAATTTAAAATTGTAAAGCATATACAGAGAAGAACTTCACTGTAACAAAGGGAGTGTTTGAGAGAAAAAAGTGTTGTAAGATGTATACACCTTAAGACACGAATGGAAACAGATCCATTCTCTTAGACTTATCATTCTGCATCTGGAATCAGGATAGTCTTCTGGCTACATAAGCTGTGTATAGTTTTTCGGGAGGGTTTGTTTATAGTAATGTTAATAGTTTATTTTGAAAGTACACTTGGTTATTCAAAGTTTATTTTCCAGAATGTTTCCTATTTCTAAGAATTCATCAGCAGGCATAATTACCAAGATACATTATTCATTCCAGGGGATGCTTGTTGGTCCTTGACTCAGTATGTACTAAGTTTTTAAACTACTTTGTTCACTGCCATGTTATCCCTTCTTTCCAGGGGTAGTCTGTGGAATCTATTTTCATTTCCTAAGCCGTTTCTATCTAAGTAGTCTTTTAATAACATTCTTTGAGACAAATAGTGGTACCATTTTGACCTCTATTCATCACAGACTGAATAAGAAACTGCGATTCTCTTGAATTTCTCATTCATCTTCTTCCCAGTTCATTTTTTCTGTATCTATCACCAAGTCCTTGGAACCTTAGACCAAGGGTGTCAAACTCACTTTCACTGGGGGCCACATCAGCCTCATAGTTACTTTCAAAGGGCTGAATGTAATTTTAGGACTGTATAAATGTAACTACTTCTTAACAGTTAAGCAAGAGCTCAGTGCTGCCACCGGGTAGAAACAAGGTGCCTGAGCCGGATAAAACAAGGTAGAGGGCTGAATTCGGCCTGCAGGCCTTGTGTTTGCCACCAGTGACTTAGACTCTTCAACAATCTTGCATTTCTGAAGCAAAATGCCCATGTTTTTTCTTTCATATATATTTTTTGCATAGCTCCATCGTTAAGATTTAGTTAGAGAGAAAATCTCAACAACCACAGGGCAGCTTTCACTGCTCTGTGAGTACTTTGGGGATGAAATAAGAAGGGTCTCTGAGATCCAGGCTTTCCCCATCCTTGGATACTACTGGTGATCCCAGTTCTTTTTTTCTGAGGGCTCATGTGGACCCACAGAATTAGCTCCACCTGCATTAGTAAGTTGAGCCCTCTATTGTCCTTTAGCTCTGTCAACAAATGGTTCCTAGGGTTACCCACACAATAGGAACTAAGGCTGTAAAATAACACTGAGATGATGTATCCTTCCATATATTTTACATATGTGCACCATTAAATTATGAAACTGTGTAGCTATTTGGTTGATAAAAGGACTTTCTGTTAATGTTCTTTTAAAGACACCATGTCAAAGTCCCTGTCCATCCCTCCTTTATTTCAGCAGCTTTTAGATATTTCAATGGGCCAGAAATTCCTCAGTTGCTCAACCACTTAAAATTACTTCACCGATAGTGAACATGCTACAGAGCCCTGCTTCTCAATTCTCAAATATAATCTATTATACTTTATTTGATGATGTAAACTATGTAAATTCCCAATTAAATTACAAACTGGAGAATTAAGCAAATCCCAATTGCAGGAAACTGTTTTTTTTATTTCTAGAAGTTATTAAATTCTTATATTACAAAATCCTTAATACCATGACAATAAAAAAATAGGATAGAATAAGAGTCATGTGTTATTTCACTCTAGTAAGTTATTTTAATTTAAATCTACTAAAACAATACATTAAAATTTCTTCTTATGACTTTTACATAATTTCTATGTGTAATAAGTATATACTTGCAAACAATAGGTTATTAATAAATATTTGTTCCATGGTTGAACTAGAATTCCTAAGGGCTACTTTTAGCAAAACCAGACAAATAAAAAAATAATTACAAGTGGGAAAGGAACTCCAGTATGCGTGGGTGATTTGCTATGGGAAGAGAGGTATAAAGAAAGTGGGTGGAGAGGTCCCTGGATGGGATGTCACCTGAGGTTTGCAGAGGAGTTGGTGACTGGACAGTATGACTAGGGCAAGGGGTGTGACTGGTGGACAGGGGGCTGGCACAGATAGGAGCAGCTGCAGTGAGAAAAAAATTTTAAAGGAAATATTAGAAAGTTTTCCTATAGCCACAATTCTGTGAAATTTTTATACCAATCCTCAAGAAATCTCATAATAACAATCAGTTATTCTTCACAGATCTTGAAAGTCAATCCCTGTAACTTTGAAACAACCCCACTCTGAGACTGGCTTCAAAAGTAGCTCAGTTTCTAGGTTTCCGAAAGACCTATTCCATCACCCCACCTCCTACCTCTCACATTTATCTCAGTGCTTACATAAAGTCCATTCTCTGAAAACAATGCATAGGTGTTTTATATTAGGGTTCAGAAATTGATCTTGTTTTCCAGGATGTGGTCAGTTTGAGAGAAGTATGGTTGACTGAGTCTCCCTCACTTTCACAGAACCAGCCCTGGAAGAGTAACCAAGTTGCAGGTGCTTCCAGAGAAGGATCGGTCAAGGGCAAGCATAGGATGCAAAGGCAAAAACAAACTCAAATTTTATTAAATGTGAATAAAATGGATCAGTGATAGGTGTCCCAAATGAAATAGTTGCTGGTTTTAGCAGGCTGTCAGACTGCTCAGTTGGACAACACACAGAAGTTTAGTTGGCTATGCAGCTGACAAAAGGAAGAATGGATTTGCTAGCTGGGTTTCAGGGTCAGGGCTGCAAAAGCAAAGAAAGTTCTGATTTGTTTCTTGGTTGCAATCAACTGACATCAACTAACAATGGAGCACCATGCTCAGAAAATGCGTGGGAACAAGGGAGTAGGTTAATTGCCGCCATCATCATCCTACAAAGGACGCTGCACTACTGCTGCCCAAGTTGAGTTCTGAATAACGCCTGCTTTTTGGATGTTTGCTTCAAATGCCCAGGCAGGAGGAGTCAAATGGGATAAGCTTACACCACATGTGATTTTTCCCTTAACTGTTTTTCCTATTTTTAAAATAGAAAATGTATTTCTGAGAAAGACAATTACCACACGATTTCACTCATATGTGGAATTTAATGAACAAACTGAACTAACAAGCAAAATAGAGAGAGAGAGAAATAGAGACAGACTCAGAGAGCAGGCTGACAGCCCTGCAGGCAGTGGAGGGATTGAGCAAAAAAGAAACAAAAGAACTCATGGACATGGACAACAGTGTGGTGATTGTTGAGGGGAGGGGCGGTGGCAGTGGAAGAGGGTGTACAGGGAGGTAAATGGTAATGGAAATATACAATTAAAAACAATGCAAAAAATAAATAAAAGTCTTCATGGAAAGGAAAGAAGGAAGGGAGGGAGGGAGGGAGGGAGGAAGGAAAAGAAAGAAAGAAAGAAGGAAGGAAGGAAGGAAGGAAGGAAGGAAGGAAGGAAGGAAGGAAGGGAGGAAGGGAGGGAAGGAAGGAAGGAAGGAAGGAAGAAAAGGAAGAAAGAAAGTTTGTTTTCTCCTTGGTTTCTTTTCAGGGACCCACCTTTTATGAAGATTTATACAGTGGCAGATTTGATAAGCAAATGATATCTCACTTGTTAAAAAAATGCACAGCACTGATTAAGAAGAAAACATGATTACTAGGTAATTTAGCAAGACTCAAAAAAGATGGAGCTCAGTTGTAAAACCAGGGCACATAGATTAGCCTGGGGCAGGGGAGTCCAATCATCCCGGTTGTTGGAGCTGAGCAATGAGTCAAGGCTGACCTGCTAGCAGCAAGATTCAGAATGTGGGTCTTCATCTGGAGGTTTATGTCGTCTCCTGCCTTGTGCAATATTTCATTTTGGGATTCAAGGATATTGTTAATCCTGCTGGTTCTCAGACTGAGGCCAATCACTGGCAACAATGGTGAAGACTATCATACTTAGTGGGCCATCATTGGCATTTTAACAAGTGCTATGATAAGTTATATCAAACCTACATTGATAAAGTGAAGTGGCAGTTTGGCAATATTATACAGATGATTCACTTTGTTCTGTGTCAGTGTGAAGCACGTTAATTCCCAGGTGACCTGCAGGTGTCACACTGTTTACCACTTGCTGAACTGCTGTGTGATTGGTGGACTTTGAAAAAGCTTTGTGAAAGAAAACAAACCCTGAAATGTAACATTGATATCAACTAGACACCACTATTTTCATTTTACTGCAAAAATACAGTGGCTGCAGCCTTTAATGGCTTTAAATCCCCTCCAGGTCTCCCATCATTGCTTGGCTAGATGTCAGTTCCTGTGCTGACCACTAGCTGGATCTGAGCCTCTGATGTTGGGCGACATTCAGGCGATTGCAATTGTGTGCTCCCGGGTGCATTCCTTTCCTCTGTGCCTAGGGACGCCGAAGGATGCTAAAGGTATCATTACAACAGCATACAATTTCTTGTCACGGGGATAAAATACAGTGAACTTTTATGGCAGCAGCTGCTCTCCTCGAACTGGGATAAATGATTCTCTAAGTAATCACAAAGGAAAAAGAAGGAAAAAGGATAAAAGAAGGGAATAGAAACAAATATTTTCAGGAAAAGTATCAGTGGGGCAGGAGGGAGGGCTGAGACCGGCATTTATTGTGTTTTGACTCTGGTTTCAAGGTTCCCATTAAACTGTGGAAAAGGAGAAACGCAGGCTGTCAGGGGTGATGTCACAGCCAAGAAATGCTGTCATCCCCAGCACTGCCAGCTCTCCGGTCTCCAGGGCCAACACTGCAGAAGTGATTTTCTAGTCTGAAAACCTAAAGATGAAAAGGTAAAAAGCATACTGGGTATTTCACAATGTTTGATAGCTCATGATTGTGTAATGGAAAAAATGGGGGGGAGCAGACCACTTTCTCCTATCTGTGAGCTTGTGTATGTCAGGTAGGCAGGGAACCGTCTTCACAATCAAGAAGGTGACAAGAACATGAGGGCGATGACTGTGGACATCTTTATGGAGGCAGAAATTATAACAACAAAGAGAAAGTATGTAATAAAGTTTCCTTACTATTTCATAAATTTTGGCTGTGAGATGAATTCTTGTTGCAGAAACGATCGAGGATGTTGAATTCTTCTGAATCCTTTTGGAGAACCAATGGAAATTTCCTCTGTGACAGGTAGCAGGCTGCAAGTTAAGTCGTTTATGCTAGAGGTCTCTGACTCCGACATCAATAGTGATGTGGACTGCTCTGACTGGGTTCAGGCAAGCGACTCATATACTCTATTACCAGAAAAACACACACATCTGTGACCACGAACATAGATTTTCACATAGTTTGCAAATTTATCTGCTGGAAAGAAATTCTCTTCCTTGTGTAACATGCTTCTGGTGTTCCATTCGTTAGGGTGTTCTTGTGGTTCACCCTGGGCAAGCTGTCTGCTCCCAGTTAAAACCTGTACAGAATGATTGTAAAGGTTTTTCAACCTATAGGTCCACATGGTCCCAAAAAATAAAAGCTGATGTATCTTTTTCAAATGTTAAAACCCTCTGGATGCATGGGGAAATAATAAATAACTCCTCCTCTGGCCACCTGATAAAAGCCACTTGTTTTTATTCGGAGGTGCTCTTTGGGGCACCTGGGTGTTTCTGGTCTTTGTCTAGGACTGTAATGGTACAGCAGAAGGTGTCTGATGGTGAGGAATGCCAGTCAGTTAATTAGGAAGCTGACGTAATCCCCAGATCATGAGTGCTCCATTTCTCAGGGCTGTTGGCTCAGCAGTTAATTCCTAAATATTTGACTGGTTCATGGAAGCCACATGCCTGCCACAATGTCTTTTCATTCTTGTTAACTTCCTAGATTTCATTATTGTCCATTTCCCTTGATTCAGTCCTTTCTTCATTCTCAGAATGTTACTGGCCAATAAACTAGGTAGTACCTTCACCCACTTTGGGAACCAGACGAACAGCCTCATTTATCAAGTCTCCTTTAAGTCGTCTCCATATATCATTGTGAAAAAAATTTAGTTGCTGTAATTCTTGAGCTTGTATTCAGACTTCTCCAAAATAACATAGATTTTCTTTAAAATCAAATAACAGCAATGTGAAAAGTACAGGTTATGTTTACTTTCATTTATCACAATTTCCCATTCTCCACATCCTATATTTCCTTGTTCCTAGAATCAAATGTATGTTTATCATAGTGAGGTCATCCATTTATATCCAGTTTTTGATTCTAGAATGCTATCTCATTTCACTCAAATAACATAATGATGGTGTAAGTCCCTACAGACTTACTTGCTAGCTATTACTCTTCCCAAAGTTTCTCTAGGGATTTTTCTGAAAATTCCCAAGGAATTCCTCACAAAAAGCTCAGGAACAAATTCCACATGACTTCCAGAACCCTTCCCTTATCTATACCCTCCCGTTTTTTATGTTGATGGGAATAACAGGAGGTCACTCCAACTGAATCAATAGTTGCTATTGCTATTTCCTCACTTTCTGGGGTTGGAAAAGCATTGTTCTCTAGTTTAAATAGTGCCTACTATGGTGGCAATTTGAATAAAGGAGGAAGGAATAAGGAGCAGATATCCTGACAAATCAGAGGCATGTTGTGCTGCCCCTGAGTGAAGGATTGCAGGGAGAAATGAAAGTGTGCCTGGAGGAGGGCACGAGAGCTCGGCTTGGCCATTAGTACATGTTACATCCATATGAAATAGCCAGTCAACAGTTGACTAGTAGGGTGGTCTAGAAATATAATTGTGGAAGTTGTCAGGATATAAATGGTAATTAAAGACATGAGAATGGCAATTTAACCCTTGAAGTCTGTAATAAGAGAAGATCTCAGACGAAAGATCATCAGTATTTAAGGGACCACCATGGATTGATAGGCTGAAAGAATGTTTTGGAATATGCAAAAAGAATAAGAGAAAAATCAACAACAAAAAAAAGAACTTGGTTATTTATTGGATACAGAGTAACACATGAGCACTTAATAAATGATTCTAAAGTTTGAATATGGGTTACTGGTATTTGTTGGTAAATTGTAAATGTTTGTAAGTTTATTTGCACAGTTAAATTCCAGTTTAAAAAGAACCAATATGGGGAAAAAAACTTTACAATAATAAAATTATTCCTAAGCCCAGGCCAATGGCCTGGAGCATTAGAACCTTGTTGATCTCATTACAACAAAATTCTCTACTATGAATTATTTAGTATAATGACTTTTCCCAGTCTTTGTCTATAGAGTAATTCTTTACTTATAATGTAAAAATCATAAGAATATAAACTGTTCCATGAAGGTTGATTTAAGTTTTAAAAAATTCATTCTCTGGAGTCATAGTGGTTTATCCAATGTGAAATGTGCTGTGCTCTGTTGGAAACCGAAGGTGGGCTCTGGGGTGTGCATTTAAATGTAGCTAATGAATTTCCTCTGTGCAGTCCAGCCTGGGGAGAAATGGAGAAGACTGTTTAATAAAGCATGCAGTAGAATTGCCCTCTCTGGCTCTCCAGATTATAATACTGGAGCACAGCATTATTCCCTTTTCCTCTAAATCTATTCTTATTTTTCTGTTATTGCAATTTCTGACACTCGCACCCTCTCACTTTCTTCTCTGCCCACTCTCCCTTCCCACCTCTTCCTTCAGGTCTGCTCGCATCTCTCCTTCTCTGCCTTCCTGCCATCCCTGCCTTCCTTCTTATTCTCCTTTAATTAAGGCTGATATCACAGTCATGATCTGAAGAGATGCTCACCGTGTGCTCACAAATTCTTCCACAGCACAAGTTCACAGCAGTCCTCATGGTGCTCACTTTCCTCTCCTAGCTGCACACTGGAACCTCTGCTGACCTGAAAGAAGAGCCTGACTTTGTACAAAGGCAATAAGTACATTTCTGTCTTTATCATTTTTGTTTATTCATTTGTTGCTTAGGTTTATTTTTTCTAAGAACTGTTCTTTCTGCATTTTATTTGACTCTGGGGAGATGAGAGGCAATGTATCCACTCATGTTCTTTTGTTCTGGCTATACGTTGAGTTCAGAGCAACGCTAGTCATTTCAACTTTACTTGAAGGAGCCTTTCCAGAAGATCTGGAAGAGGTGACCTGCATCATTATCAACTGAGGGTAGAAACCAGGAGGGTGCAGCTTAGGAGTCTGCCGTTTTAATTACCTCTTCAGGTAATCACCATGCACACTAGAGCCCGGAGACTTTACTCTAAAATTATTATGCTCTTTTGGATGAAAGAGCTGTGTTGAAAGAAAAAAAATCACCTAAGCTGCCTCTTCCTACTCTACTGACCCTCAGAATCAGTTCATAAGATTGTAAGTTCCTGATGTCAGGAATCTTGCTTTTTATTTCTGTGTATCTTAGGCAGGCAGTGTGTAACTATAAAAAGAGCACAGTCCTAGAAATGAAAAACACCTGAATTTCAACTCTATCTGTACTGTCTCGCCTTGGACAAGATTCTTAACCTCTCCAAACTTCATTTCATCCATCCAATGAAAACATAATACTCAATTACAAGATACTTATGAGCATCACTGTGCTGGTTAATTAGTACAAAATGCAATGGTTATATAAAGCATATGGTAGGGGACATGATGTGAAGTTGGAATTTTCAAAATGTTCTTACTATCAACTTTGACCTCTATGAGACTTTGCTTCCCCATTTGTAAAATGAAAATTTTATACTTGTGTCAATATTGATGAGATGATAACAATAGGAAATATGTAAAAGCACACATTGTAGCTTTGCTCTCAATATAGGGTTACTAATATCCTGTCAGCTATATTTCCTGATATCAGCAAATCAAACTAGATCCATCACATAGTTATCGAGTGTCCGTTATTTACAAATCCCTGTGCTAGGTATGCTTCTGGGTGCAAAGTGAAAGTCACAGGATTCCTGAACTCTAGGAGCTCACCATCTAGGGGGTAACATAAGTACGTACGTGACTCTGAAAGAAGGCAACCTGGGCTCTGTGTTCGCTGAGCAGCTACAATTAAAGGCTATAAGATCTGTTTGGAGAAGGAAGAAATTAATTCCAGCTGGGAGATTAAAACATCTCTATTTAATGCTGATTGATTTCGAGAGGAAAAATAAAACCAAGGAAAGTCCTGTTTCTGTTTACTTAATCTGCTTGGGAGGGCTCTGAGTACTCAGAAAAAAAGAAGGAGCACAATGCAGTAAAACTTGATTAAATTGAACACTTTGAATTTGGATAATGGGATTTCCTTGTCAAATTCTGTCTTTGAAACCAAAAAGTCTATGTTTTGCTCTTGCTATTCCTATTCTTAATAAAGCTTATTCAAACAGTCCTTATCAAATTAATGTAGATTCAACAATGGTAGGCACTGTGGCAAGTATGTGTAATTCATAATACATAATTCCTTACTTCAATGAGTCTACATTTTATAGATTAAAAGAGACATTAACAATAAATAACATAAACAAGTATGTAACTAGCTAGAAATAAATGAACGCTATAAGGATTAGTAGATGAAAGAAATATTTTGGATTGGAACAAATTAACAGAATTGAGTCTCAATACATTTATTTTGTATCAGAGAGGTGATATAAAAAGGGAAGTATTTCATACATATTAAGAAGTTGTCAGTATATAGATAGTTTTGAATTTGAAGAGACGAGAAGCAAGGAGAAAAATTGGCAATTTTTATAGTATCTAAGAATGTCACAATATTTCTTAGATGATTGAATTTTCAGAGTTCTCATTTTGAAGGCCAACATTATTGGTTAAAATTTTCAGAGCAAGTATAATACACAAAGCAGCCACAAATACAACACAGCCCAGTGGTTAAGAGAGTGAGGTTAGGATTCTAAGAACCAGAGGTAACTTGTCAAATACTTTTTTGGAGGACTTGGACAACTTATTTAAACTTCCTAAACCAAGGTTTCCTTAGCTGTCATGTGATAGTAGTAGTAGTGTCTAATTTTTTATTATACTGTGAGTAAGAGATGAGGTAAGCAAAGTATTTGGCATAGTGCCTGGAACATAGTAAGCACTCAGTAATTCCTAACAACTACCATCATTATCAGAAGGTCTTAGAGCTTAGACAGAAGTTGTAAAATTTACACAGACCCTTTGAAATGCCTAGACAATTTTACTGAACATGAATTCTGGGCATACACTTCTCTTGTTTCCCATTTTATTCTAGTTTTGAGTGAATTAGCTCCTGGTTTATTAGGATTTTATGATGGTGCACCAAATACTAGTGATGCTGTGCCTGCCCATGTCTCTTTGGGCTACCGAGTAGGACCTCACAAAGTCTCTTTGTGGGCTTACTTGTCCCTGTATTTCTCTGTCCAAGGTCATTCTCAGGCCACAGGTGGAAACTTGTCTTGCGTGGGTGGATCAGAAGTGCAACCTCAGGAGCAACCTCAACTAATGAGAAAAGGGAATTTGTGAGCCAGAACCCCAGTTTTTTCTCCTTTTATGGAGCAACTCTGAGTTGTGTTCCAATAATTCCATTGGATGGCCTCCAGTGGGAATGGGCTTCAGTGTCCCAGAAGAGCAGTGCCCAAATGAAGCTTTTACAAATCTTCTATCTTCTCCATCTTACTTCCTCATTCTCATGTTTTGCTTCACATTCCAGTTATCCATTTACTGCCTGTTTCCAATTTACCCTTGATTCTCTGTTCTGTGATCATGGAGATGGGCCCTGCAGAATTTCTCTGTTGCCGTATGACACAATGTTGAACTGTTGCAGTTGGGGTTGCTGAAGAGACACACCAGCGAAGGAGGGATTTTTCTTCTCCTGATTTCAGCATGCTTGTCTAGGCAAGAGTACAGCAGCACATTAAACTTCCATAGCCCTGGCAGTCAACTGTCCATGAAGAGCTTCTCTTGGCACACCCGTCAGGTGGTTTTGTACAAAGTGTCTCTAGCACACTTCTTATGTGATGATTTTTCATGACAGCCCCTAGAGTAGTTTCACAGTGAAGTGACAGTAACACAACACCTCCCTGTGACACATCTTCCCAGCCTCAGTGAGCTCATGGGACCAAAGATACATCCTCCCCAACAAGGTCTGGATCTGCAGCCCTGGGGAGGAGTGTGTGTGTGTGTGTGTGTGTGTGTGATGGTGGGCTGGCAGAGTCCCTCTGCCAGAGGTAGCACTCTATTTTAGGCTTTGGCATAGTGGATGCACCTTACATTGGATATTTCTGTATTTTTAGAGTTCTCTGTACTCCTAACTAGATAATTCTGTTAGTGCAATCTCATTTCATAGTTAATTCTTCTTTATATGAAGCCTTCTGTGTTCAAATTTCTGTGTGAGTTCTGTCTCTTGACTGGACCCAGATTTATACAACTCCCAAATAAACCATTTGAACCTGAATCTTTGTCTCAGGGCTTGCTTTAGAGGAAATCCGAAATAAAAATGTGAATTATGGTAGACACATTAGAAAGCAGACTTTCAAGATGACCATCTGGATTTGAATCGCTTGATGATCGGACGGAGAGAGGGATGTCACTTTTAATGGAAAGTAGAATGCCACAATCCAGACATGCTACAACATTACAATTACATAGATTCTCATCTAGGATGGATTGGGATGAGAAACAGGGAGGAGAAGACTCTGGCTTTTAATAGCGCTAGCCCATTGGTTCCCAAAGTGCGGTCCTGGAGCATCAGCATTTGTGTCATGTGGAAACCTGGTAGAAAGGCCTGTTCTTGAGCCCCTCCCCAGACTTACTGAATCAGAAACTCAGGATTAGAGTCCTCAAATCAGTTTTATAAAGCTCTGTCTCCGAGTGATTCCAACGCAGTGTAAAGTTTAAAAGCTAGTGCTCTAAAACTTGAAAGATATGAGTATAAATAGAAGAATTGTGGAGCAGACTGACTTTTATAATGGACATAAAAGCCTCGAAGAAAGGGAATGACAGCCTTGGGTCAGTGAACTATCAACTCAGGGTTGTAAAAGCAGAGCGCTCTCACGGCAGCCTCTGAGACCCTCTCCTGCGGCTGAAGTGAGGATGCGCTCACCATGGGCACGCCATGTGATCACAGGAGAGGTGTGATCACAGACGAATTTAAATTCATAGCGCCAGAAAATCTTTTATGCCAAAGTCAGGATAATGACAGGGAAGAAGTGAGATACGATGGTGTAGGAAGAGACTTTTAATGGGTCATGGTGCTTGAGAACTTTTAACCCTACATTGTCCCTGAAGATCGCCAGAGGTAAGCATTGTTCCTCGTGCTTGGAGACTCTACAAAGGTCGCATGCGAGGTCCGTGCCTGACAGAAAATGTTTGCCTCCTCCAATTCTATACATGCCTCCCTCCAGCAATTCTAGATCAATAACGAGGATCAAGTCTTGTCTTGGCCTAGCTGGATAAGGTCTGTCCTCGATATTGATTATTTCTCCAAAATCTTAAGAATATTTGTAACATGGAATGGCGGGAGACCAGAGATCATTTATAAGCATGATCCCAGAATGTTAAACTGAAAAGTGTTCAGAATACAAGGCAGTGCAGGGGAGACTGATTAAAAATGGGGTCATTTCATGTGACTCAGGAATCAGTATCCTCAAAGGACTCTTAATAGCTCCTTCAACGTAAAGGCTGAAATACCAGAATCACATTGGCAGAGTATTGAGAAAGGGAATAAGAGATTTAAAGATGTGGACATATAAGGATGAGCACTAAGTGTATAAATCTTTGTGTCTTGCATTATAGCTCATTAGAAAGTGCACACTTCAAAGGAAACACTGAACAGACACTGGACAGAATGATGCAATCAGTAGATGTCACCTGGCTTTGTCCTGAGACATGTTGGTTCTTTCTCAATGGACACATAAACAGAGTATCCATGTTGGCAGGAATGGAGGCTCTGCATAGACCCAACTGCATGCAGTCCAACCGATGAGCTACCGTGACCAGCATTGACTTCCTAATAGGGACTGTCCCTAATGAGACCAACTAGCTTGTTGGTAAGACATTAACTACTTCAAAACCCGTGGAAAAAGCAACCTAGACCAGCCATAGTATAGGCCAGGGGTGAGGGGTTCCAGATGGTTAGTAGAAGAAGGAGATGATGAGCATGTCATCACCTGGGGACCAGCTGCAGCAATGGGAACTGTAGAACCATTTCCCACTCACCCTCCCACGGTGAGAAGTAAAGCTCAGATTACAGAAGAGCTTAAGTGCCAGCTTTAGAAATTTGAACTTTCTTTCTGGAGAAATTAAAAAACACACCAGATAGTAAGACAATATAATCATAAATGTAATTGGTAATAACAGCCTTGACTTCCCTACAAAAAAGTAAACCCACATGCACACACATGTATATGGACCAATAGTATGACAAAGTGTCAGAGACTAAATTTTGAAGAATCAAATTATTAGGCAACCTTCTCCTGAATAATTACATTAATCTCATCTTGTTTTTTTTCTATATTTATTCTCCCAAAGTACAAGAAAATTACACATTTTAAGGTTCCTGGCTAAAACAATGCTATTAAAATAACATTAACATTTTTTCAATGCTTACTCTCCTCTAATCTCAAAGCTAACACATTAATAACATTAGTTTTTCAGCACTTAAAATATTCTTGGGAATTCAATACTAGTATTATCTCTACTTTTGCTAAAAGGAAGCTGAGGTGAGGCTCAGCTGGGTCAGGGAACCAAACCCAGTTCTACCTAACACTGAAATCTGTGTGTCTAACCACTGTGCCATATTTGTCCTAATTTTTTTTTTTTTCAAAATGAAGTGGTAAGAAAACACAGCACTTACGTAATTTTACTCAAATTGTTTATGTTGTCTTTTCAAGGGGCATGTCTCAGACAGTGGGCATTGGTAGTGCGATTTTAGAAAGGTCACAGAGGCAAAGCCGTACTTCTCTTATCCCATCTGCAGAGTTTCAGGTAATTGCTGATAATCCAAATTGAGTTTCTTGACTGCTGAAGCTTATATTAATGATTAAATGAAATATAATAAACATAAATTGAGCTCCCTGTAGTATTGGTATTTGGGAAGTAATAAAAAATATTATGTTGCTTCTAAAGTAAAGTACCTAAAATACAATATAGGAAACTAAAATGTTAATTTATTTTTTAAGAAGAGGCTTAGGTTTAGAATAAGGAAAATGTTTCAATGAATCATGGTAGAGCTAAATTTGTAATAAGAGAGCTCCCAACTTTATGTTAGGTTGCCTGTACAGTGTATGTCAAAGCTGAGAAGTATCATATTTTAATCTCTTTTTAAGTCTGCTGAACTCCTGTTGGTTTATAAGCAAGATTTATACCAACATGTTCTTTCCATCTCCATTTCCCATGAAGGGAATATTAATCTTTGATTACCTCCATAATTATGGGAGTGAGAGTAGTTTTTAATTACTTATCCTACCTACAATTAACTTTCTACTTTTTAAGATTGTTTCATTTTTACATAATGCTGGGCTTATAGAGAGCAAAGACCCATGGATTCCATAGGATAATGGTAATAGTCAACCATATTCAGGCAAATCCTTTCTTACCTTTTTTTTCTCTACCTCTCTGTACCCTCAAGTAAGACTCTCAAGTAGACTCCATGTTAACCAGCTAGTGCAGGGGGAGGGGAGGGGAGGGGTGGAGGGACTGAGAAAAAAGGAAAACAGATTCATGGACATGGACAACAGTGTGGTAATTGCTGGTGGGAGGGGCAAAAGGGGTCTAAATGATAATGGGAAAAAATACAATGAAGATTAAATTTTAAAAAAAGTGAAGAAAAACTAAAACCTTTCTCCAACAAACTGAAACCAAGGGAATCATCACAATGAACTCACCATGCAAGAAATGCTAAAATAAGTTTCTTGTAAAATGTGACCTACATAAAGAAGGAAAAACTTCACAGAATGAATACATAGAAGTAAAATAAAATAATTCATTTTTCTTATTTTTGTTCATCTAAAAGATAACTCTTTTTATTAATAGTAGCAACAATGCATTGGGTGCTTCCAGCATGAGGCTGGGTGAAATGAGTGACAATATCTTAAGGGGCAAAAAGAAAAGTTGATAATACTCTGTTAAAAGATACCTGTACTACACATGACTTGATATACTGTTATTTGATTTAAATTAATTAAAAATTGGAGTGCAAGTTCTAGGACAACAACTCAAAATTTTTCAATAAGTATAATTGTTATGAGAGAATATAATACATACTCTTATTAAATGTAAAATTAAAACTAAAGAAAGCAGAAGGAGATGGAAAAAAACAACCAGCGCAACAAATAGAAAATGGTTACAAACATGGAAGATATTAATTCCTGCCTGTGATTATCAAAGCATGTTTCTCAGCAATTCTGAGAATCAGTCTAAGTCAGGAGTGAGCCAACTGTTTTAGGTATAGAGCCATGTAGCAATATCACTGGCTCCGGGGCCGTGTGGTCTCCCTCATAGCAGCCATAGGGGGAAGCTAGTGTGGCAGTGCCAATAAAAACTTATTATGGACACTAAAATTTGTGTTTCATATAATCTTCACATTCTCAAACTATTTTTCTTCTTCTGGTTTTTCAGTCATTTTAAAATGTAAAAAATACTCTTAGTTTGGTAGGCACATGAAAGCCAGTGGAGGACCAGATCTGGCATGCGGGTGTAGTTTGTGGAGTGCTGCTGTAGGCCTTTTCTCCTAACAGAACTCGTGTGTGTGTGTGAGTGTGTTCAGTGTAATACGTTTACCCTATGACCAGTCTACATTTATTATAGAATTATTGATATGGCTGAGCAGGACAGTTATTAGGCATCAGCAAGAAGGAAAATAAGAAGGGTCTAGTACATGGGCCCATAAATTCCTTACTTCATCGAGGTACCCCTTCTCCTGTGTAAATCACCCCTAACAAGACCTCATTCTACAAAAAGTATATGTGTACTGAAGACCCAGAGAGTTAGAGGGAAGTCCACTTACTGTTTTTCTTTAGTGAGATATTTCATATATGTTATCTTTTTCTTCCTTGGTATTATCTGTAGGAATATCTACCACGGAATAAAAGTTTCCATGTAAGACCCAGGCAATATGTCAGAGAGTTAGACCTGGCTTAATCAGAGTTTATGGTTATTCAAGAAAATATTTAAGTTCCTAATAAAAGTAACGATTGTTACTTACTTTTAAAAGGGCATCTCACTGTTAAAATTGCTTGTCTATTTTTAAGTGACTTTATTAAAAATAAGGCTCAGAAATGCCATTTGTTCTTCACTTCCTTGAAATTAACAATGCTTTCTGTTGAGTTATGACAGCTAAGTTATGTGTTAAAATAATCAAGTTTTTAACAGAATGAAAACCTGATGCAAAAATGGTCCACACATAATTTGTGATGCACAGAAAACCTAGTATTAGGTATTATTCTTTAACTTCTGTGCTTCCAGGCTTCCTAGAAGGTAAAGTAACATCATTTAATATAAAAATAATGTTTACTTTAACTTGTGATTTTCAACTATATACCTAAGTGAAAAAGGATATTAAAGTGTTACATGTTTATAAGAACATGGGAAACCTTAAGACTATAACTCTAAGAAGAATTTTAAAGTATGCGCTGCAGTAGGAAAAAACTAAGAAGACTTTTTGTGTGATTGTTAAAAATATTTGCTGTCCTTCCTTTGGAAGTATTCTATATCCCATTTGCATAGATGTCAGTCTAGATAACAAAACTTGCTTTTGTCATGAAATATTAGGATCCGAGAAGAAATAAGAACAAATGCATGATTAACCAAAATCTTTTTCTTCTCCTAGTATAGGGACAGGCAATATTAGTGACAACCCTCTAGTAAAAATGGCATGGAATATGTGTGCCACTGTTTCTCAACTGGCATGCAATGTGGACTAGAAATGAAACTACTTTTGCTGTTGTAAGCTAGTTCAAGTTTGGGTTTGTTATTGCAGCCTAACCTGCCATACACTTACTTACACACTTTCTACAAGTTAAAAGAGGTCTTACCACTGTTTGTTTGTTTGTTTGTTTGTTTGTCTGTCTGTTTGTTTTTAAAGCAGCAGCTAAGTGAGTCAGTATTATGGGTATCGTATAAGGTCTACTGAAGGGTTTTTTCATTAACAAGTAATATTGTGGTCATTCTACAAGGATACGGCCACATACTCTGTTCAGTCGGAGCATGAAAATCTAGCCTAAAATAAGCAAATAAGGTCTACTCTGTCCATATAAAGACCTATGCACTTTCTGAAGACAATTATAGCAATTAACCAAAAAAACCAATCCACACTAGAGAATGAAAAGTACATATAGCTAAATGATAAAAGCATCTAAAGTATAATCTTATCAACTGAAATATGGTGTATATGTTTCTAATATTAAGTTCCGATTTTCCTCACTAAACACTCTGCAGTTGTTTTTATTTTTACTTATTTATTTTTTTGACTTGTTGCCTTTTGCACACCCCCAACTGGGGACCTGGCCTGCAGCCCAGGCACGTGCCCTGACAGGGAATCAAACCGGTGACTCTTCAGTTTGCAAGCCAACGCTCATCCCACTGAGGCACATCAGCCAGGCTCTGCGGTTGTTTTTAATTTGATTATTTGTTAGTACAGACTAGATTTCTCTCAGCCTCTCATTAGGTTCTGTAGGAATATTTTACTGTCACATGTTATGGCTTTCTCTACGTTTCAATGCTAGTATGCCACTTTTTTACCTATCTGCAGAAAATTCGGCATCTCTCCCTTTAGAATTGCTCAAAGTGAACCTTAAATTTAGTGATTATCATCTATATTGGAGGTTGTTTTCTTTCCAAATTGCCAGATGCTGCTTCTTATCACTGAGAAATAGCTTCTTTTTCATAGACTGAGCCTCTGCTTAATACTAAAAGTGATAATGATGATGATATAATGGCTGCCATTTATTTAGACTCCACAAAATTCCAGGAATGATTTTATAAGAATTTTCTCACTTAAGCCTCACAAATCTATACAAAATAGTTGTTATTTTCAGTTCATATTTAAATAAACTGACGAGAAAATTCTCTTACATAAGATCATAAAACAAATTTCAAAGTCCATTGCTCTTCTACTAAGCTGTATTATCTCCTCAGACTACTCCATGGGCCTGTCAGTCATCTATCTTTGTATTCTGCCTTGTATACTGAAGCAATAAGGAGACTCTAATGAGAATGCTTCTTTGAGAGAAAAATATTATTTGGTTTCTGAGCAGAAAAATATTACCTTCCCTGGGCAGAAACATGTTCATCATGGCATTTCTTGGATGAGACCATTAAACACCCTTCTGACTGTATCAACCTTAAGTTTATTGTCATGCCCAGTATAATGCAAGATGAACTATTCATCGACAGACCTGGGGAAGTGATGAATGAGCAGAAATAAAACTAGTCAGAGTTAAGGTCTGGCTTCCGATAGGAGGCGGCAACTCAGCTCTACTTTAGCCAACTGTTTATAACAGAGCTGTCTCTGGTGAGGGAGGTCGAGAATCTGAGAGCAAAGTGACATGAGTTGTAGAACTATGCTTCTAACACCATTAAACTGGGTTGAATAAAGTCCCAGGTTATTGGCTGAATGTATGCAGATCAGTATCCAATCTAAGGTGGAAGGAACCAGAAAAATTTATGCCAGGAGTAATGAGCCTCTGACCAAGAGAATGAGGCAGGGGGTCAAGGCCAACAGGGTACATTGAACCTCTTAATAAACTAAATACAGGGTTAATGGTGAAGGCTAATGCTCAGTAGACATGTAAAAACCAATGATCCACACTCCATGCACCTAGTATCAGGTTTAGAGCCATGAGACTAATTTCAGGGTGTGAATGACTACAGGCAGCCTTGGTAAGGTAAGATTCTGAATTTGTGGTGGGATGTAACTATAGGATGAAGATTTTGATTAGGAACTTTCAGTCAGTCTTTTGCTAACTGTGTGGTTATTAGCAAGTTATTTAATTCCTCTGTGAGTTGAGTTCCTCCATTGTAAATTATTAGTATTCATCTTATGAGTCTTCTTTTTTTTTAAGATTTTATTTATTTATTTTTAGAGAGCGAAGGGAGGGAGAAAGAGAGAGAGAGAGAAACATCAATGTGCGGTTGCTGGGGGCACGGCCTGCAACCCAGGCATGTACCCTGACTGGGAATCGAACCTGCGATGCTTTGGTTCGCAGCCTGCGCTCAATCCACTGAGCTATGCCAGCCAGGGCATGAGTTTTCTTATGATCATTATGACATATAAAGTGTTTCCTATTGGCTATAGCAGTGCAAAAATAAGGGGGATGGAAATTATATTTTACTGGTTTATGAGTAATTGGACTGAATAGCCTAAACTAAACTTGGAGTGCCAAGAAGTTACAGAAGGTAAGTTACTAGAAGGCACTTCTTGAAACTATAATGAGCTCAGGGGAAATAACAGAATTTTCTTTCTGGCCCCATAATGCCACAATTACCATCCCAGTTTGAGTCCAACATTATATCTGTCAACTGGATATATTTACATACATAATGTGACTTGAATGATTTTATTATTTCTACCTTCTTGTTTGTATCTCCTTTCACTTACCAAATATAATTTATAAGGACACATCACCATGTGTGTAAGTTCAAAACCTCCATTTCCTTCACATCCACGTCTATTTATTTCCAAATTCATTTTACATTTACAATATTTATCACATCTATTCTCTTTTATTTACTTAAAGTTGGCTTGATAATTACCATCCCAGACGACTGTTATACTTTGGTACATATTTGATCTTTCTCTTTAAATCATTTCCTTATAACCCAACACATCTTCACTTTTAAATCCTATAAAAACACATATAATCAAGAATTTCCCTTACCTAACATTATCAACAATTCTTAAATTCCTATAGAATATAATATGTATGTTAACCCAGCATTTATGGTCTTGGCCTCAATAAACAGTTTTACTCTTCTTTTTCTCTTTTCTGAATTTTATTTCCAAGCAAACTATTCTATTTCTGAGCACAATTTCTCTTGCTTTTTTATCTCTGTCTCTGCTAATACTATTCCTTCTCTCTCTCAGTGCCAAATATCCATTAGATCTTATTCATTCCTCAAGATCCAATTGAAATTATTTTATTTCTTTATCTTTTAATGGCCCTCATTGTTATAGTGTGAATCGTAGTTAACCATGTTCGTGGCCCATTCACTTGAACTATACAAACATCTTGAGCAGAATTCTTGAGTCTTTATACTTTATAACGTATATCCTTTATTGAATTAAATGTTGCTCAGTAAACGTTGAACTAATAAATGCACAAATAAACAAATATGCAAATTTAGGACATAGGAAGTGACATCATAATAATGCATTGTTAAACAGGTGATTTTGAGGGAGGCAAAGTTTCAAGGATAATTTTTCATGACACAGCTTCATATTGTTCTTTCACTTGCCTGAGTATATTTATCACATAAGCTATTATCCACATTAAGACATAGCTTTAAATAATCATGTAAAAACACATATTGTTATGTTTTCTTGTCAAGTATAAATCCTTTTTATTTTCCTGACACCCACACATCAAGGACAAAAACTCTGATAAAACTGAAACTCAGAACTTCAGCATTTTAGAGGAAATTGAAAACTTTTCAAGGAAAAAAAAAATGCAGTTCCCTGCAGCTAGGTTTTTGCCAATTATATATGTCAGTAATTTTTTTATCTGGATGGTTTGAGTGTTTTTGTTTAGAAACACTAAGATGTTATGAATTTAGGAATGAGTAGGAAGGAAGTATGTTTAATTAGCATACGCATGCTAACATCTGCTGAAGAGAGCACTGAGAATGCTCAGAATATTATACCCTTACAAAAAAGTGAAGGAAAGGAAAGGAAATAAAAAATGGGAATATGAAAGGGACAAAAAATACAAGCCTTAGATCATCTATAGCAGGGATGAAATAATTTTAGGACTGTATAAATGTAACTATCCCTTAGCTGTTAAGGAGTTGATATTACTGTATTTTTAGGACTATAATATGCACTGGACCATAAGATGCACCTAGGTATCAGAGGATGAAAATAGGGAAAAAATTTTGAAGCAAAAAATGTGGTAAAATATTTAATAACCTGTGTCCCTGCTCCACCATTGCACCCCCCTCCCACACACAGTGAGCCAGGTAAGCTACATTCAGACTATAAGAAGCACCCTCATTTTCCTCCCAAATACGGGGGTGGAGTACATCTTATAGTCCAAAAAATACAGTACATTCAGCCCTTTGAAGGCAGCCTTGAGGCTGATGTGACCCCCGGTGAAAATGAGTTTCACAGCCCTGATCTATATAGCTTTTTGTAGCATGTCCTGTGTTTTTCTGAATAGTTCTCTACAGAGTTAACCTTTATTTGAATTCAACAATGGCAAAAATAATAATTGTTGTACTACAATTTGTTGTACAGTTGATCTATGAGGCATAGTTATTCTAAACCCAATAACTAGGTGACTATTAGCTTTTTATTTAAGTACTTTCATATTTAAACATAAGAACTATGTGAGTAAGGTGATAATCCCCAATCATACCATAATCATTTATCCCAAAGCAAAGAAAGTAGCTTCTTGTAACTTCACACAATGTTCTGCTACTTTTTGAGATTTTGAGAAAAAAATAGTACTGTTATTTGTGAAATTTAAAGAAGTACTCTTACACAGATTCATTTATTTATAAAATATTTACTGAACATTTGCAATCTGCAAAGCATAAGACAACAGACAAAACAGACAAGTGTCTTATCCACATGGAGCTTACATGTAAGTAGAGAAAAAAGAAAAGAAGGAAGGAGACATTCACGGATTGTAATAAATACTCTAAAACAAATCAGCAGTAAATGTGACACAGTAACCATGATGGTTGAAAAGCCATGGTTGTACTATAGATAGAGTGGTCAGAGAAGGCAAAAAGGTAATTTGGGACTTGGAGTACAGGAAGGAGTTAAACATGCTAAGAAAAAAGTAGAGAGAATGCCCTGCAGACAAGAGAAAAACAAATGAGAGATCATGCAAAAGAAATATTTTGGTGCATGTAGTGTGAAAGGAGGCTAGTGTGTCTGTGGCCTGGAGAACAAGGGGGAGAGTAACATAAGGCAGGGATGGGGCGGGAGTCAGGAGGTAGTATATGCAAAGCCTCACAGGTCCAGGAAGTCAGTTTATTTTTCCTGAGCTGAATGGGAAGCCCTGACACTGCTTTAATCAAGTAAGTGAAAATTATTACCAGTCTGGTTTTTGTGGAGAAAATGGAATGGAAAAGGGTAGACATATGAACATAGAAAAGTTTTGGTAGTAATCCAGATGCAAGATGATGAGGGTGTAGGATTGAAGGTAGAAATAGAGAAAAGTAAATTGATTTAAGACATATTATGGAGCTATAAGTGATAGCAATTGTTAATGAATTATAAATTGGAAAGGGGGTTGCAGAAAAGATAGAAACCAAGCACTCTTCCCAGATTCTTAGTGGAAAGAATTTGGTGCATATGGCCCCAACTTAAGAGATGGAAAATATTCAGATGTTAGTTTTCATTCTCCTTCTAATTATGTGAATTTTAATATCTGTGAGCCAATGAGACTCCAGGTTAGTAGGAGAATGAAGCTTTTGGCTTTTTAAGATTCAAAAAACAGTTGATTATATAAATTTGTAATATTTCTAGAGGGCCTCCATAACAGAGAAGGGTAGATGCTTGCCAAAACCATTGAGAATGATCAGTTAAGTAAAAAATTAAGAGACCATAGGATCATGGATTCTAACAGAAGACATTGGAAGAAGCAAGTAGTCCATTGTGTCAAAGTTGCCAAAATATAAGCATACAATAAAACAAATCTATTTCCATCAGATTGTAGTTTATTTTTATTAGTCAGCACAATTGGAAAATAAATTTTAAATCAACACATTTTTCTAGGATGTCTAACTGGTTCTCCTTAATCCGATGCAAAATGATGAACTACTACAATCATTCATTCATTCATTCATCTGATTAATAAATAATTGGTTTTACAGGCTGGTTAGGCACTTTGGGAAAACCTCTCTTGTCTTCACTTAATTTTTTATTGTAGCCTACGTGCATACACACACACACACACACACACATATGCACACACACATATGTATATATACACACATATATATTTATATGCATATATATAATTTGACACCAATCTTTTAATGAATGTTTTAACTTTGATTTATACCATAAACTTCGGCCAATAGCTTCCTAGATCCAAATTCTCTTTCAACTTCCTCTCACAGTGTTAGCAATCATCTCAGCCCCCTGTCGTTTCCCAGGAAAACAGCATTTCATAAACTTCTCTTTTTTCTACCGTTGTTACGGGCATAAAATCACAGTCAGATTAGAATAGAATTAGAAATATAAAATCATTAAATTAAAACCTAATAAAATTCAGGCTGCTTTTTCTCTTCTAAACCTTTAATGCCAAGGAGCTCCTCTAAAACAAGAAAAAGGGAGGTGATCATACAGAGAAAAACAAACAAAATGAACTAGTGATTTCATTAAACACATTGTTCTCATTTCTCTTTTCTGTAGCTTGGACTTTTCAATCATTTGTTTGTAGATATTAGGAGATTGGGCTAAAGCCATTGCAGAAATGCAATGGCTATAGGTAGAATCTACTATAGAGGCATAAAACTAAACATCATATTATGAGTTTTAGTACAAGGTGTTACTTTAACAGTGCAGACCCTTTTCTATGTATATCAGGCTGATCCACAATGCATAAGGCATGGTCTTTATTGGGACTTGGTTCTTTCTATCATATATGGTCCATGTATTGGCAAAGCTTTCCAAGGATTGCACTAAATTTACGTTCTACAGGTTACTCTTAGCCATGGTGTTTATTAGTGATGTAATTATCCATCCAGACCCAAATTACCTAAATTGGAAAAGTTAAAGTTCCATGTTTTATACATTAAGAAAGAAAAAGAAATCCTTCTGGCTACCTGCTTGTGAAACTATTATGCACATAATAAATGGCCTACAGTTCAAAATGCATACCTACTTGCAGATCTTAACACAGAGTTCAGAGTTTTACTCTCACAATGATATTCATCATTTAACTGGGTAAGAAAAATTATATGAAAGCATTCTCACCTAGAGTGACCGTGGGAACTGAGGGGGATGGATATAGATGATGCTCATGAAAGTGGGAAATTTCATATGGTGAAACATTCAAATGTGACAGTAGGAAAGAATAAGATTTTTAAATACTTTTGCTATTATTATCTTGTTGTTCTTACTTTTAGTGTTCAAATTGGAGCTGCTTTGGGTAATCAGCCTGATTTTCATTATCATTTTGAAGAATAAGAGGCAATTTATTTATGTAAAGTGACACAACTTAAGTGTGGAGTTTTTGGCCTCACCCCGTCCCCCTCAGTGTGTGATACCTGGACAAATAGCATTACATGGTATTGATATGAAATGAAAAGTACAGGTGGAGGCTTTTTTTTTCTTTTTCCCCCCCAAAGTTTGCATTTCTCCTTGTTAGCATTGCAGCCTGCTGTACTCTCTTTCTGAAACAGAGATGGAAAACTGGGATAAAAAGAATAACAACAAAACACATAATGCCATGACTACCAACACCATCAGCAAGCTTACTTCAGCTTTATTATCTATAGACTGTAAAGAGAAAGATGAAAATCCCATTATGTTATATTGTATGGATCTTGTTCAATGGTTTAAGGAAAGAACTACGGAGATTTTTAAAGCTTTTATTTTCGTCTTTTTAAAAGAATTCTGTTAAAATGGATTATTTTGTGCTATTTATTTTATAGACATTTCTAGGTACTATTGCATGTTTCTGGATAGTAGTTTAGTTGGCCATTTTACAACTGACGGACTGAAGCAGTGCTTCTTAAATTTTAATGTGCACAAGACTCACTGATGGTTGCTTAGATATTGGATGAGGTAAAATGTATAAAACACAAGCTGTGAACTGACCTCCTTGAGGGCAAATATGGGGCTTCAATTCATTCCCAGCAACTTCCCAGAGCAGAGGCACTTATTCTTGCATCTCTCAGCCCAGAGCACAGCCACTCATTCCGGGATCCAGGGAGAAGATGCTGGTTCACCCGCCAGCAGCCAGTGTGGTGTGAGCTACTTAACCTGCCTAGGTCCAAGGCAAGAGTGAGGGGTGCCATGTCAAAAGTCACATCCAGCCTAGAAAGACAGAAAGTCTTTTGGTAACACAGTGCTGACCAGGGCAATGGTGTGACTGCCATGTCCCAGATCAGTAGCATGGGGGTTATGACTGTAGACTTTGTAGCTTTGCCGATTACCTAGCATCAGAAAACCCTTCAACACTTCATTTTTTAAATACATTTTGATTATGCTATTACAGTTGTCCTATGTTTTCCTCCCATTTATTCCCCTCTGCCCTGCAACTCCCCTCCCAAAAGCATTCCCCCACCCTTTAGTTCATGTCCATGAATCATACTTATAAGTTCTTTGGCTTCTCCATTTTCCATACTACTATTAATTTCCTCTGTCCATTTTGTATCTACCATTTATGCTTCTTATTCCCTGTACCTTTTCCCCCAATCTCCCCCTCAACTGATAACCAACCCTCTATTATGTGATCTCCATTTCCATGATTATGTTCCTGTTCTAGTTGTTTGTTTAGTTCATTTTTGTTTTGGGTTCAGTTTTTGATAGTTGTGAGTTTGTTGTCATTTTACTGTTCATAGTTTTGATCTTCTTCTTTTTCTTAGATAATTCCCTTCAACATTTCATGTAATAAGGGCTTGGTGATGATGAACTCCTTTAACTTGACCTTATCTGGGAAGCACTTTATCTGCCCTTCCATTCTAAATGATAGCTTTGCTGGATAGAGTAATCTTGGATGTAGGTCCTTGACTTTCAACAATTCAAATATTTCTTCCCAGCCCCTTCTTACCTGCAAGGTTTCTTTTGAGAAATCAGCTGATAGTCTCGTGGGAACTCCTTTGTAGGTAACTGTCTACTTTTCTCTTGTTGCTTTTAAGGTTCTTTCCTTATCTTCAATCTTGGGTAATGTAATTATGATGTGCCTTGGTGTGTGCATACTTGGGACCAAATTCTTTGGGACTCTGAGCTTCCTGGACTTCCTAGAATTCTATTTGCTTTGCCAGATTGGGGAAGTTCTCCTTCATTGTGTTTTCAAATAAGTTTTCAATTTCTTGCTCTTCTTCTCCTTCTGGCACCCCTATGATTCTGATGTTGGGACATTTGAAATTGACCTGGAGGTTCCTAAGCCTCTCCCTATTTTTTAAAATTCTTATTTCTTCATTCTGTTCTGCTTGAAAGGTTATTTTTTCCTTCTGCTCCAAATCATTGATCTAAGTCCTAGTTTCCTTTGTGTCACTACTGTTTCCCTGTACATTTTCCTTTATTTCACTTTGTATATAGCCTTCACTTTTCCTCTATTTTGCGACCATACTCAACCAATTCTGTGAGCATCCTGATTACCAGTGTTTTGAACTGTGCATCTGATAGGTTGGCTATCTCTTCATTGCTTAGTTCTATTTTTGGAATTTTGATCTGTTCTTTCATTTGGGCCATATTTTTTTTTTGTCTCAGGGCACCTGTTACAAAGTAAAGGGCAGACCCTTAGGTTTTCTCAGGGTAAGGCAACCCAGGTTGCTGCGCTATGGTGCTATATGGGGGGAGGGGGTTGGTGAGAGAGGGAACAATGCCACTCACTCAGCTCTCAGCGTGCTTTCTATCACTTCTTCTGCTACCAACAAGCAAATTGGGCCATTCTGGTGCTCAGTCCTGGAAGGGTGGTTTTGTGAACATTCTAGGACCCTGTGAGCCTCTCCAGCAAACTCTCCTGTGAGGCTGGGAGTTTCTCCCACCGCCGCAACCCCCACAGGTGTTTTCAGTCAGAGGTTTGATGTTTGATTTCCCTGAACTGGAACCCTGGGTTGCGAGGTCTGTCTCGCTCCCCAGTTGTTCCTCTTGGTTTATCTGTATGTGAATGTGTGACTGCCTACTCTGCCAGCCCCAGCGTTGCCATGAATCCTCTATACCTCAGCTGCCCATCTCTGCCTTTCCTACAGGTCTGGATGAATATTTCTTCTTTAACTCATTGGTTATTGGACTTCTATACAGTTTGATTTTTTGACAGCTGTGGTTGTTTTTGCTTTTAAGTTTGTCATTGTCCTTTTTTTGTTGTGTGAGGAGGCAAAGTGTATCTACCTACACCTCCATCTTGGCTGGAAAGTGTCCCCTTCAACAGTTTAGACTAAAGTGAAGGGTACGTGAATTAGAAATAACTCAAAAGATAAAAGGACACTAAACAAGCCAGCACACATACACACACTCATGCTTATAAGAAAAAAATGATTCAGTGGAACCTGAGAGTTTACATTGCTAACAGTTTCTAAAGTGATAGGATACTGCTGGTTCATGAACCACACTTTGAGTATCAAAAGGTTAAAAGACACTGAGGAGATAAGCTCCTGTTTATCTCTCTGAGCAAGGCAGAACCATGATGTGTCCATAGAAAGGAAGTTTGAAAACTCATTTTTTTTTTTTAAGTTTCAAAGCACAAGAGATCCTTATTGCTTCATCTGGGTTAGTTAAAAAGTTTATTGAGAAATTTCAGTGACAGAACATACTTTGCATTTATTAACATGATCATTCCTTTTCATTGTATGAATTTTATGTTTCCAAGAGTAAACACAAGTTTGTAGTTGTTTTTAGACTTTTTTTAGAGTAGAAAAGCTTTTGGCTATTTCTGTGCCTAAATTGCTCAAATTCGTGGTGTCTTTCTTAACAAATAGTGTTCCTCTTGTCGGATTGATGTTTTGAGGCTTCACAAATGATTAATCTGATCATATAACAAGAGGGGAGAGGTTTTGGGCTGGCCACCTATATATTGTAACATACGTCTAACTTCTTTAGCAAGTTAGAAGTAAAAGGGATAAACCAGTGGTTTCCACAAAAGATGAAGTGGTAGTAGCCATGGTAGGGATCAGAATCATATGGAAAATTCTTTAAAATTATCATTTCTCCCTTCCACTCACATCCTCTTCCAAATATTAGAATCTCCTGGTGAGAACATGCCCTATCTTAGTTTGAAAAATTGGCCCAGATGGTTCTGATTTGCCACCTTCACTGCCCAAATTAAGAACTGCTGAAATAAATTAATGACATATTTTGTCTCACCTTTCCTTTTGAGTTTTAAAGCCAAAGCCATACAATTCTTAAATTATTCTATATACTTTTATTTTTCATATAGTTAAATAACACTAACTATTAAAAATTTTCTCACAAGCTAAGGAGCTAAAGAGTATTACACCAAAGCAGATTCCATTGCATGAGCCAGTGGTTCTCAACTTTGACTACCACCCTGGAATAACTTGGGGAATTAAAAGAAAAACAAACACCAAAACTTGATACACACCAAAAACCAATTAAATCAAAGTCTATGGGCATGAAGCCTGGCTTCATTATTTGTAAAGGCCTCTAGGTAATTTTATGCAACCAGAGTTGAGAACCATTGTTACAGGCCAAAGACCTAAAGACCCAGAGACCCTGTGTCTATGGAGTTATCTAGAATAATTCATTTCTATATTACTAACTATTGAGTATCAAAGTAATAAATTACAGAAACTTCCATTTTTCTCATGGAATTCAATACTGATTTCTCCCTGATTGTATAAGATCCATGGTCTATTAACTAATACATCAACACATTTTGCCTTTTCTAATAAAAATTCATAATTATAATAGCATGGACTATATATTTACTCATCTCAATAGATGTCTTAAGGTACATAGACCTGACTGACCTCAATTTAATGAATTTGCTGCTAATGGCATTTGAGTGCCTAGTGTACTATTAGGTCCTTTTCCTTAACAACATGAACAGTTTTGTTTTTTGTTTGTTTCCAATCCAATTATGTTTTAAAAAAGGTCACATAAAAATAAATCATGGGAAGGGGGCTTGGAGGAATGAGTGAAAAAGGTGAGAGTATTAAGAAATACAAATTGCCAGTTATAAAAGTAGTCATGGGAATGAAAAGTACTGCAGAGGGAATATAGTCAATAATATTGTTATAACTACATATGGTGCCAGATGGGTGCTGGGCTTATTGGGATGATCACTTTGTAAGGTATATAAGTGTCTACTCATTAAGTTGTACACCTGAAACTAATATAATATTGTATGTCAACTGTAACTGTAAATAAATAAATAGTTTTAAAAATAAATCTGTTAAGGCCATAGAAGAAACAATTCCTGGATCAACTCATCCTCTTATCCTCCTGGCTCCTTGAATGAAAACTTAAGTGGGTTTTAAAATGATCAGGAATAATTTACATGAAATCACACTTGCCCTTTTTAGTGTACAGCACTGAGAGACAATTCTCCATGGGTTCTCACATTTCTGCATATCTTTAGAGCAGAGGCACTGACCGCCCTTTCTTTGGGTCGATCTTTCAAAGATGTTTGTAAAGCAAGCAGCCTTGGAAGATGGAGTGTTTCCCACTGGAACAAGGCAAAGGTATTATATGCATCACCAAATCAAGTTTCTCAGTGCTTTATGTGCAGATTCATAATAGTCTCTCAGCAGTCAAGGAAAAAATGTTACTTCAGCTTTCTACCACCATGAAGCCCAAGGGCTATCAGAGGGCTTCAGGATTAGTGTGAGTAGGTGCCTGCCTGGGCATTCTATTTGGTTCTTTATATTGGTTAAGCCACAAATCAACCTTGTTTGCATGGGTTCCAAAGCAAGAGGCTGTATTTGAAATCTTCCAGGAAGCTGCGGCAGTTTGGGGTCTCCACTCCCCTAATGACCCCTTTGAGTTGCAAATCTCTATGACTAATGACTTTGCCTATTCTAGCCTCTGTCAAAGGAAGGCAACCTCTACTCAGGGGAGCCTATTATGGTCTGGATTTGATGCCTACATGACACAGTTACCACATTTTCTGAGAAGCAACTGTTAGCTTGCTACTGAGCTCTTGTCAAAACTGAAATGACCCATGGAGGCCTTGTGATGACACTCCTGCCTGATATTTCCATTTGAGTGTATATCAACTTGGACTCAACTAACAGGGTGGAAAGGCCCCAGCCAGTCTTGCATTGCAAATGACATATTTAAGAGCACAGCTGGCCTCAGAGGCATCTTGACTTTACAGGAGTAGGTGATAGCTCTTCCTCTATGAGGAAAAAAAAGAATTTTTTTGATTGTTGTTCAAGTATTCTACATTCTTCCTTGTAAAGAAAACCATTACTTCCAAGAGGCTCTCTCCATTTACAGAGGCTTCGTAAAAGCTGGGCAGGTTCACCAATGGTTCGGCTAGGCCAAAACCTGATGTTGTCCCTTGGGCTGCAGCAGCCATCCAACTTCTGCATCAGCTAAGCATAATTAATAATGGGTGTGGTCACTCCACTCAGTGGACAGAATTCAAAGCCATTCTTACAGTCTTCTCTAGCCACTATTTCCTTCAATGAACTTTGCTATGTTTTCACTGACTTACTGATAATGGTCTAGCTGTTACAGAAAACTACAAACTGACAAATTAAACATATCCATTTTTGGAGTTCTGAACTAACTGTATGGTTCGTTCATGTTCATGGTAAGATCCCATTCTCTGATGAGACTGAGTAGAATGAAATTACCAACCAAGCTTGCCCAACTCAGATTGCCACCATTGTTGCCCAGATCGGTCACTGTACCAGACATGGCAACATGTTCATTATCATAGACTAGAAACAAAGCAAACAATTGTATGTCTGTGCTGTAGAAAACCAATGCATGTTGGAATCGTGACTCCTGATGTAGTTGACCTATATCCTCATAGTGAAGGAGGCCATATTGCTTGGAGCATGACTTCCACTCATTCCCAGCAAATTAACTATCTCGGCACCTTTCACTGCATGTATGGGCCATCAGTGCTAGCTCACTGCTGTCATCATTTTTTCAGGTCACTGTGTTGTTCTTCCAGTCCAATCAGCCAACTCTGACCACATTATCGTGTCCCTTGGTCCTAATCTGTGCCATGTCTGCAGCTTTCTGAATCAGCTGCAGTCGGATAGTTTACTCAACAAAGCTGATGAACTTGTGTGCTCTGTATCATCTGCACATATCTGATTAGTTTGAATATTAAAAGGGTCTTCAAAAATCACCTTATAATATTTGTCACTCCACTTTCTTCACTTCTTCCTAGGAAGGTTTAGTCACTAAATGTGGCTGTCCTCAGAAAGGGACCATCACCCTAAGACACTTCCTGGGTGATAATCAGGAGGAAAGGGCAAGAATTATATAAACCTATTTTGAAAATTCAGTATTTTGCCCTGACCATTCATTCCTGGGCATGATTCTTCTTTCTTTTCCCTGATAGCAAGTTATACAAACTTTTTGTTACACTTTCAGAGTGGCACCCTGGCCATATGTGGCTCTAGGTAATTCAAATTTAATTTTGATTCAGCTACCTAAATTCTCTTGTTAAATTGACATGATCCTGTATCATAAGCATGATGACTATGTTGTTGATGATACTTCTCTCCAAGTCCCCCTATGGCACCCATACCAAAAGTGGGAGACATATTGTATCTTCATCAGTTTTATAAAAATGTCCTGTCCTGCTTGTACTTTACCCTTCTGGAAAAAAAATACTGGGTAAAAAGAGAAGATGATGGCAAAAAAGATAAAGTTGTAACTACTGGAATAAGAAATACCAGTTGGGGTGTGGAAGAGGGAAAGCAACCTTGGTATCCATGGAGAGAACAGCTCAAACCCCAAGAGGGAGAGAGCAATGCTAATGATTTCTGTATTTCCCTATCTTTCAGAACTCATGGAAAGGACCTGGTGAGGCCTTTCCAGGCTGCTGCAAGCACCTTCAATGTAACTTATTGTTGGGTCTGCCAAGCCCCTGTCAGATGGCTTTGACACAATTTAACCATCAGGTCCTGTAACCTTAAAAAGCATTGGAAACTATAAGAGTTTCCCCCAGTCCCTATACTTCCACACAAAACTCCTGTTATCTTCCCTATTTTCCTTATTGTTGCCTTTACTCAGTCATTCTACAAGATGGATAAATGCCAACTGGCTGGTGATGTAGACAAATATGAGAAGTTGGACTTAATGCTCTCAGATAGTTCCTCCCAAAATAAGAACTAGCTTCAATTACTGAAGTTGAACTGGGAATCCTACAGTTCACCAGCCAGCCAGTTAGGAAGTTAACTTGGAGTCATTAGAGTTGACTAACTGGAGTATACTATTCATTCGGCACCTCTAAAAATTTGTAGTAAAGAATTGTTACAGAGATGAATTATGTTCATAATATTGACCACATGGCATTTTGATCTTTAAATGCTTTCTAAATCAGTAGATATTATATTATGTAAAGTCTAGAGCTTAAATTATTTTCTGTTTTAATTTTTTAAATTGATAATACATTTTAATGTGTATATGATACCTCTAATGTATAAACATGACAAAGAATAGAGATATGCTATATACTATATTTTACAATTGATTTAAGTACATAGTCTCAGGGCCCTTAAAATACTCAGACTATTTGTATTGATGGTAGTATTGCATGAGTGGGATTCTGCAGAGGTACAATGCTCAATGAGTAAAATTATTAACAATTCATTTTTTGTTATTTCTCTACATAAAATACTTCCTTTAAGCCATTGAAGATATTTTAATAACTTTAACTTCACTTCCTCTGTGAAGTGGCTAATCAGCAAGCACTTCAAGTGTAATTTAATGAAAGGCAAAAAAAAAAGTTAAAGAATTTATTAAACCTAGTATTTTAGTCTTTACAAAACCCTCATGTTGGACCAGCTGGCTCAAATCAGTAATGCTAAGACATAAATTTTATCAAATATACATTTGCAATTAGAATATAAAAATGCCAGAACTTAAACAAAAATGTGGTCATGAGCATCACTTTCAACTTGAACTGATAGAGTGGATAGCAGCAAGGAGTGAAGCATAGCAATTTTAAAAGAGCATGACAAAATGAGTTGCCCTGTGAGCACTTAGAGTTTGCACCACCTCTTACAACATCATTACTATGCTCCTGAGCACATTATCCATGATACACTAATTGGTGAATAAAAATTACATCAGGAAGACTAGCATGTTTTGAAAGTAGCCTGCAAATAAAAATCAGTTCTCTGATCTCAAATCAAAATGAAGAAATAAAAATAAAGGGTGATATCTAAATTTATTAAGATATTGAAATCTATGGAATCCTAAGTGAATCTTCATCCTTTATTAACTCTGCATAATATTAAATCAAGTGATAGTACACATTCTTTAATTTAAAAATATTCATTAACAAATATTTAATTAATCTCCTACCTTGTTCTGGGTCTATTATATGCAGTTGACATATGTCATCTCACTTTATATGTAAACTTATGGAGAAGTACAATTATTATGCCCATTTTACATATGAAAAAACTGGAGAAAATGAAGATGTGATTTGCCCTAGGTCATCAATTTATTAATGGGATTGGCTAGCAGTCTACAGGTCCCTCTTAAAAAATTTTAGCCATTGAGCTTGTTCAGGCATAGTATTTACCCTGATCACTGTGATATACATATGAATGCATATAGTAATCCTCATTTTATAGATAAGAAAGTGGGGCTTGAAAATATTATATAACCCTGTTGGTTTTGGATTCAAACAGACTTGGATTTTAATCTCAGTGATATCTCTCAGTATAATTCATTAAATTAACTAACTACCCAGCTTCAAGATCCTCACTGTAAAATACTGGTAAGTTTGTATACTTAGGAGGAGAGTTTTAAGCATTACAAGTTCTGTATATTTAAAGAACAAATTCCACTTCCTTACACATAAATACTTCTTATAATTGCTAATTATTGTAAGCTTGCCAAGGTCCTCTGTAATAGGTCTCCTAGATGTGATTTGGATATCTGACCATTTGAAGTATTTCTACTACACCACCTTAGTCCTGAAACATAACCTAGATACCAAATTTATCAAAGGTGACTCCACTGGGATCAATAATGTAGATATTGGGAAGAAAAAGTGGAAGTCTGCTTAGTATGCTCAAATTAAGACTGCGGCAAGCAGCATGGAAAAATGTTTCAAAGGGTATTGCCATGCAACCTCAATACATGTGGCTTTAAGCAATAATTAAAAGGCAACCCATGGATGGCAATCAGCAGCTAAAGAGTGCAGTGGTTAATTTCTGCAAAGACTTGATATACTCTTGAGACTAAAAACACAGAGTTACAAACAAGCTATTTTAAGATATTATCTTTTAATTTAAATAAATCAAGACCAAGTTTTTAAATGCGTGCAATATGGAAGGCAGTACTGGTCATATACTTGAATTTATAACCATTCCTTTCTAAGCCACTATAAATAAATATGAGTTCATCGTGCAATTATTTTAAGGAATGCAGAACAACACAGCATACTCACTCTATAACCTCAGTTCACCAACACCACCCTCATAATTGTTTAATGCTACTTTATCCTAAAGGTTGATCAGACATAAAATAAAAATATGTTGTAGTAGATTTCTTCTCCTGGGATGTCAGAACAGTGAAACCATCCCAAAGTCTTCTGATCTCTCAATCCCCTAACACTTCCAAAGGCCTATTCACATAAGAGATACCCATTTATTTAATTTTGTTTCCCTTCTATCATTAGTATGTAGACTTAGTGAGGAAAAGAGAAGACCTAATAGTTAAGACCACTTTGGCTCCTGTTATAGGATAATCCTTATCTAGGAAAAAACATGTCTACACATACAGATGGCTACCTCACAGGAATTCTATCTTGGGATTTGGGGTCATAGTCGTGGAGTAACAATAATTTTCATTCATTGTCTTTGGTGAATGTGTTTTCCTTTGTTGAATATATTTCCCTTTATGTTATAAAGATGATGATTTTAAAAGCACTGGAATGTTGTTCCAAGTCCTTCTGAGCCAAGTGCCATATTAATATCAATCTTTTAATGCTTTGCTAAAAGCTATATGAAAAATTAGAATATCACAAGGCTATCCTGAATTTCATTCAAAAATAGGTCAGTCACCTTAGACATAAGAATCTGTCATTGTCACATAATCACATGTGGTAAAGAGTAAGGGCAAAACTATTACATGACATTCAATAATTATGTTGGGAACAACAGAAATAGCAACTTCTCACAGGGATGCTGGCTCTTTTTAGTCCTTAATCCTCACTTAGATGAACCTTAGGTATTCATATTTACTGATTAAAAGTCCTTATTTTCTGTTCCTGACATGAGGGTGCCCTGGAACCAGAAGACAATGTAATCTAATATATGAAATCTAAACGAAGCTAGGCAAAATTTTCCTGAGATTATAAAACTTCCCTTTTAAAAAAGAATGATAAATGAAGTAAACTGTGTAAAACATTATAAATCTTAAATGCTAACTGTTATAGTGGTATTTCTTCAGGTATAATTATACCCTTAAATCTTTTTATTTGGGGTCAGTAACCTCTGTTTGTGTGTGTTCTTATCATCCAACTTGACTATTATTCTTTAAACTACATTGAATCATATCTTATAGCCAAGTTTCCTGTGCCTTACCATTAGGCTATTTTTTTACACTAAAAAATAAAACAATTAGTTGCTATATTTTAATTTAGAGAATTATTCTAGTAACTCCTTGTTACAAAAATGAAATAATTATTACTGGTTTGAACCTTCATTTTTCTATAAGAGAAAAGACAGCATATGCCCCAAAGTGGTGAAATAGCAGTCCTTGAATCTGGAAACTAACTCTAGTCTTCATGTTTATCCTGTTTCTTGCCAGCCACTCACAATGAAGTATAGTGGCTTGAGTAAGGAGGAATGCATGAGGCCTAACTTACTGGTATTTATCCAAGCATTTTTTGAAAAATCAGATTTCAAACCTGTTCTTTATTGCTTAAAATTTAATTACTTTCACTCATAGTGGGCTTAGTCAACATGGTGAACAGTTCACATTATAGACAATGACAAAATAAGCTGGCCTCTTGCCAGAACTTGAAGGTCAGTCATCTACAGACTGGCAAAAAGGAGTTTAACCTCTTCTGAGGTAGGTGTCTTGGCCTCTCCTTATTAGAGGACTCCAAGGTAAGTTACACCAAACCATCAGTCAGGTGAAGTTAGAATACTTGCTTTGGTAAGCATTGTATTTAATCCACACATCCTCTTTCAAACAAATGTAAGATTACACTTCTCTAACCTCCTTGAAATTAGGCATGCCCATGCACTTGCTTTGGCCAATGAAATATGAGCAGAGGTAATGTATGCCTTTCCAAGGCAGAAGCTTCATGAGCCAATTTGTGATGTGCCATTCTCTCTTCCACTTCCACAATGATTGTGGCATTGTGTGTTGAGATGGAGTTTCTGTGAGCTGGGGCCCCTTGAATTGCTCTGATGAGCGGATCCTTTCTGCGGATCTGCTTTTTCATGTAACCTGGGTAATATGTCCAAACACTGAGTTTTGGGGGTTGTTAGTTACTGCAGCAAAACCTAGTCCATTTTAATGGATGCACAAGCCATCCTCTATTTGGGAAGTTAGATTTTACTTAATACATTTTTCAGTCGGACTACCTTTGAAGTTCAATGTATACTATAAATCTGTAAAAAAAAATTTTTAAGTGGTCTTGGAGAAACTATATAGCTGATGACCTGATCAGCTGAAGCTAAATAGGAGATAATTTTCTACTTAATTTCATTTAAATATACACACGCACACACACACACACACACACAAATTATAGCAAAGTTCTAACTATAATTCAGCAACCCAGCAAAACTTCTACAAATTACTAGTGAACTAATTCTTTAGAAAGTGATTTCTGAATATTCTTATGTATCCTAGAAAAAGAAAAAATACTTAACAAAATTTATGCAAGGATTTTAAGTAGATTTAAATTTACTTCATGTAGAAAGAAAAAAGTCAGTTATAACTTTGTCTTTTTTCTTTAGTTGTCAAGACTGGGAAGCAAAGGTTGAAGTTAAAAATGTTATCATCATGTAACCATAATGATTCCATAATTCAGGAAAGAAAGGAAACATTTTCTAGTGCTTGGCACAATTTAGTTCATTCACTGAGTCCATGAAACACAGTTCACCCCTTCAATCTCAGTTTCTTCTGTGAAAGGAGTAATGGTGCTATAATAGGGCTATAAGAGTTCGTTGCCTTTATTGTTGTTGGCTGAGAGGCAAGCGTAAGGAAATATATCAGTCCAAGCTTTAAAATATGGTAGTCCAATGCTTACTGATTTAGGTAATTTTCCTTCTATCTTCCTGGCAGATACTGTACACTAAAAATTTGAATTTTTAGCTTATATGGTTGTTAAAATTTGAAGTTGAATATAAACATTTCTATACATAACCCAAAGTCAATTCCTATTATCATCTGATGATGTAGTATGTGAATGATGCTTAAAAATGTTGGCGCCTGAACCCCAATAACACAATCCAGATTCTTATGATTGTAAATCAGATATTTATTCTTTCATCAGGTAGCTCCTTTATAGTCCTCTCTTTTCTTTCCTAGGACCATCCTACATTCCAAATTTATATTCCTTCATAGATAAATAAGAGAATGGTTTAGTGGGTCTGCTTTCTCAATAAGCCTGGGAGCAACTGTGAACAGAAGAGATCTTCCTGGTGATCTGCCTCATTCCACTTTGAATCCAAATTCACACTCAGCATTTTTAAGTATTGAGCAAACCGTGATTTACTCAGGCTACTCTCCATCTTAGTGAATTTTTGAGTCAAAAAGTGTGCGGCTGACAGCGATCATTGCTTGAGCATTTGTATGAAATATAAAGGAAAGGGAAACAACCTTTTTGAGAGACTACTATGTGTTAAGTGATCTTCTAACATTGTCAGTTTTAATCTTTAGAATTCAATGACTTAGGTATTATTGCCCCAATTTTTCAAATAAGGAAGCTGTGGTTAGACGGATCAAGGAAATTAACTAGATTTGCATAATTAATGCCTTTCGGAATGGAGACTGAACATTAGGTACCTCTCATGCCCAAATGCAATTCTTATTAGGGCACCAAGATGCCTTCCCTTAAGAGAATTACAACTTACATAAATCAAGCAACTTAACCTTTGGGAACCCCAGTTTCCCCTTTTCGAGTATAATGGTAATAATACCTCATAAGATTTGGAAAAAGAAGTGGGAGAACATTCCAAACAGGGTTAATAATACAGTAAAAATGCCCATAGATATTTCAGAGCGATAAGAGTAAAGCAATGTGACTGGAAAGGAGTGTTTGTGTGGAGATGCAGTGGGGCACCAGCTTCTGGGTGAAGTGGGGCCACAATTTTTACTGTTCTGAGTTTCAGAATTTTGTATCTTAATATGTCAGCAATGGTAAATACTTATATGTTGTTGGGTTCAAAATGGTAAACATGTAAAACCTAAGCTTAATCTGGATAGTGCCTTTTAACAGTAATAATTTCTCAAGGATCTGTTGTTGGCAATTGAGGGCTCATTGCTTAGAATGTGGGCTGAGAATTTAGAGACATACATTGGAGTTCTGGTCCTGCCACTAAGAGATAAGGAACTAGCATTACCTCATAGTACCTTATTTTCATCATTTATAAAGCTGATGATATTTAAATAGATAGTTCTTTCCTATTTTGTGACTCTCAGGATGCAAGGAATAAAGAACTGAAGATCATGGGCCTTTGGATGCAAACATAACTGAACAACAGTCTTCCTTTTTCCATTTGTTTAAGTTCTTTTAGGGAAAAATTAATCTCATGAAGCCTCAGTTTCAATGATTATAGAATGAGAATAATAGTAAGTACATTACTCATGGTGTTGTTGAGATTAACAATAAGATGACATTCTAAATGTATCATTGCAAGTTAGGTGAAATTAGGTGAGTCATGCACTCTTAGGCATTCCACAAAGAAGAGATCCAAGTGTGTCATCCTGCTTTCTAAGAATGACACATCAATAGCTATTTTCAGCCTTCTGGCCTTTAAAATAAGAGGTTGGGATGACAGTGGACTATAATGATGTGTAGCAAACAGTATTTTACAGTCATGTTCTTGGGTTTCCTCCTCCTCTCTGTTCCCTCTTCCTCTTGATTCCCCAGCGTGTGAACTTGTGCCTTTTTGGATCTCTTTGCATTTTTACTATTAACATAGGGCTGGCAGTGAAGAGTGTTGAAGGCAGAGAGGAAGTGGTGGGGACCCCTTTCAACAATATCACATCTAGGAAAGAGAAACCTGCTGCATGTCAGCCAGCCCACCTCAGGAGAGGAAAAGATTATTGATGGAGTATTAATATTAAAAAAGAATAAAGAGTCAGGGCTTTTTAAAAATATTAAAATGTTTCCAAAAGACACAAAAGCAACCTAAAGCTCTGTGGAGGGCTGACAAAGGGAGAAGGTCATGCTGCAGCCCAGCATCTGGACTACAGCTAGTGCGTGTAGTGCACACCTGTCACTGGCAGCTTTCCGGGCTACTTTTAGTTCAGTCTACTTAGTGGTGTCTTCTCCTGCAAGTGTTGGAATCAGTCAGAATATGGGTGACAATCATGCAACTACCTTTTGGAGAACTCCTTTTCATATTATTTTGGAAGACAACCATAAAGTCCTATAAATGATAGCCCCCATAAATGTCAGCCCAGGTAATCCAGCTGATACCAACAAGCAGAGGTTGGATGGGCTGTCATAAGTATTGGAGTGGAATACAGCATGTTACATCGAAATCATGGTTTGTAAACATTTCCTTCTTTGCATGCAGATTTAATTATCTTGCACCCCAGAGAAGAGAAAAACTGGGGCCAACATCATTTCAAAGGAAATAAAAATGTGTTCCTATTTTTATAGCCTAGTAAAAGCAAGGAAATGTCTGAACAGAAGGAAAAAAAGTCTTGAAGAAGAATGCAATATGCCCCAACCCAAACTTATTCAAGATGTCATTCCTGGACAGAATTCTACACTCTCAGCTTTAGACAGGCTGGTTAAGCAAAGGCAGGTTCTACCTAGACTGTCATCTGAACATGATATTGATGGATCGTTTTCACAAACAGGCTGGACTGCAATGAAAAGCCTTGTGAATGTGCTAAGACCATTTTAACAGGTCACTGGAGACCAAAGTGCCTGAAGGAAAGGATCTAAGCCAAGTCCTATGAACAGTTCATAATATATGAATAATGAAGCACTTCAGGAACAAAAGCAACACATATATAAAATGAAGATATTCCCAAAGACGTTTCTGGTGTCACCAATGTTTTTGAGAACCCTTCTAGCTGCAACCCGATTAGGTGTTTCAGGATCTGCAATATGTGTTCTTCATGACAATCTGATCCCCAGCTCTCTCTCTCTCTCTCTCTCCCCCCAAATCACACAGAACACATTTCCGTTTTACAAAAGCAGGTAGAAATCTTGTCTGAAATGAGCATGAGACAATATAATGAATCAACTCAAAGTAGAAACATTCCAGGCACACATGTAACTGGGACTGTTGGAGCCTTTCAAGGGCAATAGTGAAAGTAGAAACATTAACTGGAAAAAAGAATCAGCTTCCTTCCAAATGGGGCAATATGTAACTCCTGCCAACCAATTCCACACAGAACCTAAATTCATCATTAAACATGTGACTCAGACCTATAGGCGCTGAACCATGCCCTACTCACTCACCAATCCAACTATATTTCTTTCTCTGTGTTTTAACATTCACTTGCAAACCTTTGATTTTAAATTTGAGGCTCTAAAAACTATTATCATAAATTATAACCTAATTTACTACTGAATCATCATTTAAGTCAAGTTTTAGAAAGAGGAATTTTTGATGTGCACACCAAGCTTAGGATGTAAGTTCCAGAGAAATTAACTAAAATTGGATTTATTTAAGTTGCAGGTGACTACTTAGGTAAAATAACTGTCTAGAGCACATTTGGATAAAATACAGAACAAGGGAACATTATTATTCAAATACACATTCCAGCTATTGTTACTGACATTTGTCTTTCATAAGATCATAAAAAGGAAAACTGGGAAAAAGTTTTTGTGTTTATCCTGTTAAATTTTTTATCTCACTTAAGTATTTCATTGAATTGAAAAATAAGACAAAACTTCCATAGACCTTCTTGGTAAACCCCATTAAGACAGTTAGAAACCTATGTCTCTGGTTATACATTCACTAAAAATTAAATATTGTTTACCAACCTTGACAGTAGCCCTCTGCATGATGAATACTTAATTCTACCTATTTATAGACAATCTTACAGTTGCCAAGTCACATTCTTACACATCTAATTTATCCTCACAGAATTCTTATGAGTTTGACAGGGCAGGTAAACCCTCAGGGGCAGGGACAACATTCAGTTTATATTTGATGCCAAACACATAGAATGTGCTTAATGGCATTTCTTGGATAAATGATGGAATCGACTCTTTTTAAACAATAAGAAGACTAAGGCTCAGTAAGATTCAGTGACCTTCTCAGGATCTGTTGTTGAAAAGCTATCATTAAGGCTGGTGTTGAGGGCTGCTAATTATTACTCATGAGTTCTGTCCTGCAAATAATTTATTACAGTGTATCTCCCTTTATACTATATATCCTACCTCACAATATTCATTCTTAAAATTAAAAAACACCTAAGAAGCAGAATAAAGATGGAAAAACTATTTGCTTTTTTTGAAATCTCAACACTGAACTGTATTTTAAGGGCAAAACATTAAAATAATGAGATACTCATTATACCTTTCTTTTAGAGCATTCATTCTTCAAAGGAGAAAATGGAGCCTCAAGAGCAATGATTAGACTTCAAGAATTTTAAGTATTCTGTTGTTTGGTAAAACCATTGTTGACTATTTATGGGATGCTTATTTTCCTCAGCCCTTTCACATACATCACTTCCTAAATCATGCTGCAACTGTAGTATCCCCATTAACAGGAGGGAAATGTTAAATGAGGGCCCAAAGGTCATATGTCTTGAACTCAGGTGACCTGCCTCTAAGAAGCATTATCTCCAACACCACACACTCATCCACTGTGACTCCTATTTTGAATGATGACTCTTTAAAGCTTTGTTGCATTTGTCTAGGTATAATGTTCCTTTCACTGGGAATTTTGGGGTGTTAAGATACTCGCTCAGGAGCATAGTGTGATGCAGAGTGCAGCTCTATGAAACTGAACAATGAGGCTTTGTGTATTTAATGGTGTTCTGGCATAAATGTGGGAGTAGATGTACAGTCAGAAGAGAATGAGTAGACAAGAGCCACCAAAGGCCTTAAATTAAAATATCTCCATCTCTTATCATATAAATATTTGCACAATTAGAAATTAATTTGGACTAGCAGACTCCTCTTTTCAAAAGCAAATATCATGGGGAGATTAAATCTCTAAGTCATAGTGACATTTATTTTAATAATCACATGAATATCCAACTGAAGACAAGTAATTCAAGAAATGGGAGCTTTGCTGGATAAGGAAGAAGAGATCAATTGGGAGCCTGAAGGATGTGAAACCCTGGTGGGAAGGAAAGAACTTTGTAAAGCTCAGAAGCATTAGGAAGGCACTGAACAGTTAGAAGGTAGAAGGCAGGGCAGTGGGTGAATGGGTAGGTGTGTACTAAAGGCAAACTATGCCCTTGAACCTATACAGCAACCAATGTGTTACTGAAAATTATCTTGTGCACATGGCTGTTAATTCAAGTAACTGATCTCCAAATGATTTTTAAGATTACAGATATGTCTCCCTATGTCAACTCTACCTTTGTAGTGCATCCTAGCTTAATCTTCTATAAATTACTCTCATGAAAACCAGTGTTATCCTAAATAGTCACCACTATGTTCACACACACATGTGCATATACACACATGTGCACACACACACAAGAAAGATGAGAAGAGCTAAGTTCCTGACAGTTGCCTATTCTAACAAAGATTTTAAAACATCTAACACCCTTTCTCTTAAGATTCTTTCCATTTTGTTTTTCTCACCTTACTTTTTCATTCATAAGTCAACTAATTTTTTATGCTTAAATTATTAGCAAAACATTGTGATGAATTTTAGAGATTTTCAAAAGAATCAACAGATCTCTGCATTCAAGGAGCTCAAATTCCAGTGTGATACAGCAACAGAAATATACACAGGATGGCATGGGACAAGCAGAAAGTAGTACTTCATCTAGCCTGGAGTGTTAAGAAACATAGCAGGACATGTGAGTTGAGTCTTCTTTTCAGGTATGTTTCAAATTTCTACAAGTTATTAACTCAATTGTTTCTGAGAATCTATTAAAGTTCTTGTTAAATTCTAATTCTCCCTCTGAGATAAATCCCACAGAGGCTGATCTATCTAGTGTCATTTAGCCCTTGAATTTTAGCCATCAGGCCACTACAGCATTTTAGAAAAATTTGCAGCCATTTTCTCAAAGGTTATACCTATGATGAATATGTACGTGTAGTTAGGACCAGTCAATACGTCGTTTTCACAAACTATTTAGGTCTTTTAAAGTTGAATTACCCAAATTTTTAAATATTGTTAGCCCACATCTTTCAAATTCATTAAATACACTTTTATTTCTCCATCAGACCTTTGGAATTATTTAACTAGTGATTATATAAAAATACAAGCTCTGCATGATGACTTAGTTGGTAAAAGACCAACAGCATGATTTTACAGATTTTTCACTTTTCTTACAAGGTACGGCTCTTAATAGAAGAATAAAACAAGATTCACGTTACCCTGAGCATGCTCAGTTTCAGGCCATGTAATGCTTGGAAGATTTTTTAGTGTGCTTGCTTGAGAAGACCTTTATATCATAACCAGTTTGGTGTGGTCATCTGTTAGATTTAGAAATCATCAGCTCAGTCTAAGCATTGCTTAGACACACTAACAGGACTTAACTTTCCAAGTCATCTATATGCAGGAAAAAAGTGAAAACAGAATTGTGTTGTCAATAAGATATCAGTAAAGTAAAGAAAAAAAGTGGTGAAGATCTCTTGGGTTTGTGACAACAATGTGGACAGAGCATATGAGGAAATGAGGGAGACCAGAGGGCACTAAATGTTTGCCTGTCTGAGCAATTCTCAGCAACGGGCCCTAACTTTAAAAGGAAAATTTAAACTTCCCAGGTGACTAATATGGTCATAATGAACAATTAGAAGAGGGCAACAAGCTGGATAGTACATTCTTATGCAACTAGCACACATCCATCATTAGGGCTTTCAAGAGATAAGAGAAAGTATTGACAGGTTTGAGGAGAGCAGCTGAAATTACACAGTCACTCCACACTCTTTATACATTTGTCACTAGTGCATGTAAATATTTATGGCTCAGATAACAAATGACTTACCTTATTTGGTGATTTGAGGTGCTGGTGCAATTCCAGGGTCACCGGAATGGTGTTAGGTTTCTGCTGAGATCTGGGCTGGATTAAGGCAAGGCAGTCAGAGCAGCTGCAAATGAAAATGTGTCATAACCCATTCCACCCCCATAATCCTCCTGTTCTTACACATGCCTTCACAAAAACCCCCCACAAACAGAAAAAAAAATTAAGAAAATCTGTTCCTTGGGTTGTAAGGGAAAAAAATCTTTCCAATAGCAGGAATTTAGGGAAATGTGGAGTGCAGAGAGGGAGCTACACTAAGCACATTCTGAGTGCATAACATTAAAACACACCAGTCTCATCTGTTGAACAGCATGGTGCTCTGGCAGTTCATAAGCAAATGTTTAATAATATTTATAGTTCAGCTAAATAAGGAATTAATAAAGAAAAGTAGGTTGTCCTGGAAGAGATCAGCCTGGTCTGTTTTCCCACATGTTGATCCTTGGATTAAGCAGCATAGACTCACCTAGGGTCCCGCAGAGTGCAGGAGAACCACGTGAAGAGGCACAGGGGTGGGGGGCAGGGGGGCTGTAAAGAAATACCCGCAACCTACTTTTCTACATTTAGATTTTGGTGCCACTGGTAAGGAAGACAAAGATTGTTCTTCCAAAGAGTGTTTCTGCTGAGTTGTTTTCCAACTGGGATTGTCGGCTGGAATGCAATTACCACATGAGCACAAGAATGCTCAGAAAAGTCTATTTAAAGTGAACAGTCCTTTTATGTATATAAAAACTGTGTGTATTGAAGGTGTACAGCATTATGTAGACCAGTAATAAGAAAACTCAGAGATCCTTTGTTAAAATTTGTACTTGACAGTGTTTTTTCTTGGGAAACATTGTCAAACCAGCTCTGATGTTGTTTTGAAACACTGAATTTGAGTAAGTAAGGAAAGGAAATATAATATTTCATTAAATTCTGAAGGAAAGTGAAGGGATTAGTCAAAGAACATATATGAAGAACACATGGACACGGACAATGGTGTGAGAACTGATTATGGAAGGAGGTAGGCTGGGTGGAGGGGGCAAAGAAGAAAATGTGGGACAACTGTAATAGCGTAAACAATAAAACATTAAAAAAACATAAAGCAAGAGGGAAAAAATTAAATAAATAAATAAATAAAGTGAATTGTCTTTTAGGGGTACAGCTTATGCCAAACAAGCTATAATTACAGGATATTAGAGATCCTTTCTTCTTCAGTTCTGGGTCTTGAAACTGCTTTCCTTAACACTGTTCAAACCTTATGTGGATTTGGAACCCTGAAGTACACTACACTGTTGTGCATTACACTTAAAGCTACCCTGAGTCTCTACTGATTAGAAATGTTCACCACTGACAGCCCCTAGACCAAAAAGACAAGTCCATAACTATCAACTGATATACTGTAGGATAAAGACACCTTGCTACCGCCACTAGTTGAAGAAAAGTGCCCAGAAAGACTTTTTTTTTTAAATATAAAAAAGAAAATGCTTGTAGGAATTAACAGTAAAACAAAGTTTTCCATGGAAATGACAATAAAATTTACCTAATAAATTCTTATATGAACAGGGACCCACCCTTATACGCACACTTTTCCCACCCAACACAGCAGTATTACAACAGAAATGAAAGTCGTGGTGGCCTTGGTGAAGCCCTCTCCAGATCTTCCTTCATGGCAGTGCTTGCTCAAATTCCCCTTCGAGGAAGACTTGTTGTCACAGCTGCCAAGGTTGCTGTTGGCAGGCAGGCTTCAGTTGGCAGCACCTTCAGGGATGGCTTCAGCTGCAGAGAAATTCCTTGCCTAAGGTCACGCTCTTATGAGAGTAGCCCACATCAAATGACTGATGAAAGGTTTATATAAATGCCAGGCCTTTTCAACCCACTCAATGCAGGGCAAACATTAAAGGTTGTTTTTTGCTCCAAAGTCTCTCCATGGGGTTGTCATCATTGGTAGAGGTTGTCATCGGGCCAGTATCACAACTCAACCACCCTTGCTGCCAGATCCTGCTGTCTTCCTGTCCTTTCACTCAGAGTCCATATCCTTCTCCTTTCCAGAGAACCCAATTCAAAACATGCGGTAAGATTTTTGTTAGGACTTTGGCTTCAGAGAGAGGAAAATGGAATTCTGCCAATTCAAACTCCAGGTGGAGCCATCATTTGCTTGTAGAATTCCTCCATCAATAAGTTAGGCAATGGATGATTATGTCTCAAAATCAAAGGTAGATCACTTAGAATCAAGGATTCCATGGGAGAATTCCTAACTTTAATTTTTTCTTTTTTTTTCAATCTCAGTAACTGTTGAGTTCCAGAATTGTTTCTTAAGTGGGGCCTCTCTACATAACTCAACTAAGCCAAATAAGACTTGGTAAGGATAGTAGTTTTCATAGTGGCTTTGCTTAAAAACTTTGGCATTCCAGGTTATTCACCCTTGCCTGGATGTGTTCTCTACATTTCTTTATCTCAAACTCTAGAATCAATCATAACTCAAAGAATGAATGACTGCAGAGGTTCTAAATCACTGACTACACACGGTCAGCTTTATGTCTGGGTCTACTTAGGTCTTAAATACCCTATTTTCATGCTGATTCAGCTTTGTATTTGCTTTCTTGAGAACAAATCCCAGGTATATAGCCTCTCCAAAAAATCCCAGAAAAAATGTTATACTCCTTAATTCATATCTCTGCTTGTAAAATACTGGTTCCTATTTGCAGCCCCCACTAGTACACTCTACCCACAGAGTTTCATGCAGATTGCTTTTTTCATGACTGCTTAGTGACCTAAATCTTAAGTTTGATTAGAAACTTTGGTTAAAATATTCTTTAGAAAGCCCTAAAAAAATGTTCCACTTAACTTTACCCATATATTCACATCTGCCCTCTTCCCAACCCCTTTGCCCTGAGCAGTATGGATTTGGACCTCTTTTCCAATTCATGTCACATGTAGCTGAGTCTGTGTTCAGGCTAGAACATGCCAAAGTTATTTTGGTGTCCATGACTTTAAAAAAATTAATAAGAAGAAAAATGTCCTGATACGTTGATGAAAAAATGGTGCTATCACTCAATTAGAGTATACAACATAATTAAGGCATGGCCCTTACCATTAAGAGGTTATATTAACATAATACCTCTTATGAATGATTCAATGCCCTCAGAACTATAACCAAAATTTCCCAACCAGGAAGTTGACTATATACCTAATAGTCCAAGATCTGTTTTCATCCCTGTCGATAAAGGCAGTTTCACATGCTTTTTGTGTTTTGTCCCCCACTCAGCCACACAAGAATGGGCTTGGGGCCTGGAACACTTTCTTACCTATAAATAAAGAGCCCATACATCCTATTCCAGGTTTGTTACCTTGTGTGAGTATATCTTTCCCTGTTTCATACTCATTGTGCACCCTTTAATTCTTCCTAGCGAGGTACATCATATGGCACCTGGCCAACCCCCTTACTATGTCTGTCTTCCATTCAGAGGGAATGAGGTCATTCCACTGCAGCTCAGGAAGGATCCATGTGGTCAAGTTGCACTGCATGAGCTGCTAAGAGAGATCCTCTGGTTATGGGAGCCCAATGCCCAGTATGAAAGCTGATCTTGCTCTGTCTCCGTGTGAGTAAAATGTTGTCCCATTTTGTCCCTCAGTGGCTGACTGAGTTGAGTTTTTCTTGGTTATGCAATACTAATATTCAACAGGCAGATGTATTTAGAGTCCTTCCTTGGGACTGGTAACTGGTGCATGGTACTCTTCTAAACAGTCCCCTACTACATCTTTCATATTGACTCATTCTTACAATTATCAGAGAAAACTCTCTTAAACTTATAAATTAGATACAAATGCAAGTTTTTAAAACTGTCACCTGTCATACAAAATTAATTCTTTATGAAGTTTACAAATATTAAATAAGAATTATCAAATGAAAAGATTGATTTAAATTTAGATATATATAAAATATGTATAAATATCACCAGTTGTGAATCTGAAGCCCTACTTGCAATTTAAGTACTTTTATAACAAAATTAAATATATCAGCTATCAACTTTTCCCATAGCAACAATTAGTTCATATCAAACAGGATAACTTTCTTTGTATTTGTCCTCAGAAGGAAAGTTCAGCAGATATATTTTAGGTTTCCATATTTATTTTTGGAGGTCAGATCAAGCGATGATATTAGTCAAAAAATGTTAATACCCAAAAGCCAAGAACCTTGTATTCTTTTCCCCAAATGGCCTGATTATGTTGTAGAAATAAAACCTTTATTTCTATTCATAAATTATTCCTAAGGGGAAAAAAAGGAACAATGAATTGATAAGATTAAAAGGGCTGTGTGGGACACCACCTTTAAATTCATCTACCATTTTTCAATGCACAGGCCTCTCTATTCTCCCCTTTCTCAATATTCAACCCCTGCCCCCATTACTGATTTGATAAAGCACAAAGGAGAAACATTCAAATTCAATTGGCCTACCCTGGCTGAAAATAATCCTGGGGAAAGAAAAGGTCAAGACTGTAGCAAAGTTCTCTTCATTAAGAAGATGTAATAAGCAGAACATAAACACTCTGTGATTGCTAAAAGCATGAAATAATATTCACATTGATAGGAACTCAGCACTAAAAAAAGAGTTTCATTAAATAGAAATGAGAAAGTTTAGTGACCCTTACCATATCTAAGGATATTCCCAGAATTTAGCAAAAGGAAGCAAAAATACATACATTGAGAGAGTGTTTTCAAGATTGCTTTCTAAAATGATTACGGCAATTACAGACACAATCTGGCAGGAGGACCATAGATCTTGCGACCAAGCCAAGATTCATCCCATTGGCCACCCCTGTGCCCTATCTTTGAAATTTGCTCTTTTATTTTTTAAAAATGATGGTATGTTGCTCTCTTGCTTACATCCATCAAACCTAATTTTCAGAACTTAGGAATTCTGTTGCTGTACTTGACTAAATGGAGTCCTAACCCCTTTTATCTTTTTGGAATTGTATCATCTGGCCAGACAGCCCTTGTTCTGCCTGGAGTCTTACTGGCTGGCTCATTCTTTATATTTTTTATTAATTTTTTAATACATCAATATTGACTAAAGAATGTGCTTATAGCAGAGCAATAATATTTTAAAATGCAAAATATATTTATTTCCTCTGAAGTTCAAACTTGCAATTCCAAGAAAGATTGTGAACTATCGGGAAGACTTAACCTAAATGCCTTCAACTAAAAGTTAAAGATACTGACTTCCTTCACACAGAGGCAATGACTCCTAAGGGGTCTTCCTAAAACACACTTCAACTTGGAAAACATATATTTTTTGATACATGAAAAGTCCTTAGTCATTTGACTTTTGTTGTCAGATAATTTTTTGGCAATATAAAGATGGCACTGGCATCTTGAGAATTGATATCTAAATAAGTTTCTGGCACAGAACCTCAATGCAATGGTTTAAAAAATTTTTTTATCCACTCTCTAGGTGTAAGTTTGTGAACAGTTAAAAGAACAGCCTTAGCTCCTGTTTCATTTTTTATTTGGAATTCTTGCAACTCTGTCACTGAACATCTTGAATTTGTTTTGCATGTCATCAACTGTATGAGATGAAGATTTTTTTTTATCCTTTATTAACTATACAATCAAAGTCTCAGGCCCTGCATGATTCTATAAAATTTGTGGCTTTCAGATCAGCAGTGCCCCAGTTTGAGAAGAAAATTGCTTTCAGGCAGTGTTATTCAAAGGGTCTTGTTTCCATTTTATCTTTTATTGAATGCTTCGGTGTCATCTTGGGCCTGTGTCATCTAGTTGCGAGGACTCCAATTATTTGACAGGCAGCAACCAGTGACATTTTTCTCCCTTGTATTTTTATGTGATAAGTACAAGTTAAAAATTATTTTCATTAATATATTAGGAGCCTACATAATGTTTGGGGCAGTTTATACACGGGCCATAAGGACTTCACTGTAAAACAAATACAAAAAGAGTTCTCTCTGAAACGAGGGGTGCTGTGGAATTAGCTGGAGGGTCCTGATGGCCATGACTTCAATCACCTACATTATCACCATGTTAATCCCCTGATGACTGATAGGATGATAGCAACCTGATATTCCTGGTATTTGGCCAAAGACCTTGGATTAATTCTCGGCAAGAAAGTAAAATCTTTTGTTTCGTTTTTCCTTACATGGAGGAAGGGTTCTTCTTACTCTGGCTCAGTCAACCCCAGACAGCCACTGGTTATAAAAAGCCAACCTAAAATTCACTCTAAAAAGTAATGAATTGGTCATCCTATAAGAATAGATAGTCTTCCATACAGTGTTGAAGCATGTCTCTGATTTTTCACCCCCTCCGCCCACGTGTAACCCTTAGCGTTGATAGTAGCTTTGAGTCCTTACTAGGAGACCGAGTGCTGCACTCCATCGAGTTCATTTAGTCATTGTCACAGCCCTTGAAGTAGGCGCTGCCACTTGTACCTTTCAGATAAAGAAATTGAGGTGTGAGAACTAAAGTGACTTTTGTATAAATTTATACAGACAGTAATTGGTGAGTCCAGGTCAGTGTCCAGCAAGTCAAGACTATGAAAGCTATGTCCACAATTGCCCCACTGTATTTCATACATATCATCATCTGTTTATCTAACCACCTGAGAATAGTTATGCTTTTGTGAAATATGTTATCACACTAGAAATATCAGTAATATGATGAAATGAGAAGTAAGATTAAACCCTTGCATAATTCCCCCACTGAAAGATTTTTCTCTTGGTATCTCATTATTGTCTTTCAGAATTTGCATTTCCTTTCTCTCACTCACACTTATTTAATATCCTACTTTTAAAGTTAACATTATATCATAAGCCTTTCATGACATTAAATATAATATTCTTCAAAAAGCTAATCTTAATGACAACAGAATTGTCCATTAAATAGCCACATTTGACATATGTTTTATGCTAAGAAATAAGATCTCCTTTCAGGAAGTGCTTGTCTCTTGCTGTGTTTTCTTTCCCACAGACTCCAGGTATGAGCTCATGACTCAGGCCTTGTCTATTAAAGTACCAAATAGTTAGTCTCACCCTGGTTGGTGTGACTCAGCAGACTGAGCACCAGCCTTCAAACCAAACAGTTGCCAGTTCAATTCCCAGGCAGGACACATGCCTGGGTTGCGGGCCAGGTCCCCCAGTAAGGGCACTCAAGAGGCAACCACATACTGATGTTTCTCTCCCTCTCTTTCTCTCTCCCTTCCCTATTCTAAAAATAAATAAATAAAATCTTTATTAATAAATATGAATATTTAGGCACTTTTTTAAATCCTCACCCAAAGATATTTTTCTATTGTTGATTTTAGAGAAAGAGGGAGATAGAGAGAGAAACATCAATGTGTGAGAGACACATCAATCAGTTGCCTCCCAAATGCACCTCTACAGGGAATTGAACCTGCAACCTCGGTATGTGCCCTGGCTGGGAATCAAACCCACAACCTTTTGGTATACGGGACAATGCTCCGACCAACTGAGCAACCTGACCAGGGCTCTTCACTTTTTTTTTTTTAATCTGAGATGGGCATATAACTTTACTTTATTTTATTATTGTATTTTATTTTATTATTTTATTTTATTTCTACCTGAGATTGGTATATCACTCCAAATGATCCAATGTGACCTCTCACAAAAAATTGCTGAAATTATTGGAAAGAGACACTATCTGTTGGTGTTCACAAGTTGATCCCTAAGCTTAGATTTCCTGTGAGAGACGAGAATAAAGGCTATCGCTGAGTAGAGGTAATTGAAACACTGTGAGCTAGATTTCTCATTCTGTTGTGTGACATCTAGCCTTGCCTGTTAGTTGATTTAACCTTCAACTTATAATTTTATGAGACAATAAAATTCTTGCTCTCTCCTTCCCTCTCTCCTCTCTCCTCTCTCTCTCTCTCTCTCTTGTGTAAAACCAGCAAGTGTAAAGTCCATGAAGTAAGAATGTGTATATGGCTAGAGAAAAGCAGAGAAGCCAATGTGGTGAGTAAGGCAAGGAAAATGGTAAGAGATAAATACAGAAAACTAGCCTGGGCCAAATCACACAGGCCCTTTCGAGGTCTTCCTAAGGAAATTGGCCTTAGAAAGTGAGAGAGAAGTCAGACATTGAGGGTTTATGTGCAGAGAATGGGCAATAAATGACACATGCTTAAAAAGATGACTCTGATCATTGTGTTCGGAATAGTCTGGGGAGGCAGTGATGGGAGATGAGTAAAAAGCTATTGCAACAATCAGGGGAGAGTTGATAAACACCTTTTTCAGGATTTTGGCCTGGATGTAGTATTCTTTCTCTGTTGCCCTCTGCCTGCAGAGGGTTCCTGGGTGCAGACTGGGTGGGAAAGTTTGAGACTGGGCACAGGCTCAGTGTACTGATTTTCAGGGCGGAGCCCTTGGCACCTGTGAGTGTCTGTACTCTTCCTACGAGTACCTCTGTGCCTGGGGTAGTGTGGAATTAAATGGCAAATAAAAAACTCTGTGACAGGGTAAGAGTGATTCCTTCAATTAGAGAAGAAGAAATCTTTCTACTACTTTGTGGACAAAGGGCCCTACAATTTCCACTTGCTCCAGGCCCTGCCAATCATTCGACTGGCCCTATACAGAAAGTTCATTTCAATAGTGTAAGGAATGAGTGGATAGTTGAGACATAAAAAGGGCCGGAATAAACCACTCTCATGTAAAGAAGGATTTTGAAGGGAGACTAGAATCAATGTATACTTTTTAGTGTATCTTTCTTTGGGGAGGATGGATTATCTGAGCATTGTTGAATGTCAACGGGCAGGAGTCAGTGGAGAGAGAGACAATAAGAGAAGAAAGTAATAAATGACAGAGCAAAGCACCAGGGAAGCACGAGAAGATGGAAGGGTCTCGCCACATCAGCTCCTTCAGGCAGAATTGTGAGCATATTTAACATTGAAATGACTAGCGGGTAGTTGGCTGAGCATCTTTCATCAGAAAGCGCTAAGCATTTCTTGTGGGGGCTTGGCAGACTGGAACCGGGGAAAAGGAGGAGAAATATCTCATCCAAAAATGAATGTTAGGGTTTGAATAAGAATGTAAAGGTAGACACATCTTAAAGACTAAGAGGAGATGAATAGAGAATTTTTATGTGGTGTAAATATAATATTCAGTCATTTAAAAAAGGCAGATCATCTTAAAAGAAAATGAGCAAAGTTAGTGAACAGGAGCTTAAAGAGACAGAAGACATATTTTAGAGAGATCAATCAGAGTACTTCTAGTCAGTGGAAAGGTTCCGTCTATGGTCAGGTAGAATGTACTTGTAGTCGTCCTGTATGTTGCACATAGCAGACATTTGGCAAAAAATTGTTGAACAGACTCCAGATTGTGCTAGCCCCATTCTGGATCTCCGTTAGACTGTTTCCTGTGACAGCACGGGACTGGGGTGTGTGGTGTGAGTAGACACCCAGGGCTGTTGATTAGAATGGCTGAAAATTGCAGGCTTCTTCCCATTTCTCTGGGTTCAAGTTTCATGACCCCTATATTTATAATGTCTCCTCCAATTACTGCAGACCACTTACTATACCTCAAAAACATGGTCTCGTTTGTCACTCCTACTCCTTCCTTTGCATATGCTATCTCTTCTGCCCATGACTGGTCCCCAGTGTGAAGACCTCCTGCTGGGCTCAAGTTCCATGTCCAGCTTCTGTGGAACCTTTCCTGACATTGTCTTGCAAAGACATGGTGCCACAGTATCTTGTATATAATTAGAATTTTGAGAATATTTTAATTACACTTTATATTTCTCCTTTCTGCTACAGTGAGTTCCTTACCAGTGGGGATGTATTACTACAGCCCCTTGTGTACATACACACAAGTCATGAAGTAGGTGCTGAATAATTGCTTGCAGACTAACTAATTGGCTATATGAAAGGTCAATTAATCAGAAACGTGCAAGAGGATAAAAGGAAAATAGTAGAGAGGAAGAACAATGACACAAGAGTAGCAATGACATTTGTCATGTATTGTCACTCAGTATCCATTTCTCTTTTCTCTTTTAGGCAGAAACATGTTTAGAAGTGTCTATCCCTTCCCATGGCCTCTCCATGCTGCCAACTGCAACCCAAAGTCTATTGGGTGTGAAAATGAAAGCCTGAGTCCAACCAGCTGCTGGCAGCTACCTTAAAAGGAAATTCTGGGAGCAGAGCAGGGGAGGATATGGTCACAGAGTTAGGGCAGCCTCTCTTGTAGCCAGCATTTCCTCTGAACATTTTGCTCATATAAACCAATTCTTAACTGCTTAAGGTATATTGTGTTGAGTGTTCTATTATCTATAGCCCAAGCACTCTACCTGTATCAGTCATGCTGGTTGTTTTTACTGGGTTTGGAGCCACAGAGAATCATGCTTATGGAGATGTCAAGTAAACACATTTGACTCAGTGGAAATAAGTCCTGCTCAGCAGTAGAATGCCATGGCCATGAATGCAACAGTCTTTTGACCCTTCTGCAGCTGGACTCTCAGTGCTTGATAGATTGATGGTAAGACTGATGACTTCAGCCTCTCTCTCTCTTTTATAATATTCTTCCTTTTAAAGTTCTCTTTTAAAAGATTGTATTTATTTATTTTTAGACAGAGGGGAAGGGAGGGCCAAAGGGAGGGAGACAATATCAGTGTGTGGTTTTGTCTCTCATGCCTCCTACTGGGGACCAGGTATGTGCCCTGGCTGGGAATTGAACCAGCGACCATTTGGTTCACAGGATGGTGTTCACTGAGCCACACCAGCCAGGGCCTTCTACCTCCCTCAAGGATGCCTGAGTTCTGACCCTTACTATACTCTGATCCAATCCAATGCTATAATCATGACTTTTATCATTTTATTATATGTCCTGTTACATCTTTTAAAACTAGCAGAATCTTGGGCAGGTGTGTGACTGTGTGTGTATATGTAGCATGGACCCACTGCAATGAAAGAGAAATGCATGCTTCACATTTCCCATGCATAAAAATTTCAAAATACCCATTCCCTTCAAAAATAAAATCCCCACACAGACCCTAGTAAAGCTTCCATAAATAAGACTGATTCACAGCTTTCAAATCTTCAGTTGAACTTCTCCATATGAGCAAAGAATAGAGTGTGCATGCATCCTTGACTGGTTCTTTGTGGCTGAGTAGATCACCTTTCCCAGACTCTGCATCTTGTATCCATCACCATGTCGTATTTTGTAGGCTGCCATCCCACCTGTCTGCGCTCTGTTAACCTCTCCTCCCCCTTCATGCTGATACAAAGCCAGGGCCGGTTCGCAGCTCTTCCCTTTCCGTGACTTTCACTTTACCACTGACTCCTCCAGCTAATTCCTCCTCTCCTTGTCAGGTCCCTGAAGCTTCCTGGCACCTCTCTCACCAATAAAACCAAAGACACAAGCTTAAGAATATTATGTGTGACATTTCAGAATGGAGAAAAAAGCTGAAATGTTTTTATTCTCTTTCCCCTCTCCCCCAAGAGAGGACACCAGTGAAACCTTTGAAACAGTAAATAAACTTGAACTTGTGAGTGTTGAAAGGCTCTCTGGCTAGTCACAGAAGCATGTTCGCTGGCTCAGCCTCCAAAGGCCTGCTGAGGGGAAGATTCAACTATCTCCTCAGGCAAGTCCTGAGTAACTCCCTGCTGTGAGAGCAGTGAGCCCTTCTTCTCCCCCTTCAACAGAGAATTTCTTTCTAGATGCAATAACCCTTAACCTAGACAGGAACATAACATGATTCCCTTCTGAGAGGGTCCTTGGAAACCTCCTTGCTACAAGGAATGTCTAATAGCCTGGTTTAGCCTGATCGACAGCTATTTTGCCATCATACTTAATACCGTTTGTCTAAAACAGGTATCCGTTTTTTCTGATGAAGAAAATTGGCACATTCTATGTGGCAGATTAAAAGAAATTTTTAATATAAGAGGAAAATTAAGAAGTGTATTAGGAGGAACTCCAATATCCATCCTCCCCAAAATGTTATTGTAGTCATTCTCACCCTTCCAAACACTGTCACATATCCATTATGCTGTCACAGATCAGTGTACAATTGACAGAGAATAAGATTGAGACAGTCCATCAATCTAATGTCACACCATGTAATAAAAGTCTACAGAAATCCTGTAAATGCTAGTTATACCGCCAGCTACAGCTCCCAAGTGCCGATTGGTGTAAAATGTTCTAAATGGCTATAAATAGGTAATATGTCCTAAGGAAAGTCTGACTCTTAGTGGTATCGAAAAGAGAAAATAGCAGAAATTACAGATTATTACCAATGGAAATAAGGCCAGAGGGCACTATCATGAGGAGATAGGTCCAGGGAGATAAATGAAAAGGAGAGAGCCCTGTGTCAAACAGTCTTTTGGACTCACTATTTATAACGGTCTATATGCTTAAGGCCTTTATAAGTACATGAAAAAAAAATTGCAACCTTCCCTGAAATTGCAAGAATTTAAAATCTGCTGTCTAGTTCAATCTCTGCTTAGAGTTCTGTGGTTGATGAAAAACTGAGGCACAATTGGGTTATTTTATTTATTAATTTGTTAAAAGCTAAAATGAATGTAATGACATAAAACATCAGAGTATCATTCTTGTATTTAACTGTTACTCTAACTTTTTTTGTGAATGTCTTCTTAACCCTAAAATGAACTTACTGGAGCATTTTTGTTTGTTCACATGTTTGTCTTCACATTGAGGCCACTGTTTATTTTTGAGCACTTTGACAATCGCATAAAAGTTGCTGTTTTATGAAAACATAGTTTGACATTTGTGTGGGGTCCCACGAAGTTTCTGTTAGCAGATGTGCGTCATCGTTCTGAACAGCCGGGCGGCTGATGGTGCCGCGGCTGTAGAAAGCGTCAGCTTCCCATGCCGGAACCGAGCTGCAAGCCTTTGTGTTAGAACGCGAGTGTACTCAGCACTCTGGTTCATGTACACTGATTTAGGCGTTACCACTAAAACAATTTAAGTAAATGCTTAATAACTGTGACAGTATTTTTTTTAAAGAATTGAATCGCATTATTGTGGAGGCTAGCAAACCCCAAATTTATAAGGCGGGCTGGCAGACTCCAAACTCAGACAAGGGTTAATGCTGCAATTTTGAAGCAGAATTTCTTTGATAGGAAACCTCAGTTTTTACTCTTCAGACCTTAAATGATTGGATGAGGTCAACTCGCATTATTGTGTTATCATCTACTTAAAGTCAACTGACTGTAAATGCTAACCACATCTACCAAATACCTTCATAACAACATCCTCATTAGTGTCTGATTCGTAACGGTACTGTTACCTAGCCAAGAGGACACGTTAAACAAGCCATCACGGGTAATGAGAAGGATACCATTTTAAGTTGTAGTTTACTATAAAGCTGCATTGCTTTCCTAGCCTAAGGGTACCTCTATAAAAATGCCCCTAATTTCTGTTTTTATATAATTTCTGAAAATGGATCTAAATAATTCATTTCATTGGCTGCAATTTACCTCAAAATTTTGATTCACCAAACAGGAGTGAAAACCCCAAGTTGGTCATCTTTTTTCAAGATTTTATTAAGTTCTATTATAAATCATAAAATAAAATTTGTTATATTATGTTAAAAATAGAGATTTTCTGAAAAAAAATTCTTTACCTTCTCTTTGATGCATTGCCTCGATTTACAAATATTTAATGATTCATTTCTTACTCTTGAGATATATACATATATATACACACACACATCTATATATATGCATGCATAACATGTGTGGGAAAGGTGTTTTCCCATTTTTTAGTTTGTACTAAAAATAGGATTATAAAATATTTTTTATTTGCCCTTTTACTTAATTTTGCAGTCTCCAAGTCAATGCAATTTTTAAAAAATGTATATTTATTTTTAAAGAGAGGAGAAAAGAAGAAAAAGAGAAGGAGAGAAATATCATACATGCCTCACCCCAACAGGGACTGACCTGTAGCCCAGATATGTGTCCCTGACTGGGAATCGAACTGGAAACCTTTCACTTTGTGGGACAATGCCCAACCAGCTGAGCCACACTAGTCAAGGCCCAAGTCAATGCATTTTAAATAGCTATACAATGTTACACAAATAAATGTGATATATCATTTCTTTTCCTAGTTGGTGGATGCTCATTATGTACCTAACAAACAATACTGCAGTGTACATGCTTGTACTCATTTCCTTACATATGTATAGAGATGAATTTAATTTTGTTACTATTTTGGTAGGACTGATTCTACAGAGTGAAATTCCTGAGTCAAAGTGTAAGAGATTTTTAAATTGTAATTAACATTACAGATTTCTAAAATAATTTCTACTTAACCCTCAATAAAAATGTGTTTAATTCTATTCTTCTACATCCCTGTGAGATTTAATGTTCTCGAATTTTTATCAGTATGATAGCTAAAAAATAGTTTATCATGGCTTACTTTACATTTCTTTGACTTATATTAAGGTTAACTATATTTTTGCACCTGTTATATATTGTCCTTTTTCGACACGATGTTCTTAAAAATATATGGAAAGATTAAAGCCAGAGGCCAGACAATGAAAATGTTGTTCATAAAAGATAAGAACAAGGGGATATAATATAATCATATCAAATAATATGTAATATCATTGTAGGCGTAGAAAACCTTTTTCTCTACCCTCTTATGTTCACTTACTGTGAACTATAAATTAAACTAAGAAAGGACAGGATAACAGGAGAAATTTAAGTTTTAAATTTTATAAGCACAGGAACTATACAGACAAGAGAAAAACCCCAAAATGTAATTAGTGTTGGAAGCTTATAAACCATTTTACCAGCTGGTGATAAATTGTGGAGAAGTAAGTGGACAAAGGAAATGGGGGCAGGGAGGTGTGGGGCTTCTAAGGGTGGTGAATTGAGGGGAGATGATATGGGAAACCAATGGAAAATGATCATTGTAGTAAGATTTGTCTGTGCACGCTACCCTGGGTGCCAACTTTTCATCTTCATCATGGCCACAAAATCCCCCAGAGAGCGGTTTTAAATCAGTTCTCATTTTGCAGAAGTTTTTGCTTTTAGTCAGAAAAGGGAAAATCCAAGAAGACTTCTTTCTGTATCTATTGATTATCAACTACTTTCAGCTTGAAATAATCCATATGCTAAAGAAACATTTTGGTAGTGGTAGACATATTCTGATACCCTCCATTATTTCACCTTTGTAAGTACTATCCCAGAAAATTAGAATCATTGAAACTTTGTATTTGTTTTGTTTTTCTGTGTTAATGGATTGTTTAGAATCAGATTTTAAACCCCAAACCTCTCTTACTGACCATATAACTTTGTGTGCATTGCACATTTCTTTGTTCTCAGCTTCAACTTCCACATCCAGAAAAATAAGGCATTGAAACCTACTTTAGAATATTGAGCTGTCACACACAAGCATGTGTGCATGTATAAATACTATCCACATGGAAGTTTTCCAAAGGCAGTAATTTTTTTAATGCAGTAAATTTTATCTGATTATGTTTTGTATTTACAGAATCCTAGTTCACGTCATTTACAAAATATTTTCTGTTCCACTATTCTTTTCTTGAGGCTCACTCACTCCAAGACTAGGAGATAAGCAAGGATATAAAAAAGCTATAAACTGAGGCTTAGAGAAGTTAAATAACTAGGTCAACCCCACACAAGTATATGTTGTGTACTAGGTCATTTGATTCCGGGTCCAGTTTTCCTGTTCTTTCACATTTGGGTCAATACGCTGTTCTCTTGGATGCTTACATTTTTAATAATACATTTCTTTATACTTTTCTTAAACATGTTTGTTCCAATGCACACATGGTGTACCAAATATGTGAGTTCCTTCTGAACAGGAATTAATGTACTCAGACCTTTATATTACAAACAAAAGTGAAATTAGATGTAAAGATTTTTACATACACTCTGTCCTGAAGAGAAGCATGCACCAATACAGAGAGAAGATGGATATCTCTGTGTACATAGGCACTCGTGTACCTATGTGTGATATGGGAGTATTTGGGGTGTCTGTGGCTAATGCTATAGAAACTAAGATAAGTCAGCCTTGATCCTTGTCATTCAAAGACAAATATACAAAAGAAATGTCTCCCGTGTGGAGAGCTGGGCTACATGGCCTTCCCTGTCTCCAACTGGACTTCCTTTAACCCAGTGGCATAAGAAGTTTGATAGGTGAGGGTAAATGGTGCTGAGACTATACAGAAGGTCTTGCTAGTCTCACCACCACAGAGAGAAAAGGGGAAGACTTCCTGGAGGAGGAAACATTCATGTTGGAAGAATAGAACAGGTAGGAGGGGGAGTGGAAAGATGGCATTCCAGCCATAAAGGCAAAACATACCGCTAGATCAATTCTAATGTTTGTTTAAGAGTACAGGTAAGGGTAGAAGCTGAAATCCAAGAGAGTTAGAGACCAGCAAAAGATTTCTGTTCAATGTACTGATGAGATAATTCCAATTTTAAGATAAAGTTGTTACAAGAATGTCAGTAAGAACAAGCCTCATGATCTGGAGTCTGTCCCAGGAAGTCTCTCTAGACCCTGACCTTGCTCTGGATATTTTCTCCTCTCTTCTCTTCTTTATCCTGCTCTCACCACATGCCTAAGGGGCTGCAGTGCATCTGATAAGCGTGTTCCCAGGAAGGTGCTAATGACTGATAAGGCTAAATGGCTCCTGCCAGGAGTGTTGTATTTTAACAGAATGGATGCCTTACCCTGGGGTCTCAACCTAAAATGCCTGGTGAGGAAGCCACAAACAGGGGTGAAGTGACGGAGCATATGTGCTGTTCTCTAAAATATTCTCAAAGTATCAGTCTCTCTATTTTATTTTCCTGCTTTGGCTAAGACATGTGCTCAGAGAAATGTGTTTGTTTGTTTTACTATCAGATAAAGAAGTACAACCTGATGACATGTTACCTGAGACTCAGTCCTGGCGTCTAGGACTATGTGGTGAGGCTGATGTGAGGATACTGGTGCCACTCACCACCAGCTCATCCCTACCGGTTGGAATGCAGGTCCCAGTGGGAAAATACTCTGTTTTTTAAAAGAAGCTAAACAGCCAGTTTTTACTATAAACTACTCAGTTTTTATACGTTGGCTAAAACATTTAAAACACCAAGTATGCACAATAAAATGTATATCTGCAAACCAAATATGGCTCTAAGATGATAATTTATAATCTCTTCTTTAATTTAAAGAAATAAAATTACAACTACTTTAGATGTCATTAATAGAACTTGTAAATAATGGTTTTGAATGGCCATATCAGGACAACTGTTTGCTCATAACCTCTGTACAAATTAGAAGACAGTGTCTCTTCCTCAACGCAGTTTACTTCCATGTGTCAGAAAATTAGAATGGATTGATTTTGTTGGGATATGAGATGTCGAAATCATCAGTACCCTAGTAAGCATGTCAATCTGCGGTGTCTACAGTATGCACGGTGACTGCCAGGTCTGTGCTGTGTTGTCCCACCTGCACGATGATATGCAATAGTCCTAAAAAACAATTATTGGGCTCCTTGGATCTTGCAGAGTAGGACTCTAATTCCTCTAGCAAAGAGTTAAAAAATTTAGTTCTCCTTGATGCTCTCTCCTTGATGGTAATGCTAAGCATCACATTTGATGGCTCTGCTCAGCTGACCATAAATCTTTCAGACACTAAAAAATTAAGTAAATAAAGATGGCATTTTGAACAATCATAAAATCATCAGGGTATGTATTAGTTTGCTAGGACTGCTGTGTCAACATGCCACCGAGCTGAGTGGTTTAAACAGAGATTCATTGTCTCATAGTTCCGGAAATCAATGTCTCAGCAAGGTTTGTTCTTTCCCAGGGCTGTGAGGGAGCGTCTGTTCCACGTCTCTCTCCTATCTTTAGTGCTTTGCTGGGAATCTTTGTCATTCCTTGGCTGTAGATGCACCACCCCGATCTCTGCCTTGATTTTCACATGGTGTTCTTCACCCATGCACATATGTACCCAAATGTCCCCCTTTTAAAAGGCGCTTGTCATATTGAATTAGGGCCCCCCTAATGACTTTCTCATCATCTGCAAAGACCCTCTTTCCAAATAAGGTCACATTCTGACATAGTGGAGGCTAAGACTTCATCATATGACTTTTGAAGCAGTATAATTTAATCCATAACAGAGTATATCCTAAGTCATCAGATTTTAAATTTTACCACCTAAAGTCAACAGAGTGCAGGTGACTTTATTTTAGCTCTACTTTTATAATATTTATTTTTATATGCCAAATATCCAGAATACATATATTGTCAGCTGTTATTTAAATAAAAATGTAATACACTTTGAGCTAAATCTTTCCATCCTTACCTTAGAACATCTGCCTTTAGTGCAATTGTGGTGTGTGTTTGTGTGTGTGTGTGTGTGAGAGAGAGAGAGAGAGAGAGAAAACAATTGGGTTTATAGCCTCAGTGCTCTCCTTTAGATTGCTGAGTGATTTCCCACTTGCCAACAGCTCTTCACATTATATGAATCTAAACTACTCACATTGTGAAATTCCTTTCATTCCAATAGCTTATAGAGTAATTGCCTGCCAGTATTCCTTTTTTGTAATTTACTTTTAACCATAAAGGAAAGCCTTTTTTAATTCTGTCGAATGCCAAATCATTCAGTACTGAAGGTATCATTTCAGTATGCTGTATAATTTCACTCAAAGCGAAAAAGGAAATGTAGCATGTCAGCACAAAATGGCCTATTCTGAACCTTGATTTAAGGGTCTCTATTGCCTGGATCATCCAGTCTATATAAGGAAATGTTTGAAACTTCCATTCAGCACAAGGTGCTTAGATATCAGTAGTAGGATTAGTGACTTGAGTTCAAGCTGTAGCCGGGTACTTATTTGTGAGGAATAATGCTATATAAGGAATGCAAAGAGAAAACATAGTGAACTAAGAATAAGAGACTGCTAAGATCTAGTCCCACCATGCTCCAATTTTACCTTCTAGATTTGCTTGCATTCATTCATTCATTGATTCATTCATTCATCTTTACCTAGTTTCTATGTTAGGTGCTAAGAAAATAGTGGTGATTAAGATATAGATAGAATGTAACAAATGAAACAGACATTAAAAACCAAATTGTAATACTGTGTAATAAAAGTTATAATAAAGAGAGCTGGATGGTGTGGCTCAGTGGATTGAGTGCGGGCCTGCTAACCAAAGTGTGGCTGGCTTGATTCTCAGTCAGGGTACATGCCTGGGTTATGGGCCAGATCCCCACTAGGGGGTGCACGAGAGGCAAACACACATTAATGTTTCTCTCCCTTTCTTTCTCCCTCCCTGACCCTCCCTACAAAAATCAATAAAATACTTTTTAAAAGGTTATAATAAAGAAAATATATTATATAGTAAGTGCAGGTTAAGCCTCCATGATAAAGCTTGAAAAGACAGTGATACAAACCACATATATACAAATGGCTCAAGTTAAGTAGTTTTGGGCTGGTGAAGCAATATGTGGCTTCTACTCTGGATCCTTTGTGGCAGCTTTGGTTCTTATGATCTTTTTATCAAAGAGAAGGAGGGTAAAACCTTCATGAGATTTTCACTCTTAAAGGACTAATACTTGAATAATGGTGGACAATGAATGAGGAAGCCTGAAAGCAGGTAGAGAAAGCAATCAAGCAGCTTTGCAGTAATCCAAGTAGAGCATTTGTGCCTAGCCTACGGTGGTAGTACTAGAAATGGTGTTACGTGGACATAGGCTATATGAGCTATTAGAGATCAGTCTTAGTGATGATGGGATGTTCGTTCTAAGGCGTAGTAAGGAGTCATGGATATTTCTGCAGCCTCTTGCCTGAGCAACTGCATGCTGGAAACCATTAAATGAGCTAGAAAAATTTAGAATAGGAACACCTTTGAAGGGATGGTGGAAGGGTTCAGTTTGAAATTGTAGACTTTCAGATAATTTCAGATCTTTAAGCAACTATGTCAGAAGGCTTTTGGATAGAATTCTAAGAATAACAGGAGGTAACTCAAGGTAGAACATGTAGATCTTAGAGACATAAGAGTGAAGGGGAATCCCCTTGGATATTAAGTAGAAGAGAGGGTATAGCAATAACTATGAAGAACATCACCATTTAAGAAATTGCAAAAAAGATTAGGAAGAGGGGATAGCCCAGAGAAGTAGGATAAAAACTAGGTGAGGCCGTAAATTTCAAGTAAAAGAGAGCAGTCTACTGTATTAAATGTTATTAAAAGAGACAGTCCTCAATAAACTAAGGATAAGTTAGTAACAAGGAGCTTCAAGGAGGATAAGGATTGAAATGCACCCGAGAAACTTATGAAATATGCCCAAGGTACATAGGGAGAACATTCAGGTTATAGTCGTGTTATCATTGGTTGAACACTGAGAAAGAGCTGAGGAAATCAATGTGGCACCAGGTTAAATTTTTTAAGTAACTTTGAATGTAAAGAAAAGGAGATACACAGGGAAGTAGCAAGAGGGGGATTAGCAAGAAAAGGGGGTTGTGATGTTAATGGACAGGGACTGGCTCGATGCCAGCCTGTCTCAGGCCAGGCTGTAGTGTGTGGGCTCTTGACTTCATGTAGGAAACATTTCATTACACGAGTCCAAGTGATTTTGAGAGTACCTGTACTAACGCTGGGGACAGTGAAGCAAAGGGAGGATCTGGGGTAAAAGAAGCAACAGGAGAGAGCCTAGGTGGGGCTCCACCTTGGTTCCCTGGGAACATTATAGAGGTGAGCCAAGGCGGGGCTGCTGTTACCTCACTGGGAAGTGAGAGAAAAAGGGGGCCTTGGAGACAGGATGCTCTTGCTATTCACTGCTCCCCTGCTTGAAAGTCTAATGGGGACACTTAAAGTTTAAGAGGGGATAAAAGGTTCATGCTTGGGAAGGGGCATAGGCATGCTCTAGAGTGAGCCCACCTGAGTCTTTGTCCTGAGGGCTTTTTATCTTTTTTTCTTCTGTGGGTGAGACTCTTAGGAGAGGGTTTTAAATGGATATTCATCAGTTTCTCAGGAGCATTTTTAATATACTGATGACTCAAAATGAGCGTTTAAGTGGGGGGTTGGGACTATCCTCCGGTTTGCTTTACTGTTATACTTTTATCTGTCTGGCTTTTAAAGGCATTTTGCTATTTGTTCCCCTTACTTCATCTGTCCTTGGGTTTAGTTGGCACAAATGTCATTAATTGGGTATCTATTCTCTATTTCCCAGACCAGGGTGTTTAAGCTATGAATTGTTTGGTCAGGGAGGAGAAATATAAACCATGTGCTCTCAAGAGTCCATGGTTAGGGAAGATGAGGGCTTGTAAGTTGCCCAAGCTGTTCGGCCTTGTTTAATTTTCTTTCTCAGTTTCCCTAGTCCCCTTGCCCAGGTGTTTTCCTGGTTTCTTACTGTCCTGTCACAATAGTAAAGTTTTTTGTTTGTTTTAATTACCTTTTTTAATCTTCCTAACAATACGTAAAGTAGTTTGTGTGCGTATTGTTTTTCTTTTCTTTTTTTAACTACATTTTACAGTTCAGAAATTGCTGAAGTTCACACAGCTGAGTAAACGATAGATGAAAATTTGAGCCCAGGCAGTCTGAATAAAAAACCTGAATTACCCTAGTCTTACATGGTAGAATCATAAATTGTTAATTTCCAAGTATTGTGTTTACATCAAGTTTGATTTTTCTTCAAGGATAGTTTTTTTTTTTTTAACTGAAAATGGAAAACAATTCCTCCTCAAATAGAACATCCCTGTTTTTCTTTGGTCATCTTTTAATATAATGGAACTCAAAAATAATTAAGCTGTTCCAACTTGCTTTTTCTGACTGATTCTGGCCATTTTCAAAACAAAGCTGGAAGGCTTTGAACAATCATGTTCTGGAACATTGCAATTATCTGAATAATTATTACAGGAAGATGTCGTCCTCACTATATTATTAGCTAAGAGTTGATGTTCACACAGTTCACCCTGTTTTTATTTAAAAATGAGAGGGTCTATTGATGATATATTGCAACAATTATGACTGAAAATCGTGTAGAGACCGTGTGACACCCTTTGTGGGAATCCGAGAGCACACTCTGACACATAGTGCCTGGGTGGTCAGGAGACAGAGTCGATCTTCGGCAGCAGGAACTGGGGGATGTAGTCAGGCTAAATGATGAAACAGACGGAAAGAGAGAATACAAACTGCTTTACAATAAGCTCAATTTGAAGTGTATGTAATAAAGTTACAACAATAACGTTGCAGCTCAGTAATGCAACCTTAAAATGCAGCAACCCAATTATACTTTCATTTGAAATTTCATGTCCTTATAATAAGGTTGTTCTTCATTTTAGGGCTTTATTGTAAATAGTGATGAGTTGGCTCTTTATTACCTGCATCCTGCTCTGGCTATCCTAAAAACTTACAGTATGAGTGAGTGTGTGTGTGGAATATACATGTGTACTCTTGTGCAGAACTCACTAACTACTTATGATTACCCTTTTCCCAAAGAGATTTCCCATTTTAGAAAAAAAAAAAGATTTAAAAGTAACGTGTCAGTACATTACGTCATCCATCATTTCTTCATCATGCCATGTATCATTACACATTCTGTAAATTATATAATTTGTTTTTCTTAAATGCATGCAATAACCACCAGACTAAAGTTTGATTTTCTTCCCTCCCCTTTTTTTGAAAATGAATTCCCTTGGTTCTTCAGGAGACAAATGCACTGATGGTCTTGAAACAGATCCAAAATTAGGTTATCAGTAGTATTCCAAATGAGAGTGCTATATAGAAATTGATGCCATTTGGAAGCTACAATTTTACCATATGGTTCCTGCATATATTCCTTATAAGACATTTACATCCTCCTTTATCTTCTATCTATGTTATATTTTAGGAGAACAAGTTATATAAGCAATGACAATCACACCTCTTTCTGATTTTTATGTACATGCCATATTAATCTTATTAGAATAATTTCTTTCCCCATATAACAAGATCTTTTTTCTTATAAAAACCAAATCTAGAAGGAATACTGTTATCATGATGTCGAAATAAAAGAGTCATTCTTGCTGCTTGTCCTGTTTCTCATTCCTATTAAGAAGACTTGATTTTTCTGCATGTTCCCAAGGATGTCCTCTTGGTATTGCCGAATGTCATCTTAAGTAATTCAAAAACTCTCATTTTAATTACCTATGTCCATTATTCATTTCCTCTACTTTCCACAGAGGAATGAAAAGAGGTTTCTAAATATTTCTATCTTAGCTCTTCCAAAGAACACCTTCTTTAAGTTAAAAAAAAAAGGCATTGTCAAAAAAAAAGAAAGCACTCCCTAGGTGTTTGAAACTGTGTAGGCTTTGGCAATTACTTGTCTGTCATATATTTACTTTAATGTAATGAAAATAGTTTTTAAAAGGATTATATTTGTTTTAATAAGGGCAATAGAAATATGTATAATTAAAGCAGACCAAAATGGTATAGTTCAGAAAAGTAATATGGTAATGTTTTAGAATTATTTGTAGATTCATTTGTTTTTTAAAATAATTTTTGGCACCCTGGCTTGTGTGGCTCAGTGGTTTGAGCACGGGTCTGTGAATCAAAGGGTCTCTGGTTTGATTCCCAGTCAGGGCACATGCCTGGGTTTTGGGCCGGGTCCTTGCTAAAGGGCACGTGAGAGGCAACCACACACTGATGTTTCTCTCTGTCTCTTTCTCCCTCCCTTCCCCTCTGTGTAAAATAAAGAAATAAAATCTTTAAGAAAATACTTTTTTGAAAGGGAGGCTCTTATACTTGAAGAACCAAATATACACATGTATAAATATATACAATCCCTAACACAACTGTCTTTCATTGATTCAGTTTTCAGCCCTCACCCCCACTCCATTTTGGGTTATTCATTAATAGTTTCTTCTGAATTCTTCAAGAGTTACTTTATATATACACAACAAAATATGAATATGTAGGGGTGAGCAGATGTAGGTTTACAGGAGGTTTACTTGCTGTGCTTGCATGAGTATGGCAAATAGGCTATAAGAACATTCACATAATGAAGGCCAGTAACGTGATCACGTACAGGATTGTACTTCGTGCACTGTGCCATCGTGAAATTCTTTTGAGCAAATGAAGATATTGTAATAATCATGCCCTACATGTGCCTTTTTCCACATGAGCAATTATAAACCTTTTGCCTTCCTCTGTATACTATTCTTACTCCTTTTTTTTCCTATTTATATTTTGTATTAGTTGCCAAAGTTTTATTTTATTTTTAATTTTTTTAATTAAATGTATTGGGATAATATTGGTTAATAGGATCATATAGGTTTCAAATGTACACTTCTGCAATACATGTGCTGTGTACATGATTGTGTGCCCACCACCCAAAGTCAAACCATCTTCTGTCACCATATATTTGGCCACATTTTCCTCCCACCACTTCCTTACCCTCTTCCTCTGGTATCCACCCTACCACAGTAGGGTGAATATCAAAGTAAGGTGAGGATCACAGTATTGCAAGTGATAGTATTTCGCCTTTTTTGGTGACTGAGTAGTGTTCTGTTGTATATATGCACCACATCTTCTTTATCCCATCCTCTATGAAAGGACACTTTGGTGGTCTCTAACTTTCCTCTTTTTTGCAAAGTAATATCTTGTGTTTCTTTCATTCACTCAATATCAATTATTGTTTTCCCCAAGTAAAATACTTTTCTTTGTTCTTCTGTTTTCCCCTTGCTTAGTTTATATCTGCTATATCTGTATTGTTAACTTTTCCAAGAACCATCTTCAGTATGTTTGTCTGTATGTATGTATGTATTCTACTGCTTTTCTATGATTTAACTCAGAGATTTTCAACCCGTGTGCCACAAGAATTTTTAAAACACGTAATGCCTGATTAGTCAGGGACACAGACCTTTTTCCTTAAATTCTCAGATAAAAAAATAGCAACAGCCAATTCAACAATAGTCACTGGTGTGAATAAATCAACATTATATTTAATTTTTTGTCAGATTGGAAAAATGTATATATATATTTGGTATACCACAGAATTTCAGTAATTAGTTTGTATGTGCCATAGGAGGGAAGAGTTTGAAAATCACTGGTCTAACTTATTTAATTCCGTTATATCTTTTTATTAACTTTCTATTTCCATTAAGAAAGTACAATGAATTTAGCAGCTTAAAGCAAAACTAATATCACAAGTCTCTCTAGGTTAGAAGTCCAGACTGGTTCTCTGCTTTTGGTGTCAGAGGCTCGAGTCAAAGGTTCAGGGGGGCTGGACTGGACTCTTCTCTGGAGGCTCTGGGCTGGAACACCTTCCCGCTTCATTCAGGTTGTTAGCAGAATTCAGTTCCTTGGGGTTGTAGGTCCCTGCTTGTTTATTTTCTGTTGGCCAGAGGTCAGTCTCAGCTTCTAGAGGACACAATAATGTCCAACCCAGGTGGCTCCCTCCATCTTCAATGGTAAGAACAGCACTTAGGACCACTCTTACACTTTGACTCTCTCCCAATTTTCCATCTGCTGTCAGATGGAGAAAAGCCTCTGCTTTTAAATGTAGGTCTCACAGTGTGATTAGGGCAGGTACCCCCAGATAATCTCACTTTCCATTAACTCAAAGTTAAGTAATTAACCCCTTAAGTACATCTACAAACAAAAACTCCTTTGATATATGGTATAACATAATCACAGTATGATAACTAATCATATTTATAGTCTCAGGGTTTAGGGCAGAAAATCTTAGAAGACCATTTCAAAATTCTGCCTGCCATAATATTTATTACTTTTCTTTGTTTTGTTTTATTGATATTTTTTGAAAATTTTAGTCAAATGCTGAATTCACTTGTTTCCATTTTTTGTTGTTTTTTATTAATGTTCATTTTTATAACTATGAGTTTTGTTCTGAAAACACTTAGTAATATTACACACATTTGAATATGTACTAATTCAACTCTTTTCATATAATTCTTTAATTCCATTTTAAATTTCTTTTTGACTCAATTGTTACAGAGATTTTTTTTTAATTTACAGATTTAGCAACATTTTATTTTCATATTTTGTTAGTAATTTCTAAGTGCGTTTTTTTCATTTTTTGTTCTGCATTGTGGTAAGAGAATGTTATTTTTATTATATCTACTCATAGAAATGTATTCATTATATACTGGGTCATACACAAACAAAGCACTTCAATAAGTTCATACCTTCAGGGAGGAGACAGGGTGCAAGGTCTTATTGTCCTGAGACAGACATCATGCCGTACAAGTCTGTAAGAAGAATCAACCTAAAATTTTTAATGAATTTCTGAAAGCTTATGTAAAAATGGTCTAGTGTAAAAGTAGTCAAAGTCCCTGGGTCTGCACCTAGAGGAATTTTCAACCACTGGCAAGCTCATTGTTTTTAATAAACCCTAATGGGGCAACCTATGAGAGATATTTAGGGCAGGATAAGATAATATGAGAAAACCTCTGCTGGGCTTCAGCCTGGAGGGAAGACAAGAGCAACTATAGTAGAAAAGGCATGAGCCCTGCTGATATCCTACTTCCTTATGTTACCTATAGACCTAAGGTAACCTGCTGAGGAAAGGTTATCAAACACAGGAAAAGATCCACTGCATCTAGGAATAGGAAAATTTTTTTAAATTCTATCTATGAGGAAAGATGGGAAATACATTGGGAGTGGACTCATTACACGTTTCCTGTAGGAAAGAGTCAAGATTAGTGAGAAGTTCCCAGCCATTGACGTCAGTGACATATTTAGAATATATGCCTAAGACTGAGGCTAAATCGGGACACAAAGAACCATCCCCTCCTTTCACAGTAAAGGAAGAGTGAGGTGGTTCTGTTTTTCAGGTGAAAAGACCTTGTATCATTGTTTCTACTTCCTTGCACAGTGTGTCTAGCTCACAATACAAAGTTATGAGTAAGACCAAAAAGCAAGAAAAAATCATACTCGCAAGAGGCAAAGCTATCAGTAAAACTAGACTCTGATATGACAATAATGATGAAACTATCAAACAGAATTTATCACACTGATTAATATGTGTAAGCTTTTAGTGGAAAAGGTGAACAAAATGCATTACTACATAAGTAACTTCAGCAGAGAGATGAAACTTTGAGAGAAGTTAATGGACATGTTACACAAGAAAAACACAGTAACAAAGAAGAAAATAACCTTCAAAAGACTTGAATAGCTAAGGAAAGTAAATACAAAGAAATATTAACAAATTAGTCAAAAGAGCCCTAGCTAATGTGGCTCAGTGGAATGAGTGCCAGACTGTGAGCCAAAAGATCACCTGTCCGATTCCCAGTCAGGACACATGCCTGGGTTGTGGGCCAGGTCCCCAGTTGAAGGTGTGTGAGAGGCAACCAATCAACGTATCTCTCACATCAATATTACTCTCCCTCTCTTTCTCCCTTCTTTCTCCTCTCTTTAAAAGTTAAAATAAAATCTTCTTAAAAATTAACCAAAAGAAACACAAATAGAAAAAAGAAATTTTAAAAAGGAACAGAGTTCTCAGTATCCGAATCCATTTCTTTTTTGTTTATTTATTTTGTTCATTAGTTTCCACATATAAGTGAGATTACATGGTTCTTGTCTTTCTTTGACTGACTTATTTCACTTATTATAATATTCTCCAGGTGACAGCTGTCGGGGGAGGGGTTTTGGGGCCTGGGCGAACAAGGTGAGGAGATTAGGCAAAGAGAAAAACTCATGGACACACACATACACAAAGGAACAGAGCACCTAAAAATTGTGAGACAATATGAAATGATCTAAAACTAGTGTAATTAGAATTTCCATAGAAGACAAAAGAAGGAATAGTGAAAAATAAATATTTTAAGAGATAAGGCTTCAAGAACTCCAATTTAATGAAATATATAAAACCAATGACACAAAGAGAACCAGTGAGATAAATAACTGAACAAAGCAAAATAACAACAAAACAGAAATATCTATGCATATCATATTAAACTGCTAAAAACCAAAGACAACATATTGAATTATAGACATAATATCTCATGTATAAAATCTCATACAAGAAAATATACAAAGGAATTACAGCAGATTCCTCTACAGAAAACATGCAGCCCAAGAGAAGGATGAGTTATATCCTTAAAATCTGAAAAAAAAATACAACTGTCAATAACTTAGAAAAATATTTCTAAAAGAAATATACACTTACAAATTTTCAGAAACACAAAATTAGAGAGAATTTATTGTCAGTAGATTAGCAAATAAGAAGTTTTTAAGTGTGACTTCAGGCAGAAGAAGTATGACGTTAGTCACAGATTTGGATCTCAGTTAAAAAAAGCAAGAGTGGTAGAAATGGTGCGAACAGAAGTAAGGTAATAAAGCCTACATTTCCTTATTTCTAATCACTCCAGAAGATAACTGGCTGCCTAAAACAAAAGAATAGCAAGGAATTGACTTTTATAGCAAACATAAAATTACATTACATGACAACATTAGCCAAAAAAAAGTGAAAATTCCCACTTTCACGGAAAGTGGAAAGTGGAATGGATTGAAATTATATATTTATAAGATCTTTAACTACACATAAATCAATATGATAACCTTTAAAGGCACACAAATTCATTAAATGTATATTACAAACCCTTAAGGAAATCACTATTTTAAATAATAAACCAATGTTGTACATAAATAAACTCCCCAAATAAGCAACTGATATAAAAAAAAAGAAAAGGAGAAAGCAAGTAATGAATAAAAAATGAATAGAAAATAACAAAATGGTAAATATTAATTCACTCACATTGGTAATCCTATTAAATATAAACAGTGTAAACAAACATTAAAAGATAAAGATTATCAGATTAATAGAAAAATCATGACTCCATTATAAGCTTTAAAAATAAGACAGAAACAGGTTAAATGTAAATAGATGGAAAAAGTTATATCATGTAAACACTCATGAAACTACAGTGGCTATCTTGTTAGATAATAGCATGATTACATAATTTAAGCAGATCAATTAATCAGGAAGACTTAGCGATCCTAAACAAATATCCACCAAATAGCAGATCTACAAAAACTGGTAACAGTAATAAAAACAGATTCATACCTACGACTGAAAACTTCAACCTTCTTTTCTCAGAAACTGATAAAATAAGAAGACAGAAAACAGTAAAAAATATAAAAGACCAGAGAAATATTATCAACCAATTGACATAACTGACATTTATAGAACCCACAGCGGAGTGTATGTTATTTCTTTCACATACAAATGGAACATTCACCAAGGTCGACTACATAATGCGCCACAAAGCAATCCTTAACAAATTTTAAAAATTAAAATTCCATACAGATTAGGATGACAAATTTCCCAAAACTAACCTACAAATTCAACAAGATTCCAATAAAAATCCCAGCAAGTATTTATTTATTTATTTATGAGATTGATAAGCTGAATTTAAAGTTTATGTGAAAAGACAAAAACTAAAACAAGTAAAAGGATTTTAAGCTGGATGAACAAAAGTGAAGGATTCACACTACCTAATATAAGAATTTATTATAAAGTTGCAGTGGCCAAGACAGTGTACTCCTGAAAAGGATGTCTTTTTTTATAAATAGATGAGAGCAGTGAGTACAGAAATACGAGTAGACTCAAACAAATAAAGTATAATGATTTTCAACAAAGGTGCAAAGATAACTCAACAAAGATGCTGAAAAATTATATATCTGTCCGCATAAAATAAACATCAATCCATACCTCATCCGGTATATAATAAATTAATTCAAAATGGATTGTGCACCTAAATCTAAAACAAAACTGTGAAACTGATAGAAGATGAGATGAGGCAATGCCTATGTGACCTTGAGTTGTATGAATATAGGGGTGGGGCAAAAATAAGATTACAATTGCATTTTGACATTCTTTTGAGTTAATCAACTTATTGTAATGATCATAACCTGCATGTTTTTTTCCATATGCACAACTGCAAACCTACTTTTGCCTACCCCTGTATATTTTTTGATCATACAAAAACTACAATTCATAAAGAAAAAATTAATAAATTGACTTCCTTAAAATGAGTAACTTCTATCCTTTAAAAGTACTGTGGGGAGTTTGAAAAGACAAGCCACAGATTAGGAGAAAATATTTGCAAATCTTGTATTTGATAAAAGACTTGTAACCAGAGTTTGTTAAGTATTCTAAAATGTCACTTAAAGAAACAAACAACCCAATTAAAAAAATAGTCAAAAGAGTTGACACTTCAAAGATGTTACCTAGATAGTAAATGAACAAAAAAGATGCTGGATATATTAGAAAACAAGAAAATGAAACTACAACAAAAATGGAATATCACTGCATCTATATTAGGGTGACTCCACACAAAACAAGCAAATCCACCAATACCGAGTGTTGAAGAGGGTGTAGTGGCCCTGGAGCCCTCATTTGTTTCTGTTGGGGGTGGAAAATCATTCAGATGCTTTGGAAAGAATTTTAGCATTTCTTGTAAAGATGTAAATAGACTTAGCACATGACCCAGCAATTCCACTTTTAATTATCTGCTTAAGTGAAATAAAGAAAATGTATGTTCACATGCAAGCCTGTACACCAGTGTTTTGTTGTAGATTTATTTGGAATTGCCAGACAATTGAAAACTACTCAAATGTTCCTCAATCAGGGTGATGGATAAACTAACTGGTTTAAAAATCTTACAATGGAATACTATTCAGCAATAAAAGAAACTGTTTTATTGATATACAAAATGACATGGATGGATCTCAAATGAATTATGCTAAGTGAAAGTAGCCAGATTCAAAAGTTTACACAGTGCATGATTTCATTTAATGATATTTTGGAAAAGGTTGAGATACAGGAAGAGAACACATCGGTGGCTTCCAAGAGCTGGAGTTGGGGGGAATGGCTGACTAGAAAGGATGATGCGTGTATGTGTGAGTATAGGAGTGGGTGTAGGCACGTGTGGGGTGCACGTGTTTCATATTTTCATATAGTGGTCTTTACAAGTTGCATGCATTCATCTAAAGGCAGAACTGTACAATAGAAATGGTACCTTTTTTGTATGTGAGTTATATCCTAAAAACATGGAGAAATAATATTCTAGTTATTACTGAAATAATCTGTTTTTACCTTCTTTTTCTTTTTTCTTTGTCCTCCCAATTTATACATGTTGTTGCATTGTTAAATTATTATCACTTATATACTAGTTACATTAATTCTTCCATTAATCTTTAATTTTGTCTCAGTATAAGTTTTTCAGTTAAATATATTTAAAGTTACTGTTCATTTGCCACTATAACTACCTAAGGCAAGACACCCAATGTTCAGTTTAAAAAACAGCTTCTCTTTTTTCCCCAACTCCTGTTCATCTTTTTCCTTTCACTTTCATTATTTCAAGCCCTGAGTTTGCAGGCTTCATCATTCCTTCTTTAGTCCAGCTTTGGCTCCAGTGGTTAATGGGAAGGGAACAAGCAGTCCTGCCCCTTCCAAACGCCCTGGCAGTCCCAGGGAAAGCACAGCGCTGTGGTGGCCTCTAAGTGATGTAATCCACCCAGCATTCTTTGCCTGCCTTCTGGTCCCCATAAAATCAAATAAATGGGTTCAACCTGAGATGATGGTGGCCCAGCCTTGTGCAGCCAGAAACTTCTAGAAACCAGAGCCCCCAAAAGTGATGCAAACAAACAAAAACTTCCCAAACTGAAATACCCACAATTATAGAATCTCTTCATTGGTTGAAATTTGCACTCCAATAATTTTCCCAAGGACAGTTTATGGCAACATTACTGGTTATGTTTTATACTAAAAACTGTTTTCTACAGTTTTGTACTATTTATAATGACTTTTTTTCCTACCACTTTTCTTACACTATCTTTGTATCAATTTTTGCTAGTGTCATTTGTCTTCTATTAATTCTTACTGAATAATTTGAATTTTCTTAGACTGGTGCTCTGGAAGTCATTCTCATGAAAGAAAAGGAGGTGGGCTAGCTTTCTAGGGCTTCTAACCCAGAGGATCTCTTCTCTGTTGTCCAAAAATAGATAGCTACCCACCTATATGGCTTTTGTCCACAAATAAGATTCCTAATTCCTCTTTTTTTCTGTACAAACTAATTCCAAAAAGTCTTTAGTTACAAACTGTACTCATGCTAGTTTCCTCACTCTTTATTTTAAACAAGGTACACAGCTAGAACTTGAGGGTGAGTCCTTCACCTGTGAAAGCAGGGTTTTACCAGTGCATTCGAAGATCGGTCACCGCTGAGCTTTGGGCCATTTCCTGTTCCACTTTATATCGCCTCATATGCATTTAGTGCTTTAGCTGCTTTTGGGAGTCCATATATTTTGAAGTTGGTAGATTTATACTTCCTAGGTTCTCTAAAAATAAAGTTTACATAATTTCTGTTATTGTTTCTGTATAATTTCCAGGAAGACACATAATATTGATTTACAGTCATACTAAAAGTTACAGTCTAGTAAAATTGTTACATGTTTTCAAATGTAGGGGGGCAAACCTCTAAAATGCTTAGGTTCAGTTATATCATTACTATCAGATTTCCACACCCCCCAAAATGCGTCACTTACTGGGTTCTTAAAGCTTCATCATAACAAAACTATGAATACTATAAAATGGCCTTTCGTTGAACAGTACAACTAAAACAATCTTAAGGTGCATATACCCTGTAGAGATTTTCTGTCATAATATCTTGGAGGAAAACATTCTCTCTACTTTGTTTCTCTCTCTTGTTGCATTCTTCTTTCAATCAAAAAAAAATTGGGTTTGAAAAAATATTTGTTTCTTACCTCTAGTTTATTGGATTATCAATATGTTTTTTCCTAGTCTCCAGATTGTTTATTTATTGCTGTTTTTTCACTTTTCTAGGTTAAAACATTTAATGCAGCTCTGCCAGAAAAATTCTTACCTTTCTCTTAATCCTCTGACTCCCTTAGAGCATTCGGTACAACATTGAAATGTGATTGGCAATATCTATTCTCAGGGACCTGCCTCTCCTTTTGAAATCAAAGATGGGTTAGGAAGTTTTCTGAAGTATATAGGCACCACCCCAGGCTATTATTTTGAATAATCTGCTCTGGCGCAGGAACACTCATGCAAGGTGTTGAGTCTCTTAAAATATGCAGTGCTACATGAGTGCCTACAGCACCTCGGGGTAAAAACTGAGCCCTGTATAAGAATGAATGATGGAGCCTTTGTGTTTTTCTCAATGTTCAGGCAGGCGTATTGGCATTTACACAGACCTATGCGATGTACATTCAGGTAGAGATAAAACTCTTTGATGATTATACATTTCTACTGTACAAAGAATTCATTGCCTTGCTAAGATGGGTTGCTTCTAATTGTTATGTTGTGTCTTCCTCTCTCACATTATCTTGTTTTATGGGTGAGGTGATTTTCATGAACTACATTTGCTTTACATTTAATTTTACAAACACGCACCCAAATCAAAGGGAATTGCAGTGTGCTCTTATGTTTAAAGCAAAAATACACATTGATGGCTCAGGAAGAAAGCCAGTGAGGTTCACTTTGGAAGAGAATTCAATGTCAATGCACTCTTGGAGTAATTTTCATAACTAGATTGTATTATTAAATTGACAGAATTTGTAAGAATTCCTGATGAACAGTGTGATTGGTTAAGCATGTGGGAAGTTGGGGATGTTGGTGCACGAAGTAGAGGGAGAAGGAAAAATGTATGCAAGAAAGTGGTAAAATAACCACACTCAAATGAAACATGGAAAGAAATAAGAAGTCCTTTAATACTGAAGACCGTACTCCCAGCAAACTGAATCTTAGTAATGCAGCCATAAATTAAGGAACACCATTGCACATTTATTACTTAAAAGACTGAAACTGATGTTGGAGATTACTTTTTAAAGATATTGCCCAGTCCTTGAGGCAATTATAAAATAAAGGATAATTACAGAAATAACCAAACATAGCAATGTTTTTGAGAAAAAAAGTGGAAAAGTGTTTTATTGGAGCTCAGTGAGTATTTCAGAATATTTGTAGAAGGTGAGATTTTGACCATGGTATTTAAAATACCAGTAGATGAGTGGATAAAACAGTTATACTACATTTACACAATGGAATACTACTCGGCTGTAAACAAACAGACAAAAAAAACCCTGCCCTTTGGACAGTATGCATGGACCTGGAGAACATTGTGCTAAGTGAAATAAACCAGTCAGGGAAAGACAAACACCACATGATTTCATTTGTATGTGAAGTCTGATGAACAAACTGAACTAACAACCATAGGTAGAGAGCAGGCTAACAGCTCTGGGGGAGATTGGAGGGTGGAAGGATTGAATAAAAAAGAAAAAAAGAGAGAGAGAGAAAATAAATAAATAAATAAATAAATAAATAAATACTCAATCTGATCCCACCTATCTTCAATGCCTACTTTTAGTCATTGCTCCCCAGACACTGTCCACTCCAGCCCTTCTGAACCCTTTTCCATATCTAACTACACAAACTACATAGAGATTCTGTCATAAAAGGTAGCTCATCTGCTTAGTAGATTACCACTCTCTTCTATCACTTTACCTAACCCATAGTTTTGGTGACGATGAATGTGTTTTTACCTATAATGATCTTAGAACAGTATTTGGCACATAGAGCTCAATCAGTGTTTACTATTACTAATAATAATATCATAACCAGTATTAAATTTATTTCAATGTCAGAGTTATATTTACTCTTAAGGGTTGATATTTCTAAATGCCTAAGAAGAGGTGCATGTGTAAATGGTGGGCAAGGCAATGACAGAGGCAATTACATGGATTGTCAGGAAGTAAATTCTTTTAAAAAAGCAAGTGTAAATAAGAAATTACAGTTGTTAGTGTTTGTAGCATAGATTTCTTGCAACAGGATTTAAAGGCATACTGACATAACACCACTGTGCTATGATTGATAATTATTTTAGAAATTTAAGTTACCTTGAACTACATAGTTTAGGAGACCAGACTATGAATAACCCAATTAAAAATACTTTCTTCCCAATGAAAAATGTAAAAATGGTTTAGTAATAAAGAATATTAATTCCAATTACCTGGGAAATTGTCCTTATATGAATTTTTTCACTCCCACAAAATAGGAAATATATTACATTCTTTATTATCTAGCATATGCTTAATGTAAAGTCTAGAACAGGGTCTAGTCCAAATCTACAAAAGTTTCAGTTGAAACTGAATTAAAAAGACATTACTCTGATATTTTGGTTTTTCAAGCCTTGAAATATACATATGCCATGAAAATAAATTAATATGTGAAAACTGATAACATTGATTTTAAATATTAAAAAATAATAAAATACTTAAAATGATTATTCACAATTTCTTGAAACAGAAATGCAAACAAGTTATCACACAATGTCTTTAAGCAGTCACATTTTTACTGTGTTTCAGTAAATATAAAATGTGAAAAATATGTCAGACAGGAAAATTGGTTACACTTGATTAGAGTTCTTATCTAATTTTGTTTTATTTTTATTTATTTATCTTTGTATGAGTGTTTCATTTAATTTGTGGAACTTTGGGAAAGAGGCAAAACCATGTTTGGAATGCAAAGTTATAACATTTTAAAGATGAAGCACTAAATCCTCACATTGTCCTGTTAGTAATTTGTTCAGTAGAATGTTCAAAAATTCAAACTCACAAACACTTATAATTAGGAATTTTGCTTATTTCATTAGCAAAATTTAAGTCCTTATTAGTAAATACCAGGTCTTGTGTTAGGTGCTGGAGATTTAGGATAATAGAACACTACTTTTAGTGAATTTTAAATTCAGTGGCACCAAAAATTGTGCCATAATAAAATTAGGATAGAGGGAGAGAGAAAGAGGGGGAGATTGAGAGAAGGAGATTAAGTGAGGGGCTGAGGAACACGGAGGAAGGACCATAAGAGTTCTAGGAAGAGCTGAAATTTGCACAAGTTCTTTGGTAAGATTTTTCCAGGTGAGGTGGAGAAGTATAATTCAGGATTAGAAAACAATAACAGAAAAACATAGAGGCAATAAAAGAACATATTTTGGAGTGTGCCAATAAGTCATATCTAGGAAAATAGATAGTCCAGTGTGACTGAAAAATGTAGTCCTTCAGCAGAAGGAAGCAAGTAGTTTAAGAGCAGATTTTTGTATAATTCTCTCTCCCCTTGTTAAGGGCAGGGTCTGGGACTTGGCTTCTAACCAATAGGATATGTCATAGATGAAGTGAACACATGAACTAAGCTGGTAATATAAAAATTAAAAGGGAAAAAATAAATTCATGGGTTTTAGCCTCTATTTTCTTTTAATGTGAGATATGTGACCATAATCAAGTTCAAGTACTCAAAAGGATTTATGGATGAAAGAGAAAGGTATAAGGACACAAGAGTCTCAAACTCCTATATTTATTTTAAACTAATGGTTCCTTTAGAGCTCTAAATTTAGAGTTATTTAGAGTTATAAGACCTATACCACTAATTAAAATCATTGTTTGATAACATTGGAAAGTTATTGAAGAGTAGGGGCTTCCCTTTCCAGTATTCCCATCAGTACCATCTTATCATCTTCTTGCCTGCTATTATAATCAGAAAAAACACAAGGCCACTCAGAAAGAAAGTGATATTCTAAATGATAGCTTTGACCTTACTTCTACCTCCTCAAGGAGCTGTTAGTGTTTACCTGATTAAGATTCATTTGAAAGCAATAGGACATTTTTAAAATCCAAATTACATTTGTTTTTAATTTTTCTGTTTATTATATTTATATTTAAAAGTCTACATTCATTGAACAAATACTTATCAAAATCCACTTTGTGCTGTGATTAGACACAGTATATATCAATAAATAAAAGTTATCCAGTTTTCAAAGATATTTTGAACATTTCTTACATTAAGGAAGCTTTTTTTATATACTACAATCTAGTGTAGGAGGGAAACACAATATACAATAAATATATTTCAAATATAATGTCAGTACAGGATTAGAATTATGAAGAAAAGTAAAGCAGGGAGAAAAGATGGAGAAAACTTGGGAGTGTTATTTTAGTCACAGAGATTAGAAAATTCCTCCCAGTAGACATGATTTGGGGGCAGAGATTTAAATATATACAGGATCCAGCACAAATAATACCCCTTTTTAATTACAAAATTTTTATTACAAAATCTTAAGCATGTAATTCTGTAACATAACAATGTTACACTCAAACACACCATATGCCATTTTAGGCGGAATGTTCAAATTACTGTCCATCTCATGCAAGATGTTCATGTACCTTACCAACCACATTCAATCAAGCCTTACTTCTGCTGGACCCTGTATTTGAGAAGAAATTTGAAGGCAAGTTAAGAAAACTGTGTCAATCAGGAAGGGTCAAGTACAAAGATCTTGAGGTAGAAATCTGCTTGACTTATTTAAGGAGTAACTAAAGCTAGTGGAGAAAGCAAGGGGAAGAATCAAAAGCTAGTGGAGAAAGCAAGGGGAAGAACCTTATCTTCAAGAAGATAATTGTGCCAGATTACATACATAATATAGTCCATAGTTCTGAAATGTGGGTTTCATTCTAAGTGTGATGGGAAGCCAATGAAAGTTTTAAGTATATAATGATCACTGTGGATACTGTGTAGATGATGAATGATAATAAATCAGAAAGAAAACAAGACCAGCTAGAAAACTACTGCAATAGCTGAGGTTAAATCAAAAAACAAACAAACAAAAATAATGGTGACTAGATGATTAAGAGGAAGTGCTAATTAGTTGAGTATCAGAAATATTTGCTAACTAAAATTAAGAATGATTCCAATTTTTTAATGTGAGCATCAGGGAAATAGTGAGATATAAAAGACCAAAGAAAGTGCAAGTTTGATGGTGGTAGAGAGAAAGAATGAGAACAAAGTATTTTGTTTTGGAGGTCTTTAGTTAGAAACACTGATGTACAATTGGTTATATGAGTCTTAAATTTAAATTGGCACCAGAGATATACCTTTTGTAACTGTTTATGATGATCGGGTAGTTAAGGATTTGGAACTAAATGACATTATTAGCAAATAAGTATGCAAAAGAAGAGATCTGAAGACTGAATGAGAACACTCCAACTTTTAGAATTTGGGAAAAGGATATGACAAAATGGTCAGTGATATAAATTGAATTGCGTCCTCCTGAAAGGTAGGTTGAAGCTCAAGGTCCCCCTACTTATGAATATGATCTTACTTGGGAATAGGGTCTTTGAAGATGTAATCAATTTCAGTTGAGGTCATTAGAGTAGGCATTAAATAGGACTGCTGTCCTTATAGGAAGTAAAAGATAGACACATGGAGAAGAGAATGCCATATGAAGACATAGACACATGAGGGGAGAATGCCATATGATGATGGAGGCAGAGATTAAAGGGCTGTTGCCAAGGATCGCTGGCAAACCACCAGAGTGAGAAAGTAGTCTCCCCTCTGGGTTTCAGAGAAAAGCACAACAGTGTTAATACTTGGATTTTGGACTTTTTGTTTCCAGAAGTGTGAGACAATAAACTTCTGTTTTTCTAAGTCACCCAGTTTGTGGTACTTTCTTTTGTCAAACCTAGGAACAACAGAGTCAGTAAGAGAGAAGAAATAATTAAGAAAGTGTGGTGTTCTGGAAGCTCACTAAGAAAATGTTTCAAATGAGAGAAACAAGTGAGAGGAAGATTGAAAATTCACCTTTGACAGCCCCCCATGTACATTCAGCTGCATACTACTCAGTGCATGTGGGGACCCTACTTGAGTCTGAAGAAAGAACAACCTAAAAAGATAAGAAGGAAAAGTCTTTAGACTTACAGAGGGACAAGAACAATGCTGTTTCCACCAGGCAGAATAGAAAAAACACATAATTCTTGGGACAACAAATAGACTGCTCAGAAGATTTTTGCTTGACCAGTGGAGTAAAATTAGCCCTAAATTCAATTCTGCTCTGTTATTATATCACAAAGCTTTGAAGCAAGATCCATGTAACTTAAATACATCCCAAAAGGAAGCTCAAAAATACTTACTGAAATACAAAAATATTCAGGACCTAACAAAGGCAAAATTCCCACATATCTTTGATTCTCTAAAAAAATTACTGGAAATGCAAAGAACTAGACATACACAACCCATAGTGAGTGGAAGGAAGAATAACAAGCAGCTTTAAAAATGCTTTTGTGGGTGAGATTCGTTCATCCTGCTGATAGTGGTGGTTTGACAGGGGCATGCACTGGGCAAAGCCTATCAAGTGGCACACTTTGTGTGCAGTGTCCAATATCTCAATTATATTGCGATAAACCTATTATTAAAAATATCTGATCTTCCCAAATAAAAGGAAGAATAGAACATGAGGAAGTAGAAAGAGCAACTCTTTGGAAGTGTTTCTTTGTAAAAGGTAATAGAAGAATGAGGCAGTTTTTAGAGGAAGAGTTAAGATGAACAGATTTTTACGTGTTTCCTCTGTGTCAGAGAAATACCTTATTTAAAATTTAGAATATATAGGAATTAGTGATCAAGCAGACATAAGAGATGAGGATAAATTGCATAATTAAGATAATATAATAACAAATTAGAAACAAATATTCTTGGGTTGGATTTGCTGTTGTGGCCTTTAGTTGTTATGTGATTCTCTGCAAACTACTTATACCCTGTGACTGTCTATTTCTTCATCTGTAAAAGGAGGATAATAGCAATATCCACTCTGCGGAGTATTTAGGATGCTAAAATTATATGTATGCAATAGAGACAGCCAGCAAACCCCACTGAGGCTTAAAACATAATTAATTTTTTGACTTTGCCTCCTCTGGGCTTTGTAGACTTTGAAAAAAAGATATTCTTTGCAGTAATTTAGCAAGCTTGTCTTACACAAACATAAGCCTAACAGTTTACCAATTTTGTAATATTTTTATTTTCTTTCAAATCTCTCTGCTAATTGCATCCAAATCAACTGTCTTAGTTATAAAAGTATTTTAATGATATTTACTATTTGGGGGAATGTTAGAGAACAGAATATATTATTTTCTTTCAAAAGAACATACAACAACTATATGACATCCTTAAAAAGGCAAAACTATGGAGACATCAAAAATATCATTGGTTGCCAAGAGTTAAAGAAAGAAGGAGATGACTTGGCAGAGCACAGAGGATTTTTAGGGCAGTGAAACTACTCTGTACGATACTGTAGGAAAGACACAACTTTATTTCCACACTCTGAGAGTTTAGGTCTGGAAATTAAATTGACATGAAACAGATTAACAGAAGAAAATCATACAAATTCATATAAGCTTCATGTGGAATGGGAGGGTCCACAGGGAAGGAATATCCAAAGAAATAGCACAACCCTCATGCTTTTATACTGGGTTCAACAAAGAAAGGCAACTGAGGAATGGTAACTAAACTATACAGGGAGACAACAGGAAGATAAGAATTGTTTTAACAAGGCGTGTTTGTACAAAATTCTCTTGACTTTGACTCCCATTGAAGAATGTTTCTTCTCTCTTAGTAAATAAAGAGAAGCTATCTTTCACATGGGAATTTGTATCTCTTGTTTTCAGGAAGAAGGGGAAGACTAGAATGCTTTGTCTTAACATTTCCTGGTTTTCAAATGTCTTTAAATTAAAATAATACTTATTGCAAAGCAGCACCCTTCAATACCACAATGGCAGATATGTGTCATTATACATCAGTACAAACCATAGAATGTACAACACCAAGAGTGAACCCTAATGGTAATTGTAGATTTTGAGTGCTGATAATGTGTCAGTGTGGTTCAAACCAATGAACCATCACTCTGGTTAGGGCGTTGATAATGGGTGTGGCTATGTCTCTGTGCACTTCGGGGTTATGGTAAATATCCATACTGCCTTCTCAATTCTACTATGAATCTATAACTATTCTAAAATGCCTATTTGGTGAAACCAAAAGCAATAAATTATAAAACTAACAAAGTACTTTATCAACATATATATTGTTTACGATAATTGTATATGATATCTACATAATGATGTTTCATTAAAGGCATTGTTGGTTCTTGATATATATTTACTTACTACTCAGAAATTCTAGAGTCAGGCACTATTATAATCTCCATTTGAAGATGGGGAAACGACAGCACAGAAAAATTGAACAACTTTTTTCCAGGTCAGATGGCTGGTAAGTTTTGTAGTTTGGTTCTACACTGCATGTATTTTACTACTACCCTTTTTCTGTGCCGTCTATGAAATTGTTGTGAAATAATAGAAAGATGCCACAGAGGTGAGACCATTCCAGAGGACCTTAACCCCAAAGAAGAAAGAAAAGAGAAGGTTGTATTTAGTATTGTGAATGATTTGGAGCATTTTTAAAATACAACTCTTGTCTGGCTTCAATGACGTCTGTCGTTATACCTAATTTAGCTTACTTGTAAACAGTTGTAACCTTTTCCTCCTCATAATATCCTCAGCTGTTTAGATTATGTGTTTTTCTCAATCTTTACAGGAAACCTGGATGAATAAAGCAATAGGGTCTTTGAAATAATTCTCCCACCTTTGGTGAGAGCAACTTAAGCTGTCCTTTGGAAGGTGTACAATTTAAATAAAGCAATCTCTGGTATGATCCATTGAATTATGTCATTTATACACTAGTGGACTTAATTTAGGGTTTTCATGGCATTTGTAAAAAAAATAAAATCCACCTTATTTATAGTTGTGAAAACTACATCAATAAGTAAATCAAAGGAACTGAAAAAAATCTTTTACTAAACATGCATATCAGTCCTTCAAAGAATATTTGTATCTGTGATTTTTCATGAAATTGTAAGTTTCATAACTTTGGGGAGGAATTCAATGGTCAACCAGTCTGCATAGTATTAGTATGCTAGGATATCAAAGGGAAATGGATAAATATCAGGCTTTATTTCCAACAGGAAAATTACTGTGCACAACTATTCATAGATCAAACATTTTCAAAAGCAATATTTAATATTCAAAGAAAAATGCTAGTCAAGATACTGCACATTTTCCTCATGCATTATTTACTTTTAGAAAACATGAAGAAGTAGATTATAAAAAATATAAAAATGGAAAAAGCCTCCCTACCTCACAAAGCATTTAGTTTTGATAATATCCTAGTAGATCATAAGATGCTGAAATACATAGAGTAATATGTCAAAATAAGTTTTCATTATAACCTAAACATGTGGAGTTTCATCTATGTCATAGGAATGCAAAACCTTTCCCTTTCTCCCTTCTAGGATCTATGGCTGATATAATAATTAAATTGATGTAAGTCAGATTACAAGAAAAAAATTTAATTTCATATGTATAGAAGTCCATAAAAATATGAGATTCCCTAAAGTGACCAAAACAGCCAGCTTTCACATTCTTTAAAGAAAGAAACAATAAATTTGTGAAAAAATTGACAAAACAGAAGGGTTTGGACTTAGGGTAGCAAATTTGTTTATATAGCATTTTCGGCCCCTAATTTCCAATCACTGGCGGTAAGGATGCCTTTTATCCTCTGTGTATGGTAGATTTGTTTCCTGCTTTCTGGAGGAACAAAGAAGGGTCAGAGTGTCTTTCTTACACTAACTGCTTCTTAAGTAATTTTAATTCACAATAATCTCTATGTCAAAGTGGAATATTTGGGGTGTCATTTTTCTCCTCACTTGCAATGTCTTATGCTTCTGCATAGTTAAACCATAGTCTTGGTATTTAAATTAATCACTGAAGTCAGAGTAAAACATAGGAAATTCAGCCTTGCATTGTGAAGTGGCAAATTCTTAGGTAATTTAAGGCAATGCAACTACTTTCTCCTTCACACTTCAGGGAAGTGCTAGCCAGCAAACAAATTCTGTTTCATATTGTGTCGGTGATGGACCTGCAAATGAACTCAGGGCTCAGAATAAGTTCTAGAAGGAACATTGTTTCTATATCACTCACAATGGTCATAAAAATCTTATTTTGAAACACCTTTTTATTGCAGATTTTCTAAATCATGTTTACTAAACCCAATTGGTGATAGTCTTAAAATGGAGTTAAAAGCTGTAAAAACAATTGCATAATGTAATGCATAACTTACCCAGCATACCCCAGATTCACCATCTCTTCTGCTTTCCTTGAGTACTTAACCTTTTTATATCGTCATTTTTGCTTCCTTTATCCTCATTAACACATCATTACCCCTGGAATTTAACCTGAAATCCATCCTTTGTTCTCTTCTCCAAACTCATGAAGACTGTATGACAGATATATAGTGAACACTACTTATTTTTCTCTCTCAAAGGAAATACTTAAAGCTACTGTTCTGCAATCACTATCAAACACTCTTTTCTCCCATGTCAGAGGCCTACATGATAGTACATCATTGAAAAATATGTGATGAATGTTTCATTGAGTGTACTTTTACTTACCCAAAAAGCCTGAGACGGGGAGAATGACCTAACCGGCCACATTTTCTTTATGAGAACATCTTCCTAGTGATGAATGGCTTCATGAAGTAGACAGAATTTCAAAGTTGCCCTTGAGTCCTGGCTCAAGAAATGCCGACAACATGTATTCTTTCCTGTTACACATTTCAATGAACTTGTAGTTTGTCAAGCAAATGTCACTACTTTGAATTTGATTTGTGATTATTTCACAGGAAGGTATATATGCCTGTATGAGACACACATAAGCACCTAACTTTAATTTGCATTATTTTATTTGAATTCTTGAACAAATGATTAAAATAGCCTATGTTGAATCTTCCTCCTTCCTTCTTCCCTTCCTTCCTTCCTCCCTTCCTTCCTTCCTTTCTTCCTTTCTTCCTTCCTTCTTTTTTAACAAATTATTTCTTTCACACAATGATAAGAAGAAAAATGACTAGAGAGACTAGTTAAGAATGATCCTGAAACTTTGAAATAAGAATAAAAACAAAAACAAATACTCCTCCTCCAAATATCCATTTTTTTCTTGAAAACCTCAGGGGAACTAGTTAAAATGGTTGCTAGGCAGCCTGTTCTTTATCTCACATTGGGTTACAACTTTATTCATGTTACTGAGACACTATGGCAAATTTTTAAAATGAGTAGCCTTTTATTGTATAGCTCCAATTTAATTAGTAGGTAATAATTTAGGCAGATTTATAGTAATGACATAAAAATATATTCTCTGAGTCAGGCATGTTTCCATACTTCCATGACCTTTTAAGGGAACTTGTTTTGTTTTGTTTTTCGTCTCCATGTTCTGCTGCCTCAGAGTTTATTTGGAAATGGTACACATTATCTGCTCACAGAACATCTGTCCTATTTTATCATTCTACAAAAAAAGTTTTATTTTTTCATCATTTCCCTTGAGAAACTGTACTTGAATCTGCTAGCAATGAGATTGTCAAAGAAATTATATTAAGTGCTAGAAAGATAGAAAAATAATATATTATACACTCACACATAATATTGCGTGTGAAGAGATATGCTCATTTTCACAAAAATGCATACACCTACATGTCTTTATTTAATTCTAGTTATAATTTTATTAACTATAATAAAATATCCTTCTCTTTATAGTTTAGAAATCTCTGTAGACATTTTTCTTGTTCATTTTGGAGAGATCTAAAGTACTGTATTTTGCCGTGTATAATGCACTCCCATGTATAATGTGTACCCATGCTTTTGTCTGCATTATACATGGACCATTATATCCATGGTATGTAATCATTATACCCATGTATGATGCACATCCTTATTTTTTCCTTAAAAATTTGGGCAAAAAGTGTGCATTATGCACAACAAAATACAGTATTTTAAAGATTTCTTCATTTATTTCTAAATTTTGTTATTTATTTTTATTACTTTTCCCTTGAGTGTTCATTTTTGATATTCAGATAAATGAAATAGCCCACATATAGTTTCCAGAAAAAAGATGGGGAGCCAAGGGAATGATATAGATCAGTAGTCAAGTCATGCTCCTGAAGGAATATCATATTTCTGGCCCAGGTTCTTCTACGTCCTTGCCATTGGCCTCCTTTCCCTTCTGACTCACTGTGAATTCTTCTGTAACAGTCTGTCATCTATTAGTCTTTCAGTTCTTGGTATGCTCCAAAGCTGGTACATTGATTTAATCCCATTGTCTCAGACAAGAGTTTCTTAATCTATAGTGAATGCACTGTACAATTTCCAGGACATTTTTACTTTTGCTTTGTTTTATTTTATTGTATGAGAACAGGGACCGTGTATTTTATGAGATTTTTGAAGAGACCGCAACAATACTAAGAGAGGTCATTCTAGACAACAGCTAAGAACTTTGTAACGACCCTGAATAGTAAAACAGGGTACAGAGCATGGGTCCTCTGAAAATAGGGGAATCTCCATGACAATCTTTGATAGGGCGAAGGGAAGAAGGATGGTACTGTGTTTAAGATACATTGCATAACAATGGCGACTCATTAGCCATGCCTTCCTGAAGGGAAGAGGGCTGCCCCCAAAGGAGAACTTTATGTGTGACTCTGAGAGAATTCAGTGACTCTGACAAAACAGGGGGTAGGGGGCATCATACAACACCTGCGTGAGAGGCAGGGGGCAGATGCCCATCCTGGATGCCCGTGTGCTGCTGGGAACTCTTGTCCTGACTAAAGATGGCAGCCAAAAGAGGGTAAAAGACACTGGGGAACTGGCAAAAATGATGGACACTAACACACCATAGGAAGGGCCAGATATGAGGTCACCCAGGAAGTTCCGGGCCTCACATTTAAATGAAGGCAGACTGAAAAAGAAAAGGGAGCCACAAGGCCTGGGGCAAGAGAAGAGGTCTGAAAGTCAGAAGTTCAGTAAGTTGCCAGAGTTGTCAGTGCGGCGGGTGACCTGTCCAGCCACCTGGATTCATGAGAGATGCTTGGAGCTGAACTGTGACTAGGAATGCTGAGCTGTAGCCTTCTGCTTTTCTGACAGATGGTACTTCTGAGTGGCATATTCTGAAACTGGCCAGGTTTGGAAAGAGAGGCAGGACTATGTGTTTTGGGGCAGTTTTAAAGGGAGCGGGTCTTAATGGCAGAAATCTCCCATTATTCTAAATCTGTATAATCTTTAAATAAACAGCCCTTTTCACTTTTCGCCAAACTCTTGCACTAGGAGTTATGCTACTTGGCAGTCGGCAATCGAACCCCACAGCTGTTCCAGAACAACACTACTGGGGTCCTGTAACAGTAAGTACAGCTCCACTCTCTCCTGATGTCTTTTTTCACATATTAGCATAAGGGAGAAGTCTGCCCACTGCTGTAAATGACAAGTCTGACAGAGGTAATCTGAGATTTGAGAATCTTACTTAGAAAGAGTTAACATGGCCTATAACATTAAAATTTAAATTTACTCCCTAGTGACAATAAATCCTCTTATTTATAAATGCAATTGAGCTTAGTTTCCCCTTAATAATAGTAATAAACATCTTGAAAATTCTGAATCCCTGGGTAATAAACTTCTTATTGGTAGAGGGTGGGCAGGGCAAAGGAATAGTCTTCTCAGAAGTACTAACACACTGTGTGACATTGGAGAAATCATTTCATCTTGATATGTCTTAATTACCTTGCCTCAAAATGGGCATGCTAAGATTGTTGATACTTCCTTTGCAAGGTTACTACGAGGATAAACAGAATAACTAAAAAGCTAAAGATGTGTATGCAATTTGTATACGTGTAGATGTGCATGAAACTGTCCAACCCTGTATGGGAATAGGACAAATATACACTGTAGCACTCCCCGAACGAATCTGTTTGTTGGCTAGTGTTCTGGTATTGAATATTCATTTACAATATAATGCTTCCTTATAATTTGAGGGGAGATTATATGAGCCTTCCCAACATAGAATTTTTCTTTCTGTTCTTTAAGTATTCTCCTTGGTGAATAAGAGGCTATACACAACAGTCCCAATCTTTTTGTCATCAGGGACAGGTTTTGTGGGGGAGTGGGTACAGGAGGAGGAGCTCAGGGGAGCTTTGCTTGTGCCTAGTTGGGGACCCCTGTATTAAGGCAGGGAAAAATGTGTTTGTTTTTAGAGTCAGGTGAATTTAAAGTTTTATCTCAAAACTGCCATTTACTAAATCTGGGTCCCTGAGAAGTTAGTAGGTCCTTTATGAATGGCTGTTATTTATATTTTTTAAAGAGCTGATTATATATAAATTAATTTCTTACTATCAATTTTGTGCTCTTACAGTATCCTGGCTTGATTTTTTTTTATCCCATTTCCAACTTCTAATAATCTCATTATAGTTTTATCTTGAGCTTGTTAATATTATGCCATATCTACAGTCATCTGTAAACATCATCAAGATTCTTACAATTTATTCCTCTAACAGAGAGAAATTCTCTAGGATCTGCTGAGCCTTCCAAAGATGATTTTTTCTTACTTAGATTTATAAGTACCTCAATTTTTTAAGTCACCCTTCTCAAAGTAGAGCAAAAGTACCCAGTAAAGATTGTTTCTAAAGCTCAGGGTGAAGAAAGGCTACATTTTCATAACTTTACTTTATCCAAGTTTTCTCCTTTCCGATTTCACTCTTCTTGTTTAGTAACAACTATTTGGCGGAAGGGGCAGAATTGTATTTAGTTAAACACCTATAAATTTTAATTTTAAGATTAATTTGGTTTACAATAACTTTTTAAATGGTCCTCAAATTGAATCTATTTGTGTAGTGTATTCCTAAATAACATCCATGTAAATGAATTCTGTTTATCTTTTGAAAAAAATCTATAAAAAATTCTTTACCATAGACTGTGGATGAGTTATCCTAGGAGTGAAGATAAACCACAAAGACTTAGCAAATTTAAAAGTAAAGGAATTGAAAAGATATCTTGCAGGTATGTTTTCCTTCCTCCCTTCCTCCTTCCTTTTCTTCCTGAATTATTCAGGAATGGTGCCATGACACCTGCAACTTTCCTTCTGTGTATTTGGAAAGAAAACAAAAAGAGAAAAATAAGCAAACATTGCAAATGTTAACAATTAATGAATGAACATGTATATTTATTCTTTTAGCTTTAGGTTTAACATTTTTCAAGACATAAATTTAAAAAAATGTATATGCATCTAACTCCTAAAATATATCAGGCACTTCCCGGAAACTGGGAGAGTTAGTATTGAACATAAAAGTTGGTATCCCTGCCTTCATGGAGGTTACGATATTATGCAGGTGAAATCAATACTTACACAATTTTTAAAATCGGTGTTGGTAAGTGAGGAATGAGCCTGGTATATTTATAGGATCCACCTCGATTTCTGCATGTGCTGGTACAGTCCAGAGCTAGAAACCTGTGGCAGAGTAATTGTTCAGCTTCAGAGCCTTTATGCCTGGGCCAATTCACTGACCAAGAAAAAGAAACTGCTTTACCTGGACCTTTATTTTCTTTTCTCCCTATCCTTTTTGCCCTCCTTCATCTTGTTATCATAGGATCTATACTCTGCTCCTTTCTATCACCAAAAGTAATTTCATACACTACTAGTGATATAAATACAACTTGTAGGAAATAATCTCTGAGAGCTGCTAAATTTTAGATTCAGATGGAAACCTCTCTTGGAGTCATATGATTAATGAAATGTGAACAGATGCGCATACACAACTTCAGGGTCACTTCTCTAAAAGGAAGCCCCTTGCTTTCAACTTCCTCATTCCTCTTCCAAAGACTGAGATGAAAGTTGGTTGAAAGCCAGCTTTCAATATTGTGACAACAACACATGATCTTGTAGAGACACTTCAACACCCTCAGCCATGCTCCTGCCTCTGTACACAGAAAATAATAAAATTGTCCTTTTATTGAACTGCTCTGGTGTTAGGTCTCTTTGTTATAGCCAGCTTGGTCTATGTTCTAACTAATGTACACCTTAACTAAAATTCCAGGAATTATAATCCATTTGTCTTTTAGCTTGTCTTTATTTCTACCATAGTTTATCTCTTCATTGACTCTTGCCTGACTGAATTACTGAAGTAGTCACAAACACGGTCTCTAACCTTTCTGATCCTCTCATCTCTTAATCCCCCTTTACATTTGCATCAGCTTTATCTGTCTAAGGCCCAAGTTGCATTTGTATTGCTATTCTCCTACAGGAGATTCAAACTGTTAACTGTTGGAGAATAAAATCAAAACTCTAACCTATGCATTCAAAGTGCCACAACTTTTGGCTTTACCTTAAATGCCCAACTGGCTTTGTTGAGAAAGGAACATCCTCCTCAACTCTTGTTTAGTTAAACACTTATAAATTTTAATTTTAAGATTAATATGGTTTACAATAACTTTTTAAATGGTCCTCAAATTGAATCTATTTGTGTAGCATATTCCTAAATAATATCCATGTAAATGACTTCTGTTTATCTTTTAAAAAAAATGTATAAGAAATTCTTTACCATATGATTGTGGATGAGTTTTGCAACCCTCAAGACACTCAATGACATTTTAATAACACCTGAAATTCTAAGAGGACTGACCTGAATTTCACCTATTAAACGAAAGTTTCCTCATTTCCTCTGATTTAATTCACAATTCTTCTTGTACTATTCACACAAAATGTTGCATTATATCTTCCAGAGTATATTATTCAGTCAAATATTATAATTTCTTTATATCTATTTCAGCCACTAGAATATAAACTTCTGGAAGATATATACTGTATTTTCATTTTTCTGTATCATTTTTATTGTTATCACCCATACAAATGTGCATATTTCTTTGTACATCAAAGATAACAAAAAATGTTTATTGAGTTGAAACCACTTGGAGAAGGTTAAACTCTCCTATTCCTTTCTGAATTTGAATAATTATTGCTGGAAGCCAAGATACTCACAGAGAAATGTGTGTGTGGGAGAGAGAGAGAGGAAAAGAGAGAAAGAAGAAGAGACAGAATTATTTCATAACCCCGTCCCCACTCAAATTGGGTGGTTTCGTTTATTTACTTTAAGCAAGACACGATTTCCATTTTCCAAAGAAAAAAAATTTGAATGTATTATAATAAAATGATAAGGCTTTCTGAACATCAAAGAATTCTTACAAACTAACTTTTGGACGAGTGAAGTATAAAAGAATCAGATACATACAAATTAACTTTCCCTTGAGAGACATGGCTCAAAAGGAAGAAGAACTATGTTGAAAATTCTACAAAACTCACAACTTTGAAGAAAGATTTCAGAAAACAAAATACTGAAAGTTAATAATATGGTCAAACTGAACTCTAATGACAAATTATCTAAACATTTTTATACCCTACTTCCCCTAAATATGGACTAGTTTCTGAATGGCAGATTCTTTTTTTCTTTAGAATCCGAGTTTGACTTCGTGGCCTCAGGTATTTGTCTTCTCATTGACCATAAGAAGGACTTTTCTTTAGCAATCGCTTACAATGTGGTAATTATATTTCCAAATAATATCTCAATTACTCTGGACAACAGTCCACATTTTCCAGATGTCGGGGTTGCTCTCGACCTTCCAGTCTGCACTGTTTCCTGTGGTGCTGCTTCATCACATCCTTGCAACCCCTTCTAGCCTCACAGGAGACAAGGAGTAAGAAGGACTTGTTATCCGCCCCAAAAGTCTCTCCGTAGCCTTGAGAAAGAGAAATAATATCAGTCATTTCTAAATTTTTTTGTAGCCCCTAACTCCAAATAAATTTCACTAAATTGTGATTAGTTTATCAATGTGTAATAATAACAACCACTTATAGCACATGCTTTCTTATGTCAGGTGTTACGCTAAATTTTTTGAATTCCTAATCTCAACTCTCAGAATAACCTCATTATGTTATTTTCAATTTACAGATGGAGAAAGAAAACCCTGAAAGATTAAGCAAAAAGCACACCAGACCATAACTAGCAAGGGCAGAAAATGAATCCATATCTTAAACTGTTTACTATGCTTTGATATCACTTTTACTTGGAAAGCTAAAGCTATAAATCATTAATAATAGGAATACTACCACAATATTAAATTTCATGCATATCATATTGCAACAGTATACAAAATTAAATTATCAAGAGGAATTATTTTCCCTTGGGAAACTTTTTATTTATCCAAGTCAGTAATTCTGTAACATTAAAGCCATATCAAACTAAGGCCTCAAAATGCCTATACATTTGCATATTAACATTGTGCTAAATAAGCAGAAAATCTACTAACCTATTACTTAGCTTTATTTCTTATCCTGACAAAGGAGAACCTTATCTATAAGAAAATCTTAGGCAATATTTATCTCGTTTATCTTGGTTAATCCATATGATAGAGTGAGGTTTGTTAAGTAAGCAATAACACGTGATGTGATGCATGTTACACTGTAATGAAGCCATTCATGTACTGTTTACAACCTCTTCCATAAGATGTTGTCAGTTTTCAACAGTGGGAGTTCTGAAATTAGCCACTGATATCAAGATACCCTCTACCACTGAGAATTAGGAGGAGTGGGCATGAGCTGACAACATGTTTTTTATTTCTCACTTTTTAAGTCAATTTTTAATATCTTGAGTTGGCAGTATATGTATATTGTTCCCAATAAAAAGGATACAGAAAGATACATAGTAAAAAGTCTTGCTCCCATTCTCTTTCTTATTTTACCCACCCACAACCCCTATCATGATGGCTAGGTGATTATTTCCACTAGCTTCTTAAGTTCATCCTTCAGAAATGTTCCATGCAAGCACAAACACACACAAATACAAATTCACATTTTGTCTCTTACATGAATGGCAGGCATGCTATTCACATTGTTTTGCACTTTGCATTTATATATAATTATATGTCTTTGAGAACTTTACAAATATTTTGACAGTTTTGTAGTATTCCATTATTAGATGTCTACACTTACTAAACCAAAAGTTTCTACATGAGCTAGAAAAACATCTATTTAAGAAGAAAGCACATACGAAAGAAGATATAATGATGACCAAATATGATGGTCTCTATTTTTTATACTTTTGCCAGGGGGTAGGGAATCAGGTGTCAAATAATTAGATCTGGCTAAATAATATGTGATTAGAAGAGATGTGTTTTATCTCCAGTCAAGGCAGTGAAACAGTCCTATGTGATTCTTGATTCTCTCTTCTACTATGCTGAGCAAGAAGGCAGGGTGTTCATGACGTTGCAACAACAAAGGTAAGGATCTTCACCAGCCCACATATTTGGTCAAACTTTGCTGCAGAGCTCTCCCTGACATTGCAATGGGCACATATTATTTGGTTTAGACTGCCATGATTTGGGGCTTATTTTGATGTTGCATAGAATCATACACCTCAAACTAGAATTTTGGACACTATTTCATGGCCTTTGCATGGAAATTTTGAGTGTATATGCATTTTCCCATGCTGGAAAGTCATTAGTAATCATTAGATTGCTAAAAAAAAAAAAGTGTACAGAATCTCAGATAATTTTATCTTGATCAATCTGGCCTGACTCCTCATTTTACAGACAATAATGACAAGTACCAGTGAGACTGAGGTGTTTCTCTAGAAGCTGTGGCTTTGTTGCAGATTTCCCTCCTCTCAGTTCTGCCCATGCCCCCAAATGGCTCAGTCTCAGAAAGTCCAATGGTATTAACCACACAATCTCGAATGGAGCCAGCTCTTTTCTCCTTTTAGTCCCCATGGGCAGCCTCACAACCCTCTACTTCATGTACTCGACCACATATAATATATTCAATTGGCATCTTCATTCATCTGTTCGAACACACAAGCCAAAAATTTAGAAGGTAGACTTGAGCTCTTTTTTTTACCCTTTTCCACCCCGCAAAAACATTTTTACTGCATCCAAACCACCTGAAAATCCTATCACGCATACCTTCAAAATATAGCCTGAAACTGACCCTCTAGCACCGTCTTCCTTGCTGCCGTCACCACGCAAGTGTGTCTCTCTTGCAACGGTCACAGCCTCTTTGCTGCTCTTTCGGTTTCCATTCAGCCATCCTCTGGACTAAAGGTGAGGAAAGCAGAATGATCATTTTAAAAGCAAATCAGAACCTGTTACCAGTTTCTAATATCACTTAGGAAAAAAACACTATTTTTAATGATAGCCCAATGGCCCAGGCTGCACAACTGGCCTTGTCAAATTAGAAAATGCTTCCTGTGGACATATGAATGGTTGAATATTCCTTACCATTCATTCACATGTCTGCTCAAAGGTCAGCTCCAGGAGAGGCCTTCCCTGACCACTTGGAGGAATGATCCTTGCTTCTACCATCTCCTATTCTTTTGCAATATTTTTTAAAGATAGACATTAACACTAATTTTCAAAATCTGGTTTTTTTTAGTAGTCTATCTTACTCCGTCTATAATGTAGGCGCAATATGATCAGGAATCTTGTCTCCCTTCCTCAAAGCTGAATCACAGTACCTAGAATACTAGCTATTTCACATTAGTACTTAATTTTTTTTAATTAATAAATGCTCATTTTTCAATCATTACCCATACTGTTGTTTTGCTGAGAATTGCCGTTGTTTTTCTTCTGTCATCTGACATTCCCCTTCTTTCAGGGTTCTAGACTTCTGTGATTTAGCCGCCCCTACCTCAGCAGATCCATTCCTCTTTCTGGCCCTTAGAGCAGTTGCAGCTGCAAAATAGACCCGTTGTCTCCTAACAGGGGAGCCAGTATCACATGAGAAAACACTCTGCTCTGGGATACAGAAAAGTCACCCAACATCTGCTTTTAATTATAATACTAGTATTGGAATATGACCTTGGATAAGTCATTTAACTTCCCTGAATCTCAACTTTGTAATCTGTGAAAGGAGTATGATAAAAATGATGATAATGATAAAATGCCCTCTGACCACACCTGGTCTGTATGTCATTTAATATACACAAATGAAAGGACATAACTCGTGTTTATACACCATGAAACCCAACATAATGCCAATGTAAAGGAATATTATTATTTATTGCTATTGTTGTTTAGAACTATAGTTCACATCCCTGATTCAATCTTCTGAGTGTTTTCTATTAGCACTAGTTATAGCTTCAATAAGGAAACCTAGGATTGAACCCTTTTAGCTTTATGGCATTTGTCCTAAAAACATTATGAGGGTATTATGAGGCCTCTTGTAAAGTTAAAATATTATTGCTTGTCCTCTACCTATATTTTACAGAAATCAAAGTTTCTTTTCTAACCATGGAAAAATGTGACACCATTTAGCAACAACATAATCTTATGGAGCCAAAATTTTAAGCTTTCATCAATTTTCCACCAGTTGGTGTTAGCAGATAACACCACTAGTTGTAGGAGCCTTGCCTTTCTTCCTTTGATTGGTCACAGAAAAATGAGCTGATTTTAATATAGTACACAAAATATTTTTTATCCAAGTCAATTCTGGAATTCCCTCAACTTCATTATATCTGTGTATATTATAAGTATATGTATCATGCTTATAATGTACAACAGGCTGCAAAAACCCTCTTAGAAGCATACTGAACAACGAAGCAATGAAAGCTTGCTAATGCACTTCACATCACATACTGTGTAAAGAGCAGTAAATTGTTTCCTTGGTGGTTTTGACAACATTTCCTCTGAACATAATTGAATGTCATTCATTTATATGTTTGCAAATAAGTTCCCAGTGACATTACACCTGGGAATGTGTACACTCAGTTGTCTGTTTATGACAGAGGAGCCAGACATATGGCCTGTGGCCTCCATTTGGCCCCAGAGCTGTTGCAAAGTCCTCCTCCCTGTTTTCAGCCCGTCTGCCCCGTCACTGTGAATCAGCTCTGTCAGAAGCCGTGCTTCCCATCAATGAACGAACAGAAGTGCAGCTTTCCGACCGCCAGCTCACGGGCCTCACAGCTCTGAGATGGCAAGTTCTCCACAAAAGCAAGAAAATGTCATGTTCTATCTAAATGAAAAGGAAGAAAGATAAGACAATGAGAAAAAGAAATGTTACAATGAAACCTGCAAAAGGGGAGAGAGCTAGAAAAGAGGAAACGAAAAACCTTGCTGCGTGGAATTCCGGAAGTGTGGATTTTAATGCCCACTCTGCCACAAATGGGTCCTATGACAGCGGGCAGATCTCTTCCACCCCGTTAACCTGTTTCCTTTTCCGTGAAGTCAGAGTGGAACTACTTTATGAACTTTTATTTCCACCAAGAAATACTTTAACTTTCTTTGTCAGATCTCATATTTTAAAAGATTTTACCTATTAACTTGAATGTATTAATTTGTTGTCCAATTTTATTAAAGAAGTATATGGCTACCAGAGTTTCTGACCAGTCTGATCATTGACACATTGATATGGTATAATCCCAACCCAAAACAAAGTCATTTGACTTTTCGTATCTAGAAAACCATGCAGTAGGGAAAATATCTTAGAACTGTAAATTATGGTTTATTAATTTTTGTTTTTCATGTGAACATATTTTAAGGATTTTTCTTTCAGCAAGTATTCAATAAAACCATGCTGGCCACCATCAGTACTAGATACTGAAAAGCAAAACGGCTCTTGATAAATTCCAAAGTGGTATAGAAACTAGCCAAGAAAAGTCATATTCAACAAAAATGGAAAATACAATAATAGAGCTAAAAATTAAATATAGTTCAAGAGAAGGCCTATCACTCAGCCTCACTGAAAGAAAACAAACAGAGAATAATACCAACAAAAATCCTTTTTTGTAGAGAATCACATAACAGGAAGGGCCATCTTTTCGTATTGTTCACCCAAAGTGTTCTATATGGAACCAAACCCCTGGGAGATGCTCTTTCAAAAATAGAGTCTCAGGCTTAATTTTGCTTGACAAACACAATATTTTCTATCCCATTCTTAAAAATTTATAACGTGTATCTTCACATTTAAGGCTCTAAAAAGTCCCGAGAGGTATATATTTAACTTAATTTTGTATAGATTTTTCTCAAATGTGTGATCAAGAAATCTTCTTTTGCCAAATACAGAAAACAAATAAATAAACTATACATTAAAGCACTCTAAATATGGCTCTTTTGTGTGTGTGTATGTATGGTGAAACAGTAACAGTAACTATAGTCACCATGCTGTACATTCGATCTCCAGGCCTTATTCATCTTGTAAAACTGGCCCTGGTATGTTGGGAATAGATTGTTGGATGCAGAAAGGCCTTAAGAAAGACTTTAAAAGTCCATTAGAGTAATCCAGAAAAGAGACAATGTACCACAGACCACAGTAATGAAGATGGAAAAAAAAAATCTGGTCAGTTTGGGGGACAACTAATAGCTTGTTTGTATGCCGATGAGAACGATCCAGTAGAGATGGGGGCAGATGGAGATGCAGGAGAAAGGGGGGAATTGCTGAAAAATATGTTTGGGTAAATAGGAGTTGCTGAAATCTAGATCATGTGTGCAGAGATGGCTTTAGACTGTGGTACACATAGTACACTTCTCACAAGTGAATAGCAGAGAGTGTGGGTTCACAGGTCAGCAAGCAGGCAAATGTGGTGGATAAGATCTATGATGTTGTCTTTTTATAATTTCCATTTCTTTATGAAATTGGATGTATAGGCATTGGCTGAAAGTGAGGACAGGAGAGGTGGTGTTGTGAGTATGAAAAGGAAGGAGAAAGTGTGAATCGAAATTGAAATAGAAGAGTAAAGAAATTAATGAAATATGAAATAGTGTGATTGCCTGATTAGCACTGAGATCTCATTAGGTTGTTGGTTATGAATTTAAATTGAGATGAGTAAGAATTGCCATGTATTTTTCTCTATGTTTCGCTGCAGAATTGTAGTCATAGAGAATGATAATCTGAATTTAACTAAGTTGTGGTCTTGCCAAACAAGTAAAAATAGTAAGAGTCATACAGTTAGGGGTATATATTAGGAAGTAATTTTAAGGATTATTCATGGAATTTAAGTTGAATAATGGGGATAATGAGAACATCAAAAGGGGTGAAGAAGAGTGAAAAGTTGGTTGAATCAATTGTTAGGCTTTCTCAGAGGGATAGGAAAGATGGGAACTAGAAAAAATAAGTGAGAAAGACGTGGTCAAGAGGGACAAACACAACTAAAATTACAGAGGGCTTGTAGTTTTTGATAATGACATATGATGGGGCAACTAAGGAAGATGGAGGTCAGTATCATTAGAAGATAGAAGTCAAAGGTCAGAAAATTTAGAGTATTAGAAGGCCTATGTATCTGAAATACTTAAATCACCAAAAATAAACATAGGACTTGTGCCAGAGAGAAAGAAAGCCAGGATCTAAAAGTCAAGAAACCAATAGGATAGGTCTGGGAATGTGAGAATGACAGTTTCAATGAGGGAAACTGGATAATACAACTAGCTGACATGAGATCCAAAAATAGAAAATTTGAGGGAGGGGGAAAGATGAAATCGTTTGGAAGGGTCAATGAAGAACAATAAAAAGCATGTAGCCCAACGTCAGGTCTAATAAGAGAGAGGTTGTAGGAATAAAATCATCCATCATCTGACAAGTGTGGAGGGAAACCAGAGTCAGGAGAGAGCCAAGTTTTCATTAGGTAAGGAGAGCAAATTAAACAGTAGAAAAGAGGTTGTAGATGTAAGAAATTATTCTAAGGATCAACTGAGAATTCCAGAGACCACAATGGCAGACTATCGGAAGACAGAAAGGTATAAAAAGGGGTATGAATATGGGGTGTACAGAATATTATGGGGATTAGGGTTTGGGAAGTGAGAGATGCCTTGGAAACTATGTCAGGATAAAAGTCAAAAGAAGTTAATTCTGGTGGATTCAAGGTATATGATGGCGGCAGGTCTATAAGCATGAGTTAGTAGGAAGGATGGTTTAGTAGGAAGGATCTGATAATCTCTTGATTCCAGTCAGTGGAAGCAAGAAAGCCTGGGGATTTGCTCATTTGATTAACAAATATTCAATATTCATTGAGCACCTACTATATATTATGCATTGCTGTAGGTGCTAAGGATTCAGCTCTGATCAAAGCACAGTTCTTATGAAACTTATGTTCAAATAAAAGCAACAGAGAACCAATAACTGGATAATAGTAATATCAGTTAGTAATAAGAACTACAAATAAAAATGAACTAGGGGATTGGGAGAAACAGTAACAGGGATGGATGTTGTTTTACAGAGAATATTTGGGGAAGACCTCTTTGGGAAGGTAATAGTTGAATATGTACCTGGATGAAATAAGTGAGTTTTCCAAATAACTGGGGTAAGGGAGCTTCAGGCAAAATAATAGCAAATATAAACATCCCAAGAAATGAAAGCATCTTGTGCTTTAAATGACAGCAAGAACAGCACAACAGATCTGCAATAAAGTAGAGGGAAAGGAATAATAGAAAATTATACAAGGTTGGAGTATCAACCAGGATCTTGATTCAAATGTATGAAGTGTACGTGTGTGTGAAATACATACAAAACATTTAATAAACTTTAAATATCCTTAAATAACATTCCTAAAAAGTTTCAATAGAGTTTAAATATCCTTAAATAATATTACAATTTACACTGTTTTAACAATAAAAGATGAACCATTTTTACAACCCTTGCCAAAAACCAAACTAATACCGATCTTTGTAAATTTGAATAATTTAAGGGGTGGTATTAGCACAGGTTTTTTAAAAAATAAGTATTTAAAATGTTTATTGGATATGTGTTTATCATTATTTTATTAGTTTATTTTAAGTTATATTTACCTGTAAGAGTTCTTTATTTGATGTAGATATTAAAACCTTATCTATGATATATGTTGCAAATACACTCTTCTAATCTGTCACTCACTAATTTTTTTGTGTTGCCTTTTAATATATAAACAGTTAAAATTTACATATAATTATCTATTTTAATCTTTTTAGAGTTTCTTTATTTTATATACACTCAAGAAATCTTCTCCTAAAGAACATATAAGTATTATGCCACATTTTTTCACGTGTTTATCATTTCTACTTAACTCTTTATCATTTCTGTTGTTATACCACAGGTAAATTTTGTAACACCCTTCAAATTAGGAACTGAATTAATTAATGGTAGCAGCTAATCATAAGACACTAGTTAGTGTGTCAGACACTCTTCTATGTTGTTTATGTATATCGACTAAGTTATCTCCCTCCCTTCCTTCCTCTACCTCGTCTTCTTCCTCCTCCTCTTTCTTCTTCTCTCTTTCTCTCTCTCCCTCACCCTCTCCCTCTCTTTCTCTTTCTCTTTCTCTTTCCCTTTCTCTTTCCCTTTCCCTTTCCCTTTCCCTTTCCCTTTCCCTTTCCCTTTCCCTTTCCCTTTCCCTTTCTCTCTCTTTGTCTCTCAGTTCCGTAATGTTCCCAAGGTCAAAACACTAACGTAGTGTAGTCAGTATCAAACCTAGTAAGTCTGGTTCCAAAATCAGGAATCTTGCTACTCTTGACCACCCACTTATATTATGGCTTCTAAAGTCTAGGAGGTTATAACATTGGAATTGGCAACTGAGTGTTGAGAAATTAATAGCATTTCAACATAAAGAAGTGTAAAGAAAATAGTGCAACAACAGGGTACTATACATTGCTGGCATTTTCTAGTTTGGAGAAAAGTCCATTGCCACAGGTATATCAGATACAAGGAATGAAGAGTGGGGGTTGAGATGAGAAAGGAACATTTTTATTAAAGGGTTTGGGTGCAACACTAAAGGTCAGGATTTTACTCTCAACGAGAAGACAGCAATTTGGCTGCTACTGCTCTAGAGCAGTGATTTTTCAACTGGCATGTAGTTGCATACTGGCGTGCCACGAGAATGTTTAAAACATGCAATACCTGACTATTTAGTTAGGGGCATTGACCTTTTTTCTTTTAGATTGTCAGTAAAAGATGACAAAACCCAACACAACAATAGCAGTCTGGTGTGAGTGAATCAAAATTATACCTATATTTTTTGTCAGATCAGCAAAAATTATAATTTTTTTGGTGTGTAACAGAAGTTTTGGTAATTAGTTTACATGTTCTATGAGATGAAAAAGGTTTAAAATCACTGCTGTAGTGTATAGAAATTAAGAGCAGCTTCCAATTCTGACTATCAACATCAAACTCTCTGAAATCAAACTAGTTGTGAAACTTATCTAAACTGTGGTAGACTCATTTCTTTTTTAAAAAGATTTTATTTACTTTTAGAGAGAAGGGAGGGAGAAAGAGAGGGAGAGAAACATCAATGTGTGGTTTCCTCTCACGTGCCCCTACTGGGGATGTGGCCCGCAATGCAAGTCATGTGTCATGACTGGGAATTGAACCAGTAACCCTTTGGTTCTCAGGCCAGCATTGAATCCACTGAGCCACATCAGCTATGGCTAGACTCATTTTTTAAATGAAAATAGAAATTAGAGCTGCTTTAAAGATTTAAATAAATATAGTGGATGTTCAGAATTTATCCCGAAGTCTGGCAAGTATTAGTCATGCAATACTTTCAACTCTTTATTATTACTAGTCTAAGTAAACTTTGATGAGAGACAGTGGCCAATCCAGTCTAAAAGATTGATGCGAGTGTCTTTTAAGTGGTAGCAGACACAGATTTTTTATTACCATTTGGGTTCAGAGAATGAGAAAAGAAAACCAGATAAAGATAACATTGATATTTTGAGATTTGGAGACTAGATATTCATAGGTAGAACTGGGGTCAGAATGAAAAAGGAGGAAGAGCTATAGGACAAAGTGCCCAGGTTTTTTTCCAAGCATCAAAGTGAAACACCTGAAGTCTATTTAGCTGGAAATATGTACTATACATGCATACATATAGAAATCTGTCTGTATTCTGCCATCTCTATGTTAAGAAAAGATAGAGTAGATTAGTTTACAAAATATGGTATCTGCTGGAAATCTCTATTAATCAATATATCCATGTTTTACCAGTGCAATAAAAAATTATAAAGTACCTAATGTTGACTTCGAGAAACTGTAGTAGCTTAAAGTGCCTTCTTAATCACCAAAGATTAAATTATGTACAGTAGTTTTATTGTTCAATATATGTTATGCATTCTAATTACATAAAAGTGGGAAAACCAAAAATGTTATGGGTATGGAAAAAATACATTCTGGTTTCAGGAATAATCTCAAATTTAATTTTATTTATTCTATGAGGTGTTCATTTAAAATCAATAAAAGCATTTATGGAATTCATCCTTTGGATGTCAGGTACCTCTGCCTGTCTGGAGAACAGCCCGTAATATGCAGAGTTGGAGATAGCAAGAAATGAACCTGAAGAAATGAGGAAAGTAGGATCTGAAGCCAATATTAAAACAGTGGGTCTCCTCCTCCAAACACACAATTGCTCTGTTTGGTTCTAAAAACTCTAGATGATTATGCAAACAATTCCCTATTCGCGTGCTATACTAGAACAAATTCAATCTGTTACACTGTTATTTTTCCCCTTTTATTATATTTGACTACGAATACAGTGTTTTCAGAATGCCAGATTAGGGTTTTCAAATGAGAGTTTAAAAACCTTCTTCCAACCTGAGGAAATTAATTTTATGAGCGATTTAAGCATCTACACTCTAAAAAGACACCTGCTCTTTCATGGTAAATATATGACTTTAGGATAATTTAAAGAACTTTTGAAAAGTTAAAAAAAATCAGCAAAATCTAATAAAAATAGACAAGATGCTCAGGGGATTCAAAGTAGGTTAAGATATCAAAATACAAAGGCCATTTGAAAAGGATTCTGGTACTAAATTTAGGATTTTAGCATCTTGACACTGATAAATCTTGCTGCAGGGTTCCTAAATCTGATGAAAACACCTGTTAGTGATGCCTGAATGCCTGAATTAAAATGTAATTTTGATATTTCAGTTATTAGATTAAAATCAGAAGCCTTTAAAGACACAGTAATTTATGTAGGATTTGTGTGTGTGTGTCTGTGTGTGCACGCGCGCGCGCGTGCACGCGTGTGTGTGGTGGACTTTTAAAGTATAGATTGACTCAGTCTAATTCTGGGAAATTTCTAAATTGAAGACTTTAAGTGAATGTGCTTTGACAATCTGATGCAATTTTATTCCATATCAAATGCAGAAATAAAAAAGTAGAGTATGGTATGCTATTAACATAATGGGAAGATTTTAAAATTCTTTTAAATAATCTCTTAAATGGAAATATTCGTAGAAGATAAAAATATTCAGGTGGTGTGGTGTGACCTTTAAAGTCACATAAGGTGAGTCCAATTCATTATTCATCTAGGTATTGCCTATTATAAGATAATAGAGGCTTGAAGTGCTTTATATATAACCAGTAGAGATATCTGTGCATAACCTAGCCTCCATAATGTACTTGAGTATAGCAAAAGATAACTGTAAGTTGAGTAACTCAGATAATATGCTATTATGAACTCATATAATATACTAAAATACTATTTTTTCACCAAACCTTAGATAATAAAAGTAGTAGAATACTTTGTAACTGAAGAGATAATAGATAGAAAACCTCTATTTGTTCATAGCCCTGCTTCAGTACTATTCAGAATGTTAGGTATGGATATAAAGAACTTACCTCACTTATATTAAATTTTTAAATTATCTTATATTAAAGTATGTTATACCTGTAGAAATACATAATGTAAAAAATCTCCAAATTTAAGTCTTGGAACACTTTATCAAAATTAAACTATTTATTATTCTTTCTGAGATGTCCACATGAAAAATTTATTAAACATGAGGAAAAAAAAAGAAAATCTACTAAGTCAAAAGATTTTATTTGCAATTTGAACTTTCATAAACTGAAAAACAGTACACAGATTTGTTTTACCGACATTAAACCTCTAAATGAAAGTGTTTTCCTACGTGCATTGGACAGCAAGACCTAACATTGATAAGTGATTTAGCAGGCTGCCTTGGATAGACATTGAAAGTAGCTGAAAAGGAGAGAGAAGTGAGATGAATTTGGGGGTGAATATTTCAGAGTAAATTATAAAGCAGAGTTCTTATGATAATATATGTAAATTAAAATTAGGTCAGCAAAGAATAAGTAAAAATAGTCAATTTTCAAACACTTTTCACAGCTTTCTAAGCCTGACTTATTTCTCCGGCTACAAAGGAGGAAACATCAGCACTTGTGGTGCAAAAACTTTAGAAGAGCAAAGTGCCAACGTCCCTAAACCTAAACCAACCTAAAGTGGCTTTCTTGTGACTATGGTATGATCTGTATTAAATTAAGTTCCTGAGAATAGCATTTCCATTTTTTTTTGTTTTATCACAAAGTTCTGCTTAATTTTAGAACTATTTTTCATGGTAGTTGTATTCTTTTTAATTTTATTGAAGTAAAAAAATAAAGTAAATTAACGTTGATACATGCTCCCTGGAGTACTATGCAACACTGAGTCTGTGTACTTTAAAACAAATCAGTCCCAGAAAAAGTCAGCTGAACCATTGACTGGCAGGCAATGCCTCCATGTGATATTTCAAGTTCAACTTGGCTCTGTTTTGCACAAAGTTTCTCTCTGAAATGTGAAAGCCAGTTTTGCAGATATTGTCTAAGAAAGAGGGAACTGTTTGAAAGTCAAATGAATTTCTAAGGCCACCTATATATCATGGAAGTAAGTGCGATTACAATTAATTCAGAGTAAGAAAAGTTGAAGTAAGGTTAAGGAATAAGTGCCAATGTTTTGTAGTAATTCTATACAACATTTTTATAATAATGAATATAGATTCAAATTAGATAAGAAAAGCATGAGCAAAAATGGTCAATTTTCAAATATTTTTTGCAGAGCTTTCAGTTTACATTTAAGCACATCTGCGGTATTGTTTTTGTAAATCCAGAATTATTTTCTTTGTCTCCATGCAGAGGTGGAAAGGAGACAAGTTAGTTTTACCATTGCCCAGCCTCACAGAGGTGGCACAAACTTTCAGAAATATTTTAACTCTTGTTTAATTGATCCAGGTAAATTCAGACATAACTATAAAGCATATAAAAATTATAAGTCATTACATGTACATTGTAAAGATTTTTTACAGTTGTATGGAACCCACAAGATTCAAGCTCCATTTGCTAAGAATATAATGCTGATAACCATGAGTTCCAGTGGTGGTTCAGATGTACTCAGAAAAGTTAACTATGTAAAAAAAAAAAGTCACCTTCTTATTCAGCATATTAGCTCCCTCAGTGTCTTCAAGACATATCCGCCGGCTTTTCTTTCAAAATTTACACTCCCCCTAGCTACGCTGCGATAGTACAGCTGTGGAAGAGTGAGCGAGCTGGCTTCCATTCTGCCTCGCGCATCATCAACCCAACTGTCGGTAAAGTGCTAATTGCAGAAACTTTATCACTTGAGGTGATATTGAACCAGAGAGAACACAGCTTGATTTTTCATATTCCAAACTTTGCAATGTGAGCAATTAAGGGGAAAAAACTTTATTTTTTGTTTCACTTTGTAAGATGAGCCACACTGAAATGGATGTCACTGACAGTAAAATAGAAGCTTAAAATGCTGTCCTTCCAGATGACTTCATAACTTAGTGTAAAACTATCCCATTAACCTCTTCTTATCAAAATGTGTATTTTATACATTATTAGCACGTCAGCCATTAAAACAATATTGAATACCCTTAACTGGAGAAGAAGAAGTGTACCTTATTTTGTGTTTCTGTCACTCAAGTACTTTCGCAGAGAAAGTATACTTGAAAGACGTGTGTTATATATACTCTCTAGGTTTATACAACATATTTCATATGGGATTTAATATATTTAAAGTACCTTTTAAACATTATTTCAGAAAACAGGTTTGGAAGTAGCGCATGAATTGCATCTACAAATACAAAAATAGATGAAAATAGTTTAATGGAAAATTTATTGGAGTAAATGCATGGAAGGCCGACTGGGACCATTTCCAGCCTGAATTTGTAAGGAGTGATTAGGAAAACCAGCCAATATCATTCCATGTGAAGTCCTTGGGGGAAATTTGGTGTTCGTTTAAACACATGAGAGGGACTTCTAAATCAGAGTTAATATCTAAAGAACAGAAAACAAACCTGGACCAAGTTCTTAAGGAGGAGAACTAATTAGAGACATGAAGGTGTAAAGGGCAGATTGGAGGAAAACAGAAGTCTTCCCATCTTAGGAAAAAACTCTACGTGGATTTTATATTTTAAATAGTGCAAATTAGAGAGAGTGAATGTTCGATAGGACTGAAACCTGAAAATTAAGCCGACGTTGCGGATGAGGACACCAGCCTATGAAGTAAGCTGTGCGAGAGATCTTGAAAGGGCACGCAAACCAAGCTAAAAATTTTCAAATTTATCAGAAGGGCCATGGGAAATCCCTCAGGGTTTTGCACAGGAATTGACATGGTCAGATTTGTGTTTTTGAAAGGTCAGTCTTGCTTTAGGCTAGAGGAGTTCCTGGAAGGAGACACGACTGAACACTGGAGAAACACTTGGAAAAAGCTGTTGCAGTAATCCACATAGGTTATGATCTAGGGGCTCAGCGGGGGCAGCAGCAGGAGGAAAAACAGATGAATCTGAAAAATATTTAGGAGAAAGAATCAATAGGGAAAATAACTGTGAGAGGTGAGGGAGAGGGAAGATTCAGGGATGGCACTCAGGTTTCTGGCCAGGACAAGAGTGGATGGTAATGTCATTTGACAAACACAAGAAGAGTTGTGGGTATTGGCAATAAAAGTGATTTTAGCTGGAAACCAGTTGAACTAACATTTCCTGTGAGAAAAAAATATATATAATTAAATACCTGCATTAAATTATATATATATAACCTGCATTAAATTATATATATATATAATTTTATATATATAATTTAATGCAGATTGAAATAGTAGGCTATGGATATGGAATACAAGGCAGTTGGTAAAAAGTGAAAATTTGAAAGTGATGATAGATAAGGGGAGAAAAGAGGTCAAGGTCTGGAAATTTCAATCTGGATTGTGCTCAGAGAGTGAGGTGTCTACATTTATAAGTTAAAAAGTGGACAACTCCTGGTGATGACAAGTGCATGGGTGGCTCTGGGCTGAGGTGCTGAGGTGAGAGTCCTGGGAAAAGAGGCACTAACAACTCAACTTAGTGTTATGGTTCCATTTCCCCAGTGCTCATGTGGAGACTTGACTTGGAACTCAGCAGCTCTTGGGGTACAAAGTATACTTTGATTAATATCTGTATCCCATACACAAGGGAGTCTTATTTAAAAGTCTCTGGTTGGTGCTCTTTTTGCATCTGTGGAAAGAATCGTACCCTTACAGAATGAAAGAACAACAGCCAATCTATAGTAAATCAGCAGGGACATATGATTGAAACTACAGACATGAACTTAATTTATAATTAACTTAATTAACATATTCACCCCACTATTGGATTGAGTTCAATTTAATAAAATTTAGTGCAAATGTGGTGGCATGGGTAAAATTAAAATGTGTGCATAGCCAACATGGAAAAGCTGAAGGAAAAGATTGATTATTGAGTGACAAGGATTTGGGAAGCCTTATAAAAGAGATGAAGCTTGACCTGAACTTTAGAAGATGGGTTAAAGTTGAAACTAGAGAGAACCTACATTATTTACTAATTAAACATTTAATAAGCTTAGGCTCATACACTAAGTCTGCCTCTTTCTGGCTGTAAGCCCCTGATCAAATTCATTAGTCTTTCAAAATGTAAAATGTTCACAACTGTAAAGTGAGAATATTAACATTCTTACTTACAAAAGGTAACTAATTTAAAAAGCTTTTGTCCCATAATAACAGATTAAAATGAAAGCACTAAAATATTAATCATCAAAAAGACAAAGACTACAGAACATAAAGGTTATATAAAGAAAACATACATCTTTAAAAATGGAACAAATTTTTGTTGTGAATTTGTTAAACAGAATTTGAAAAGTAATTCCTACTTTTATGTCTCAACTATTGGGCAAATGATGTTATCAAAATATACTAAATAATAGAGATTTTTAATGTTGACTAATGCTTTAGAAAAAAATTTTTAGTATACAAAGAGTTGTTCTTCTGACCAATAAAATGTGAGTGGAAATATTTCCTGGAATAAAGCATTTAATTGCTTGTGCTCAATTCTCCCATCTCTTGTCCTGCCACAGCAAATGTCTATGCCTTAGTGTTGACATGGAGTCATCAGAAAATGTTACCACATTTATTATCCTGATAGTTTGAGCCAAGACCTGTAGCCCAATTGAATGAAACAGAAGAAGAACCAAGATTTGAAAGTTATCTGTCACAGCAACATAATTTAATTTAAACTCTACTATCTGATCCAAGCTATGAAGTTGTTTAGCACAAATGAGAGAATAGATTAAAAGAAAGCAAGTTCATCTGTTATCTAGGCCTGGACACACATGGTATATTGATAAATCAAGAAGAAAATATAAAGTTGTGCTATATAATAAATGGTCACTGGTATATGAAAAGACGCTGAATTCACTAGCTAATAGAGAAATAACATATATATAATATATGAACTACTACTCAGTCATTAGAAAAGATGGATCTTGAGAATATTAGTCTGAGCAAAACAAGTCAGACAGAAAAAAAATGAAGAACCATATGATTTTACTTATATGTGGGATATAAAACTGAAAGCAAATGAACAAATAAAAAACAAACAAACAAAAGCTCATAGCCACAGACAACAGTATGGCAGTTACAGAGGGAACAGGAGGTGAGGTGCAGTAAAGGACAAAGGAGATCGAGTATGTGATGGTAAAAGATGACTTGACTTTGGGTAGCAGGCATGCAGTGCAGTACACAGAGGATGTATCATTGTACACCTGAAACCTGTATAATCTTATTAACCAATGCTGCCCTAGTAAATTTAACTTAAAAAGAAAATATTTAAAAATGAAAAAAATAAATGGTGATATAATTTTATATTTGAATATGGTCAGTACTGTACTTAATATTACACATATTAGTTTACCATCTTTAAAAAAATCATGTTCTAAGTTTTTATTTTATGCTATGCAGAAAACCCTCCATGTTTCACGTTCCCTTCCCTCTGGGAGCTTTGGTCTAAGACCAACAATGTAGCACAGACATGAGCATAAAGCAAATAAAATATTCTCATTAAATATATTGACAACCTTGATATAGTGAGAGGCATGATAAATAGCACAATTAACGGTGAAGCCACATGGTCATGTAGCCCTAAATGTGCTCTGTATTTGGTGGATGTCTTGATGGGCATCTCTCCACCTAGGGAGGTAAACAGTATTGAGGAAGAAGCAAAAGTCAGGGACATTTGAATAAATGATAGTAAAGGGCTAGGACACAAGAGGAAGTTTATAGCTGATAGAAGTTCAACTTTGAAACTGTGTGTCTTAAGTGAGACTATGAAGAAGATAACTAAAGTGAGGTCTTCAACTATCATCCAGGCTTGTAGAACATGACCACAGGCAGTAAGGTGGTTTCATGGAGCCACTGTACCTTGGATAATCCCCCAACCATTTCAGTAAAAGTAGATCTCTATGTTATAATCCCTGGTAGAGCTTTCTGATGCTTTCTTCCACCCTTTGAAGAATTAGTGTGAATGGTTGCATTCTGCTTTGCTGCAATATTGCTGACTCTTGGGTCAGCCCCAGGCACAGAATACCTCGGGAATTGAAAATAAATAAGAGATGTCACTTAAAATGCTCAGTTCTTCTTAGAGCTGGAAAGTCCCCTGAGAAGTGTACATTTATGACAGCTGAGAAGAACTTGTCATCAGGACAACTCCTCCTTCTGGGCCCCAGAGTAGGATGGTTTTGAAATGCTGATCTGGTTAAAAAGACCCACTGCTGTTTAAAACCCTTCACTAGCTTTCTTTTCCTCTTAAACTGGTGGTCTTTTATTAGAGAGCCTCAGGATCAAGGGATAAAATGGCCTAAAAGACTGCAAACAGTATAAACTCCACCTACCTCTCCAGTTCTCTCACCTGCCCCCTTAGTCCCCTCCCTGGAGCCATGGCCTAGGACTTCCTTCAGCCCCTCATTGCACAGACTCCCTCCCACCATGGTAATTTCACACAAGCAGTGACCTCTTCCGAGAATGCTTTTTCTTCCCTTCTTAACCAAGCTCACCTTCACTCATCTCTCAGCTGCATTTACATAACACTTTTTAGGGAAGTTTTACTAGACTTCCTGGCTAGGTCAAATCCTCCTGTAACAGGATTTTGTATCACTGAGCACCTCTCCTTTGTAACCATTGTCAGAGTCGAACTCTTATAATTCTTTGTGCATGATTCATTAATAAATGTCTGTTTTCCTCTTTAGAATGCAAGATCCGTGAGATAAGAGACCATATATATTTGTGCTTGCGCTTACTTTGTTAATGCTTACTAAAGTATCAAGCAAGTAGAAGACCTTCATTGAATACTGAGTAAATTAACAATGTAGAAAAGTGACAATACCTCAATGAACAGATGTTCATGTCAAGTCATATGCTTAACATAAAGGTCAAGGTATTGGGGGTCAAGGGATGGATAGGAAGGTATAGATTTCTTTCAAAATGTTGTAGTCTTTAGTATCTGGTGAAAAAAATGTGGAATCTGATGCCAATATTTTAGGATAGTAAACTATCATGTTGGCAGTAATTCTCATGGAAATGTCTTCTTTCCAAAGTCAGAAATAAAAGGTAAGGAATGAGTTACTATTCTGATAGTTCATTGCATCTCTCAAGAACTCTGTAGAATGGGTTTAATAAAATTTTGGCTTAATTAGAATCTGCAGATAACATACCATTCTAATAAAATAAATAACATAGTTAATGAAAAGCCTCTGTAAATTTCAGTAGTTTTTACAGAATATATTCTACAGGGATAGTGGACATTATATGACCTCTTCTGATGATTGAGAATATTGTGGTGTTTCATGGACATCATTTTGATAATGAATTCTCATTATGGGAAATATAGAAATAAATTTAGAATAAAGAGTATATTGGACTGAATGATCTTAGGATATAACCCAAAATTATTTTTTAAATTATTAAATACCTTCCTATACTTGGTTTTTATCAATCAATTTGCCGCTACCATAAAAGCTAAGGACTAGAAAAAAAATAAAGCTATGGGTTTATGATAATTGATTTAGTGAGCTGAAAGACTTAACCTTTCATGAATAATGTGGAGTTATTTATAAACCTCGATTTATTATGTCAATATCTAAATTATTCCATCTGGGTCTAGTGATGGGAATCAGCTCCAGAATATTTGTGATTGATTTACTTTCTGCTCAAGATTAATCTATATAGATATAACTTCTAATTGACATGAGAGGTATCCTTCCTAAGACAAAATATTAAAAGCTGTTTCTTTTTAAGCAAAGAAACTTGCTTATGAAAGATCAAGTATTTTTATTTTTTGAAGAAACATAATTTCTAAATGTTATTTTCAAAAACAGCATGTAAAATTTGTTTTCTAAAAATGAAACATTTTATTAATAAAGTATTTCACATGGAAAAATAACAATGTATATTTAGTGAAAAATAAATTTTATTATTTGGGGAGGTTTAACATAAAGATATGAATTACGCAATAAGAGTGGGTAACGTGTTTATAAACATAGAAATAGTCCTTTCCAAATTAAGTCTTGCTAATAATCAGAAGGCCACATCTTGTGACATATTTTATAACCCATTTAATATTTTCTTTATATTGGTAAAATTCTTGTATATTTTATACCAGAGGGAGCTGTTAAATTTACTTATATAAGTATTCATGTTAAAAATATATGTCTTTGCTAATTTTGTCTACTTAATTAAGGATCTGTTTGCTTTATTTTAAAGCAGACATCAATATCCAGGAAAATAAAACTTAAAAATATTATACTTCCAAGTGCAGCATATAATCCTACAAATATATATATTTTTGCTGTAACTAGGTATCTTTTTTTAAAATAAAGAAGACCTATTTCTAGAAAAAATTACTTGGCAAGTCTTTCAGAAGGATGTCTAATTTACACAAATACTCTGCAAGGCAAAGGTGCGGCTTTCTGGGTTAAATATCCCTCCTCAGGCATGTGAAGGTTACTGCCAATTTTGCTCCTTCAAATTAAGCATTATGATAAAATTCTCACAGATATCACAACTATGACGAGACTGTAAATATAAGTTAAGACTGGACATATTTGACAAGCTGAAAGAAAAAGTCTAATGCTATTTCCATATATTAAAGACACTAACAAACTTCATTTTCCTTTAGGGACACTATTGCAAAAAATATAGAAGATAATTTTTTTAAATGGTGCAAGATTTTAATTTAGAATTTTACAAAAGAAACATGTTACTTCTAGTGTCCATGCACTTGTACTTGCTACTTCCATTCTGGAAGACTTGCATTTCTCACCTTGAGGATCCGTGTTTTGAGCAAATTCTCCCCATTTTGCTTTGAGTGCAAACCACCTTCCCCTCCTTGTTGAACTATTGCCAAACTACCTATGAGGTTTCTCTGTTCCTGCTTTTGTTCTTATCTTTTCCCACATTGTATCTAGAAGGATCTTTTGGTGGTATCATGAAACTGTTTAACATACCACCCTCCCCAACTTCTCCTAACACATGGAATGAAATTCACAGCTTTAACCAGCTCCCAGGAGGCTGTAATCTGGCCCCTCACTATTCCTCCAAATCCACATCTGGTTGTTTCCAAAACCGAGAAAATACCTTCCTCCTTCCTCACTGAAACTTCATATAATTTCTCACTGGAACTATACAAGTCTTAATCCTATTATTTAAGTTTCTGCACAATATCATATCAGGGGGAGGCCTTTCCTGTGAGTTTGCCGAAAATAGTAGACAACCTCATGACTGTTCTTTCAGTCTGCTTTATTTTCTTCATAACACTCACTATTTATTGAAATTATATTACTCAGTTTTGTTTTTATTGTTTATTTCCTGGACCAGATGTGTGCTCTGAGTATAGCAACTTTATTAATCTATATGCTGCTTTATCCCCACTGCTGAGAAGGGCATGTGGCACAGATTAAGCTCTCAGTGTATAGCTCCTGATTGAAGAACTAAATCAAAGGCCTCTAATTTCTACTCGACTGCCCATCACCACAACATACACCACTTCAGCAGATGTGATTGTTCCTTTCTTTATCCTGATTTGTCATAAAAATTAACATTTATTGACTAATCATTGTGTGCCAGGCAGTATGCAAGATTTTTACATATATTTTACATATATACAACTCATAAGCATCCTGTTAATAATATTATTAATAATGTTAATAATAATTATTATTCCTAGCCCAGTATCAAATAGCAAGCAAGTGGCAGAGTTAGGATTCAACCCTATGTTTTCTGGCTCCAGAATTAGACTCTAAAACCATTGTGCTACACTGTGTCTTTTAGGAAAATAATCCCAGTATTTCACAATCACTTGTTTGCATGTTAATATCACCATACTGTGAGCTCTCCTGGGGAAAAATGATGCTTATTCAAAAACAGAACAAGCACAATGGTAGTAGTGAAAGAATAAGCAATCTGTATTTAGGCAGCAGCAAATAGACTCATACAACCTAAAATAAAAACAAATGCATTTTTGTCAGACTGTCAGAATTTCCTGATTCTGATCAAGGAGAACAATGACAGAGTATGGTTTACCTGAGGAGCAGATAAACCTTCTAGCACAAAACTTTTCAGAACAGTTATTAACCGTGGACTGAAATTCACAGCTTTAACCAGCTCCCAGGAGACTGTAATCTGGCCCCTCACTATTTCTCCAGCCCTTTCACTCTATAAACATTTGTAAATCAGCGTGTCCCCAATTTTTTTTTAAAGAAAAAAAATGGACATCAAACATCACTAAAACGATCGGGAGAAACTGGACAAAACTTGATTTCCTATTGGTGACGTTTTTTGAGTAATATGTTGTGAGGATGTATGGAATATAACTTGATTTTTTAATGAACTCTAGAGCTATGTTAAATTTCCTTTCAACACTTGGCCCTCTATGACCTTAACATAATACAGTGGACAAAGAGAGAGAAGCACCAAAGAACACATGAATACGTAATCAGGAAAAAGTATGCTGTATGAACAGCTAAGGGGAAACATGTTCACTGTATGTCTCAGGACCCTTTGTATATGTCAGAGATGCCCCAGGTAAGTTATGACAAAGAGATTTATAACCACAATGAGCTATCTTCTCACGCTGGTCAGAATGGCTATCATCAGTAAATCAACAAACAAATGCTGGCGAGGCTGTGGAGAAAGGGGAACCCTAGTGCGCTGTTGGTGGGAGTGCAGACTGATACAACCACTGTGGAAAACAGTATGGATATACCTCAAAAAATTAAAAATAGAACTGCTTTTGGACCCAGTGACCCCACCTCTGGGAATATATTTGAAGGAACCCAAAACACTAATTTCAAAGAACATAAGCACCCCTATGTTCATTGCAGCATTATTTACAATGGCCAAGATAGGGAAACAGTCTAGTGTCTATCAGTAGATGAGTGGATAAAACAACTATGGGACATTTACACAATGGAATACTACTCGGCTGTAAAAAGGAAAAAAGAAAATTTTACCCTTTGTGACAGTATGGATGGACCTGGAGAACCTTATGCTAAGTGAAATAAGCCAGTCAGAGGAAGACAAGTACCATATGATTTCACTCACATGGGAAATCTAATGAACAAACTAAACTAATAAGGAAAACGGAAAGACTCATAGATGGAGAGCAGGATGAGAGAGTAGGGAGTGGAACAATTGAGCAGGAAGGAAAAAGGGCTCATGGACATGGACAACAGTGTGGTGATTGCTAGGGAGAGGGAGGTATAAGGGGACTAAATGGTTAATAGAAAAAAAATACAATAAAGATTAAATTTAAGGAAAAAAAAAAGATATATTCGCTGAAATAACCTAGCTGAGAGAAAGACAAGGTGAAGTGCAATGTCACTCTCTATTTTAGGTATATGAACCAGATAATCAAATGCTATCAGTATTCTTACAGAGTTTTATATTTATTTTTCTTAATAAATGTGTTTTTTGTCCACTAACAAAAGGGGGAGAATAATTGAGTTAAACATTTGAAAAATTAAATCCAAAAAATTATCTTATTCATGATAGTGGCTCTGTCAATTCAAAAGCAGTTAATTAATTTCATCAGTCTAGTGGGAGAGAATATCCTTAAAAGAACAGATTTTAGGTAAAATTTTTATCAAATAATTTTGATTTAAAAGAAGTTATATTAATATAATCATTGGTATTCCCAATTATTTAATTAATCTGGAAAGTTCACCCTAATGTCTCAACCAGAAAAAATTATTGAGCACGGAATATATACAGTATTGAGCTTATTTTTACATATAAAACCATACTAAGAAAGTTTGGAGAAGGGAAGTACATTGTCTTTCCAGGACAATGGATTACAAAGTGCCTGTGCTGAAGAATCAGGTTTTTGGTTGTTGTTGTTGCTGTTTTTCTCATGAAGTAAATCGATTAACAATAATTTTGTTTTTTAAATAAATGCAGTACTACGAAAAGTTCAAAGTGAAGGTTCAAATTATTTGCTTTTAGAGTTAATCTACATAAAATTACATTTCACTAAGGATAACCAGAAGAAATATTATATTTATGAATGTAATATTCTATTAAATTTTATTATGCATCATTTTGTGTCTATACCCATAAAATAAACTTATCTGCATATTGCAGTATCATTTTTATTTTGTTTATTTAATGTTTGTTAAGGGTCGGTAGCAGCATCATATTAGCTTCATAAAATGAGTTGCATAATTTCTCTTATTTCCCTGTACCTTGGAAGAGATAGAAAAGCAAAGAAATTGTGTCTTTTCAAAAGTTTTGTACAAACTCATCTATGAAACCCTCTGGGTCATGAAATAATTTGAAAAATTTGCTTAGTCATTATAATAATTTAACTTTATAACAAAAATTTACTACTTTATTGGGTGTTCATATTTCATGATCATTATTTCATGTACATTATTAATCTGAAAAATATTTTTAATGTCTGAGTTTCTTTATCTTTTCATATGCCTGATGTTTTAAATCCATATTCTCACACACTTTTCCGTGAGTACCTTTTAGAGCACCAGTGGCAAACACAAGGCCCGAAGGCTGAATCCAGCCCCACACCTTGTTTTATCTGGCCCAGCACCTTGTTTCTACCCAGGGACAGTGCCTAGTTACATTTATACTGTCCTAAATTACACTCGGCCCTTTGAAGGCAACCGTGAAGCTATGTAGCCCCCGGTGAAAATGAGTTTGACATCCCTGTTTTAGAGGCTTATCTATTCTATTATAGTTTTCAAATCATTTGTTCAGATATATTTTCATTTCTAACTTTCCTTATTTTTAAAGTTATAGTAAATTTATAACTTCTTTTCTATTGATTCTTAGGGATTATTTCAATATATTTTCTCTTCATTAATATTTATTTCTGCAAAACAAATTATGACAAGCTTTGCAGCTTAAAACACTAAGTTTTTAGTTCATTGAAGGTCAGAAGTTTGACATGACATTTCTGGGTTTTTTGCTGAGGGTATCACAAAGCTAAAATCAAGATGTTGGTCAGGCTGAGGCTTCTTCAGGAGACTGAGGAAAAATCTGCTTTCAAGCTCATCCTTGTGTGCTTTATTCAGTTAATTGCTGTTACTGGACTGAGTGAGGTCCCGTGTCCTTTTTGGTTGTCATCAGGTGGCTGCTGTCAGCTTCCAGAGACCACCTGCATTCCTTGCCACGTGGCCCTCCAATCTTCAGGCCTAAAACTGTATTCAACAAAACCTTTCCATGCTTTGGAGCTCTGACCTCTGGTCTCTGTCCTCTAGGGTATAGTTAAAGAAATCATGTGTGAAGGACAGGCACACGGGATATTTTCCTATCCTAAGTCCACTGGTTTGAGACCTCAATTCATTTACTAAATTCCTGACAGCACCATCTAAATTGATATTTGACTGAATAACTGGGAAAACACATGTATATACCAGGAAGTAACAGAATTTTTTCTATCACATCTTCAGGAGTAGAATATTTGTCACTTATTTTTTTCTTATTTTGCATGTGTAAATTTTACAAAGTACATATTTGATTGTGCTCTCTACTTTCTCTATATGTTATGAATTGAGAAGTTGATGTCTTTTACTCAAGAGTTAATTATGTTACTATTTTGAGTCCCTATGTGGTTTAATGTGTTCCTTAAGTAATGCTTTTATAATTAAAGTTAATTTTTATTGCACTAAAATGAAATAAAGATAACTGGTATGATTTATTTTTTTCTTTTGGGAATTTTTCAAGATGGGATATGATCAATATTTATAAATGCCTTATGAATATTTAAAAAGTGTATATATTTTCTTCCTAGGAGCTGCAATATTAATTATATTATTCAATTTCTCAATTTCATTATTTGACTTAGAATTATTTGATCATTATAAAGTTTGAAAAATATTATAATATTCCATTTATCTTTTATATTTTGAATGCTCTCGCTTAACACAATTTAATGACATATTACTTGCATATTTTATTTATAGTCATCATGTTCACCACATTGTACATCTCCAGAAGTTATTTATAAGTGGAATTATAAATTTCCACTTTTAACCAATTTCATCTATTTCTCCATATATTATCTTTTCTTCTGGCAACAACCAATCTGTCTCTCTTTCTCAAGAGGTTTTTCTTTTTAAATTCCACACGTAAATGACATAATACAGTATTTCTCTTTCTCTGTTTGACTTACTTTACTAAGCATAATGCCCTCAAAATCCATCTATGTTATGGCAAATGGCAGGATTGTCTTCTTTTTGTGACTTAATAATATTCCATTGTGTGTGCATATTATACCTTCGTTAGCCATTCATCTGGCAATGGGCAGGGTACTTTTTTATGTCTTGGCTATTGTAAATAACATTTCAATAAACCAATAATCATGGTGATACAGATATGTATTTGAGTTATTATTTCCTTTTTTGGATATGTACCAGAAGCAAGACTGATAGATTGCATAGTAGTTATATTTTTAATTGTTTGAGAAGTCCCCATACTGTTTCGTACATTGGCTGTACAAATTTGCATTCCCTCCAATAGTGCACAAGGGTTTCCACTTCTCCTCATCCTTGCCAGCACTTTTTATCTTTAGTTTTTTGATGATAGTCATTCTAACAGGTATGAGGTGATATCTTGTTTCGATTTTGCATTTCCTTAATGATTAGTGATGTTGAGCACTTTTTCATATACGTGTTGGCCATTTGTATGTATTTTTTTTAAATATCTATTCAGAGTTGGTTTTCTAGGTCCTTAGTTGTTTAAGTCCTTTTTATATTTTTGTACATACTGACACTTTATTAGATAAATAATTTACAAATATTTTCCCCAAGTTACAAGATGCCTTTTTAATTTGTTGATGGTTTACTTTACTGTGCAGAAGTTTTTAGTGTAATATAGTTTTGTTTGTTTATTTTTGCTTTTGTTGTTACTGCTTTAGTGTCAAATCCAAAAAATCATTGCCAAGACTGATGCCAAAAAGCTTACTATTAATGCTTTTTTTCTAAGTGTTTTATGGTTTGGGACTACATTTAAGTGTTTAATCTATTTTGAGCTGAATTTTGTGTCTGATGTAAGATAGGGGTCAATTTTGTTCTTTTGCCTGTGGTTGTCCAGTATTCTCAACATCATTCATTGAAGGAACTACTCTTGGCTCCTTTGTCTTAAATTTGTTGACATTTAAATAAATCTTTAGTTAAAGGTTTACTTCTATGTTCTCTATTCTGTTCCATTAATCTGTGTGTTTTTGTGCTGAGGCATACCTCACTGTGTCACACTTCACTGTATTGCGCTTCACAAATGCTGCATTTTCATCAATATCAAAGTAAGACATTCTACCAACAAGATCACAAACTTGCTGAAAGCTCAAAAAGATGAGCATTTTAGCAATAAAGAATTTTTAATTAAAATATATACATTATTTTTTTATACACAATGTTATTAGCCACTTAATAAACTGTACTATAGCGTAACCATAACATATATGCACTTGGAAGACAAAAAATTACCTAATGCACTTAACTGAGCTATTGCCTTTATTGTGATGGTCTGGAACCAAACCTGTCATATCTCTGAAGTATACCTGTACTGTTTTGATTACTGTAGTTTTGTGATTTAGTTTAAAATCAGAAATTGTGATATTTTCAATCTCATTCTTTTTTCTTTAAGATTGCTTTGGCTATTTGGTGTGTTTTAGGTGGTATGCAAATTTTAGAATCTTTTTTCTATTTCAGTGAAAAATGCTATTAGAATTTTGATAGAGATTGTATTAAATCTGTAGACCACTTTGGGTAGCATGGACATTTTAACAATATTAATTCTTCCAATCCATGAACATAAAATATCCTTCTATTTAGTTGTGTCTACATTAATTCTTTTTTCAGTGTCTTATAGTTTTGAGTGTACAGATTTTTTACCTTCCTGGCTAAATTTATTCCTAAGTATTTTATTCTTTTTGATGCAATTGTAAATAGGATACTTCTCTTAATTTTTTTTTGATACTTTGTTGTTAACGTATAGAAATGCAAGTAATTTTTATATATTGATTTTGTGTCCTGCAAATTTACTGAATTTGTTTATGAGTCTAAGAGTTTTCTGGTGGAGTCTTTACAGTTTTCTATGTATAGTGTCATATCATGTGCAAATAGAGACAGTTTTACCTTTTCCTTTCTAATTTGGAGGCCTTTTATTTTATTATTATTATTATTATTATTATTTTGCCTAATTATTGTGGCTACAACTTTCAGTTCTATGTTGAATAAAAGTACTTAGAGTATGCATTTTTTTCTTATTTGCAGTCCTAGAAGAAAAACTTTCAGCTTTTTAACATTGAATATAATATTAGCTGTGGACTTGTCATATATGGCTTTTATTATGTTGAAGTACATTCCTTCAATACCAACTTGTTGAGCATTTTCATTATAAATGGATATTGAGTCATTTTCTCAAATGTTTTCTCTGAATCTATGAAGATGATCATATAACCTTGACCATTTTGTTATTGTGATGTATAACACTGACTGGCTTGCTGATGTTGAGCTATTCTTGCATCCCTCAGATAAATCCTATTTGATTATTGTGTGTGTTCTTTTAAAGTAATATTGAATTTAGGTTGTTAATATTTTGTTGAGGATTTTTGTAGAGTTCTTGTCTGATTTTGGTACCAGGGTAACACTGACTTTGTTAAATGAGTTTGGAAGTATTCCTTCCTCTTCCATTTTTTTAAGAGTTTGAGAAGAATTCATATTAATTCTTCTTGAAATATTTGTTAGAATTCACCAGTGAAGCCATCTGTTCTTACACTTTGTTAGAGGATTTTTTATTAATGATTCATTCTTTTTTCTAGTAATCAGTCTGTTTAGATTTTCTATTTCTTCATGATTCAGTCTTGGTAGGCTGTCTATTTCTAGAAATGTATCCATTTCTTCTAAGTTGTCTAATTTGTTGGCATGTCACTATTCATAGCAGTCTCTAATTGTCCTTTGTATTTCTCTGGTATCAGTTGTAATGTCACCTGTTTTATTTCTGATTTATTTTATTTTTTTCTTCTCTTCTTATATGGTAAGTCTAGCTAAAGATGTGTCAGTTTTGTTTACCTTTTCAAGAAACCAGCTCTTTGTTTCTTTGATCTTTTCTGGTGTCTTCTCAGTCTCTAGTTCATTTATGAGGGAGGGACTGAAAAAACTACAATTTATTTATTAAAAATTGTCTGTCTATTCTTACATGTTGAAGTTCAGTCACTTTCTAAGTACTTCCCATTTGATGCAGTACACTTACTGAGACATTCTTTCCAGTGCTCAAAACAATGTTTGAACTTTTTGATACTGACGCCTTTTAGTGCTTCTGCCATTTTATGTTTCATGTCTTCCTCATCAGCAAAATGCTTCCCTTTGAGGACCTTTGTCATCTGGGGAAACACAAAAAAGTCTCTTTGGCGAATTGAGAGGGTGGGGCATGGGGTCACATCATTTATGGTCAAAAACTGCTGAACACTTAGCTCAGTATGGACAGGTGAGCTTGTAAATCACCCATCATGAAATGGTCAAACAAACACATTGAAAGATTCTTCAGAAAAATTCACTGAAGCCAAATGCAGTCTCTCACAATGCCAGCTGGTACACTGATATAGATGGGTTCCTAGAACACTCACCTAGTCGGGGAAGGCTATACTATAAGGGGTATGTCCTCCAAAAGATAATTCCATTTTTTGGATACCCCCTATATTCCTGTTCTGATCTTTATTATTTCCTTTCTTCTACCAACTTGGGGCTTAATTTGTTCTTTTTCTAGGTCCTTATGTATAAAGTTATATTACTTATTTGAGCTTTTCTTTTTTCTTAATGTAGGCATTTATGGCCATTAACTTCCTTTTTAAAAATGGTTTTTGCTGCATCCCATGAGTTTTGGTGTGTTGTATATTCTACTTTTCATTTGTTTCTATGTACTTTTTATTTTCTTTTGATTGTTTCTTTGACCCATTGGTTTTTCAGGAGCATGTTGCTTAATCTGCACATATTTATTTATTTATTTATTTATTTATTTAAATATTTTATTTTTAGAGAGAGGGTAAGGGAGAGAGAAAGAAAGGGAGAGAAACATCAATGTGTGGTTTCTTCTTGTGTGCCCCCTACTGGGGACCTGACCCACAACTCAGGCATGTGCCCTGACTGGGAATTGAACCAGCAACTCTTTGATTTGCAGGGCATCATTCAACCACTGTGTCATAGCAGCCAGGGCAATCTCCACATATTTATGATTTTTTAGTGTTTTTTTCTTATAATTGATATTAGTTTTATAACATTATAGTCAGGAAAGGGACTTGGTATAATTCATCTTTTAAAATATATTGATTTTTCTTGCCCTGGACAGTGTGGCTCAGTTGGTTAGAGTGTCATTCTGTAAATTGAAAGGTGCCATGTCTGATTCCTGGTCAGGGTACATAAGGGAGGCAACTGATGGATGTTTCTCACATCGATGTTTCTCCCTCTCTCTCTTCCTCCCTTCTCCTCTCTCTAAAATCAATAAGCATGTCCTAGAGTGAGAATTAAAAATAAATAAATAAATACATACATAAATACATAAATCAATAAATAAAATTTATTGATTTATGTTGAAAAAACAAGGCAAAACCCCACATTTATACAACAGAACACAATTTGGAGGGAACTCACAATTTCTACCTTCTCCTTAGAGAGCAAAGGGTTTGGATCCAACATCTAGCTCCCCAGATTTTAAGATTTCCACCTGCATAAGGCCTCCTAAATCATACAGCTCTTAAAGCCAACAGGACTTGAGTCTGTAAAAAGCACAAGACTGTAGCCAGGAAAAAAACTCACTGTAGCTATCCCCCCAGGGCTCTCAGCACAGAGGCAGCAGACCTAATCTCTGAATCTTTCCCGAAAGAGGACTGTTTGCATATCTTAAAAGCTTTAGCTGATGTTCACGTTTCTAATAGAACACACATCTGGGGGCCTACTGCAATCCTCTCTGAAGACAAGGAAGGCCAGCCCACCCTATCTTCACGCTCTCCCTCTGTTCCTGCCCAGTTTGCTTGTGTCTTCCTGAAAATAGCTTGTGTATGCATGGTTGCCAGGCTTTTGGGCCTGCCATTTACAGGGTGCTCCTCTTGATATTCTTGCTCTGGTAGCCAGTGGGGCTTGTGTTCTTAGTGTGAATGGGGCTACAGCAAACCACAAAACAGTTTTTAGCCACCTATCTCCCCAGGGCCCAGTGAACAGAGTACTTACAGAATCTCTTTCGAAAATGATTATTAATAATATTATAGGTAGGAAATAGACTGGAAATAGATAAAACCAGATTGTATGAAGGCAGGTAGACAATTTATGAAGCTTTTCTAACTATCTAGGCCAGAAATTATATATGAGTGTGAGGAAGATATTGACAATGATTCTTCAGTTTCTCACTGTTAACTGGATAGATAGACTCATGCCATTCATGGCAAGAACAGATAGAAATAGTAAATCTGAGAATGGCAATTGGTAAAGAATTCAGTTTAGGATTTGAGATGACTGCCAAATATGTAAATGAAGACCTCCAGTTAAGAAATGGATGCACAGATCTTGACTTATGTAAGGGAACTGGGCTGTAGAGAAAGACTTGGGAATTGTCAGACTCTCTTTATAACTTAAACAGAGCAGGAGAGCTGGTAATGCAACATCAGATACTTTCTCACTACAAAGCTATAGAGAGTTGATATTTCAGAGGGTAACCGAGAAAAATATTTTCTAGGTGAGAAACTTCATATTTATATTGTTTTTTTTCTCTCTGCTGATATAGTGATTTTAGAAGTAAGGAGTATTTTTAGTGGACATTACATCTTTTTGTGGATACAAGAACACTCACTCTAGGATCTTCAAAAGCTCTCAGGCTGCCATTCATATAATAGTTCCCAAGGACCTTGTTACTTTCATGACTGTAATAAGGTCTGTACTTTAATAAAGTTGTTATCTACTCAATCATACTTAGTGCCTCCTTTTATAATAAATACTCTGGAATGCTCCCTTTACCATCCAGAAATTAAATTAAAAGGCGATACCTACACGTGTAACAACACATACACACACAAATATAATGCCTTGAATTTAGAATAAAGGAGAGATAAAGACAAAGTACAAATCATTATTACGTATCTATACAAATGCTAAGACATGACAACACTGGAAGACATGAAATAGTGAGAGACTTAAATCCTTAGGTGCAATGACCGTGAAGTTACAACTACAAATGAAGTTGGTGTCAACTTCAGAAAGGCAAGGATTCTTTGTCCCTCTCATTAACTCTTGTATCGTCAGTGCAGAGATCAGTGCCTAACACACAGTATGCACTCAATAAATACTTTATCAAGTCATTGCAAAACTGAATACAGGTTTTTTAAAATTGGTTTAAATACCACTAGCAGCATTGTAGTAAAAAATGTGATTTTCTGAATTGTGGATCGATTCTTGTTGAATTTCCAAACAAAAGTGTTTCCAGTTTTTGCACTTAAGCATTGCTACTGGTTTAGTTATCATTGGTTGAGTATTAATACTTAAAATCACTAATCTTTAAGAATTTCTTTAAAATAGTTTAATATTAAATATTTTACTCACATCAATAAAAATAATAAGTTTGTACTAATCAATCACCTATTAATGCTCTTGTAATTTGAGACTGTGCTTGTACACCTGTGTGTCCTTTACCCTTGGAAATGTACTATTAAGTAATTTTTTGAATAAATAGAATCTTGCAACAACTATGCTATGTAGGTGTTTTGCCACTTTTTCATTTGCTATGACTAAGATGTATAGTGACTGTTATGGTCTCTTATTGATACTTGAAGTAAAAGCAGAATTATCTAGTTTCTTCATTTATAAAAATATACATTTCATCCAAAAATTTGAGACTTTGTTTAAATCATTCATATTTACATAAGAAGAAAAAAAACACCCCACACTTTTATCATTGTTGGCTCTCTTCCCAGATCCCTTTGGATCTCCTCCATCTTCTGTGAGTGCCCTCCTGACTTCCCATCGTGAGCACCATCATCTATGTAATTGTACTACAAAAATGTTGAAATCATTTAGTTATTTTTAAATTCCACTGATATGCTAAATAAAAATAACAGACTTTAATCACCAATAGATACCTTCTGCACAGAAGAAAAGCCAAAGGGTATCTTTGATAGCATTTTAAGAGACCTTCCTTTTTGCAAAACTGAAGGGCAAATCAGGCCACAAGCACCAGGACTTAGTGGTGAGAGTAGCTGAATTCCAGAGAAAGATATGATTCCCAGTCCTAATATGTCTCTTATACATAAGAAAAGGCCTCGGTGCAAAAAGAATGGGCCCCAACTACCTGGGATGGAACCACCAGCATGGATACAATGAAAAATCTTGAATCTTCAGATTCCCTTCAACCTCCAAGGGTGCAAAAGTGACCCATGTCCCTTTTTGGAAGGTAATAATCTTCTTTGACTTAGAGATCTTGCAGAAATCTGTATGAAATGGATGCTTCTTAAGATAATAATGACTTTCTTTGAGATTTTCCCCCACCACCTCTTATCACTTCTAGATTAATATCTACTATAAGTTTAATAGATTACTATACCTCCACTGGCCAAAAAGAGATTATTCTTCCACAAAAGCTATAAAATCTTGCAAATATGTATTGAAAGACCATTAAGAATGGATTTTGACTGTGCTAGATGAATGTAGGGACTGTCAGGTGTATACAAATACAAGACTGTAAAGGAAGAGTTTGTATATATGGACTACAATCCAGTGACTTCACATTCAACATACTTGCCAAAGCATCTGGACCTCATCCTAACTTGCTGTCTAAAGGTTAGGGAAGGTGCTGGATTCCAGGAAATGGAGGAGATGCGAGGACTGCCCAGACAGAATATTGTGAAAGTGGTCAAAATGTTTAGAGAGGTTGGCATGGTAGAATGAATTCATGGTACTCATTGTCTGATCTATTTTCCTAAAGAAATCCAGAGGACAGTCGATCTAGCAAACCAGTAAGAGATGAGCTAGTGGGGATGGTACCAACACGGTGCCATTCATCAGCCAGGGTCATTGGAGAAGAGACCACTCTGAACTAGGTTTCCCTAGAGACAACGGGGATTACAGGGTTTTGGCAAAGCACAGGCCTGTGTCATCATTAAACATTAGAGCTACCAAATTTAGCAAAGCTGGAATGGCAAATGAGTTTGTATTATGCACTACTTAATTATTTATGAGTTTTTAGGTAAAATTTAATATAGACCCACATCATAAAACTTAACCACATATCAGTATGTTAAAATCATAGTCCCATATTATATGTTTGTGGAAAGAGAATCGGTTTTCGTCAATGGAGGTCACTTGTAATAATTATTCAACAAAAACAAACATTTCCTGGAAAAGTGAGCATTAATTTTGTAATACAAATTTTATAAGTGAAAACTCTATATTGATCTTTCTTTCTAGATCAAAGTGGTACTCAAATAACACACATAGCTTTTTCAACTTTCAACTTATTTTTATCTTAATAAAATAAAATCTTTATTCCCTTTAAAATTTTTCTTTGTGATATTTCATGCTTCTCTCTTTGCTTGTTAAAAAACTATGTGAGTGTAAATGTGAGAGCTTGTGTGCAAGGATGTCACATATTGTTCACTCAAGGAGCAAATTGAGACACATTCTAGTAAAAAATGCACATAATGAGCCATCCCACTGCCTTTCGGGGTGTTTCTTGCCTGGGAGCTACTTTATGCCAAGAGAAGTGATTTCTTGGCATTTTAGCTTTTAATGTTCCCCCATCCTGCTTAAGTGGCTGAATTTAAATGAAGTTTAAGTACACCAGAACTTGTGGAAGCATTAGCAGTCAAATGGGCCAATGCTTTCTATTTTTCAATGACTGTATCTGCATAGTAGATGGCATGAGCCTGTATGTATGTGTGAGTCCCCACTGAGCACTTCTGTGATCTTTTCAGGGCATAAAAAGGCAAACTTTTGTCAAATTTACTTAATATTTTTAGCTGGTTAATAAGTCTCTGTTAAAATAGAGTGAATCTTTTTGCATTTCAAAGTGAATATATACTTATTCTGGAAAGTCTGGAAACATACTTTAAGTTTAAAAATACCACCCGATAGCAAATTAAGTGTTTTGTTATGTCTCTGTTTTATTTGTATATTTTCTTTTTATAGTGAGTATATACTCTAAATCCTTTCATTTCACTTATGAAAATGACATGCACATTTTCCCAATAGGTAGCACTTCTTAAATAATACTTAATGACTTCATAAGAGCTCACTAAATATATATATTATACATTACTTAATCAGGATCTGATCATAAACATTTAGCTTGTGTGTTTTTTAGGGTTCCCCAGAGAAGCTGAACACAATACATAGTAGGCAGATAGATAGATAGATAGATAGATAGATAGATAGATAGATAGATAGATAGATAGATAGAAGATGATTGATAGATAGATAGATAGATAGACAGACAGATATAGAGATATAGAGATACAGGTATAGTATAAGAAATTGGCTCACATAGTTATGAAAGCTGAGAAGTCACACATTTGTAGTTATCAAGCTGGAAACCCAGGAGCACTGATGGTATAAGTTCAAATCCAAGTGCAGAAGACTGATGTCCTAATTCAGCAATCAGAGAGAGAGAGAGAGACAGAGAATTCTTCCTTTCTGCCTAGTTTTGTTCTGTTCAGGATGGTGTCCACTCACATTGGAAAGAGCAATCTGTTTTACTCAGTGTACCTCTTCAAATGCTAATCTCATCTGGAAATACTTTCACAGAACACACAGAAATCACGTTTAACCAAATATCTGGGAACCCTATGGACCACTCAAGTTGACACATAAAATAAACTGTCACAGGTGTTTTTACTCCTCAGTATTAAGAACAATTCTGTCACCAATATTTATGCCTATTTTATTTTTTGTTTTGTTTTCTTTAAGAACATATGATTAATTTCTTATAACAGATTTACAGAGTAAATTGTTATATTATTTTAAATTTTCATATTGGTTCATATTGTTTTTGAGATAATTTTTTATCACATTATACTTGACCTCAAATTTAGCATTCTGTACTATTAGGTTTTACTTATGTTTTTAATTTACATAGAATGGAAAGTTATATTTAAATGCAATTGCTTTTTGAATACTGATAAGGTAGAATATCTCCCATACTTTTATTTAACAATTTATATGTTCTCTTTCTTTAAATATCAGGTCATGTGCACATGTTGCCTATGTAGTGAGATTACAAGACTCCTTAAACTGATATGTGAAATTTTCATGTATTATTAGTATTGATACTCTTACTATAACCCTTCTAATTATATTATTAACCTCATATTTTAATAATTTTCTAATTTTTGTACCTCAAACCTATTTTTAGTATATCATATATAAGTTCATAAAATACTTGTATTTTACTTCAATATATTTAATGAATTACTATTTTCATTTCATCCCCAAATTATATTTATATGTTTGCATTTCATATGCTATTTTGGTGTATCAGTTGCGCATATGAGTTCATTATTTTCTAAGTAGCAAACTGATTACAAAAACAGTTTTATTAAATAATCCTTTCTTTGCTCATTGGTTTGTGATGTCTTTATGACATGTATTTCTCATGGAAAATATGATCTAATTCCCATCTGTATATTCTGTGTTATTTATCTATATTTTATTGTGGTATACTCATTTAAATATTATGGTTTTGTAGCATATATAATGTCTGACAAGTCTTAGTTAACCTTTCATTTTATATTTATTTATTTATTTTTAAAGATTTCATTTTTATTTTATTTATTTTTAGAGAGGGTAAGGGAGGGAGAAAGAGATGGAGAGAAACATCAATGTGAGGATGCCTCTTGCACATCTCCTACTGGGGACCTGGCCCACACCCAGGCATGTGTCCTAGACTAGGAATCAAACCACTGACCCTTTGGTTTGCAGTCTGGTACTCAATCCATTTAGCCACACCAACCAGGGCCCTTAATTTTATTTTTAAAATAACTTTTTTCGCATATTTTTACAAAAATTCTAAATTATAATTTTTTTAAGATTTTATTAAAGATTTTATTTATTTACTTTTAGAGAGGGAAGGGAGGGATATATATATATATATATATATATATATATATATATATAGAGAGAGAGAGAGAGAGAGAGAGAGAGAGAGAGAGAAACATCAATGTGTAGTTGCTGGGGGCCGTGGCCTGCAACCCAGGCATGTGCCCTGACTGGGAATCAAACTTGTGATGCTTTGGTTCACAGCCCACGCTCAATCCACTGAGCTACACCAGCCAGGGCAATCTAAATTATAATTTAAAATTTCTTAAAACTTATTTTTTAATTTGGAATAAAAGTACATTAAGTAAATGTAATAGAAATAAAAATGTCTTTAAATATGTTTCTTTTTATCTAAGTTATGACATATCTGTCCAATTTCTAAATTATTCTCGATTCTCTATTTGATAACTTTCTTCAAATACGCACTACACATGTTTAATTAAGGTTAGTTCTGGGCATTTTCTTATTGCACTTTTATGGAAGCCCCAATATCTACATTGTCAATTTATATTTGGCCACATCAATAAACACATAAAAGTTTTAACTCAGGTAAACACAATTTATTTGATCGCATTTCTTCTTTTGAGCCATCTGACTAGTCTTTATAATTATTGATGTAAAGACTCCTTTACAGATAGCACTGGATCAAGAAAAGATGTCCCTTCCTAAACGCCAGTGGAGTAGCCTGTGAATGCAGGAAACATAATTTAATAATCAGCACTCATAGTTTTGTAGGGAAGATAAGAGGAAAGACATATGCTCTGTCACTGGTTCTCTGTTCGACCTGTGGCCTTCCCCATCCCTCATAGCATCCTCCCCCGGAGCGCCGTCTAATGTGTGAATGGAGGTGATGTCCAAAGATGAGTTTCTAGTCTGGGTCCTCTGCCAAATGATGTGATCTTCTCCTGGAAAAACTCAGTTTCTCCTGAATTGAACTCATAATAGTTTTTGCTCAAATAGGCTAATTTTTTTTTATATTTCATATCTGATGCTGATACTACTACTCTGCTGTTTATGTCTGTAGGGCACCATCTTAATTCTTGTTATTCTTATTTGTTTGCTTTGTTTCCCAAAGAATTTATATAGTCCCAAAGTCTATATAGTCTCTTAATGGTACCCATACTATAGTAACCACTATAGTACCCTTTAGTATAAAGTGACTCTCCATCCTTTCTGCTACTGCCTTTATTTTGGATCTTGTCTTCCCTTCTTGTTGCAGCCACAGTTCCCCACACTTCCTCTTCTCAGATCTACCTTGATCACCGTTCCTCCTTTATAACTTTGGGCAAAGATAACTTTCTAAGAAGCAAATCATTGGTTTCTTCCCCTTCCTTTTTAAAGACACTTTAATGGTTTATCATTATCCTCAGGATAAAATGTGTTCCAGCCCTGGCCGGGTGGCTTAATTGGTTGGAGCACTGTCCCATACACCAAAAGTTTGCGGGTTCGATCCCCAGCCAGGGGGCATGCTGGAGAGGCAACTGATCAATATTTCCCACATTGATGTTTCTCTCTGTCTCTCTCCCTACCTCTCTCTCTAAAAAAGCCAATGTGCATATTCTTGGGTGAGGAAAAAAATAAGGTGTTTTATATACTAGGATAGCTATATAATATCTTGCAAATTAATAATTATAATTTTCTACAGACCGTTAAATAATTTACCCTTAGTTAAACAAAAGCATTCACATTGCCTGTAGTAAGACTGAAACTGAGTTAAGGAAAATAGTCAATACTTAGGAATTAAAAATTCAAATTGGGAAACCTGAGGGAATAAGAATTTATATTGCAAGTCAACCTCTACTCTAGTATTAGGAAGGGAGTAGTATTCACCAAAGCTGAGGACAGTGTGGAAGAATGAGGAGGATTAGTGATCTTACATGACACTGACACTTTGGGGAAAAGAAAATGGCTGATTGCCATGGGATCAGAATTGAGAGAACTCAGGAGATACTTTTGGTGCCAGTCCAGGGGCTGTGGAGGTCACTGAATGGGAGCCTTGTGAATGGCGGAAACCAACCCAATGTCTGATTTTTGTGCTAACCTCCATACTAGCTGTTCCTTTTGGCCCTGTGTGCTGTTCCATCAACAATATGCCACCTGAAGCTCATTCAAAAAGATGGCACTCATTCCATAAGATTTTGTTTATCTTTCGTGCAGACCTCTTGGCATGGTTATTCTCCAGTCACTTTCAGTGGTCCAAAATATTTAGATGACGTAACACAGAGGGAGTCACCTTAACTTCTGAAAGAGCCTTGTGTATCAGGAAAAACCAAAAGAGTCATACTTGGAGGTATAGCACTGTGTTTAATTAAAACTCTTTTGTGACACAGGCACATACTTAGCTCTCCATTGTTACCTATTTCTGTAACTCCCCATGCTTTAACTATAGCAATCTGTTGTTACTCCTAGATACACCAGATTATATAAAGGTTCTATGATTTCACCAGTGCTCTTCCCTCTACCTGATGCTGCTGAGGATGAAGATAGTGTAAGTTAGTAAATGTGGCATGTGCCTGGGTTAAGTAAGTGGATACAGTGGAGTCAAACACCCACCCACACACACACAGAAAGGCTCATGCCTTTCTCATAAGATCAGATTTACACACACATGCAGAAAGGCTCATGCTTTATGCTATAAGAATATTTTAGACTTTTGAGAAAACTCAGATTAATCTATCTAAAACATGTAAGAAGGCTGGCTATGACTCCCATTGGAGTGATAATTTTGCCTTTTTGCTTTGCTTTTCTAACCATCCAAAACCAATTCCCCAGTTCCCGAATGCTTATCTGCTAATGATGATCATTGTTTTGTTTCTAGGGCTTATCTTAACTTCAGGTAATTTCACATCTGCATTTCTGGTGCACAACAGCCACAGACCCATATTTCTTTTTTATCATGGTGTAAATGATTTAATTATGGTTGATTTAAAAAAATAGACATATTTCTAAATCAGGTATTTTCAAAATTAAAACTATTGATAAATGTAAGGAATAGAGACCATTTGGTTAAGAAGTACCCAAGAGTACTTTCTCATTTTTATGATTTTTCTAGTTGAATTAAATTATTTCTATCCAAATAAAAATGTTTTGGTTTAATCATTGTAAGATTATTAGTGGAAGACTTTTAATCTTTGAGCTCAGAAAGTCTCTTAGTCCAAACCAATTCAAGTTTATTGAACTCAAAACACATTACATAGTATTTTTAAATTATTCAAATCTAAATATTGCATGGATCTTTAGTTTGAGCAATAGTAGAAAAACATTTAAAAGATGAATTATTTTCCAATGACTATAGCAATTGTTCCAGGATAAGCATATATCTCTACCCCTAAAAAATGACGTGGAGAATTAGCATATTTTGAGTAGTCTAGGACTGTAAACCATTACACTCACTTATCCTAAGGCAACTCTAAGATTCAGTAAAGTAAAATTTATTTTTACAATGGCACTATGATGTAATGCCTGTACAATGAGAAACTTCTCAATGTTTCTTATAACTTCTTAATATTCTATTGACTTTGTATTAGGGAAAACAACTACAGACATTGATATAATCAAATGTTGGGTTGGCCAAAAACTCTGTTTAGTTTTTTTCTATAAAATAAAAGACACATTTTAATTTTCATGAATAACTTTATTGATTGGAATATTTTGAGTATGTTGGCTATCTCCCACTGTTGGCTTCTAGTGGGTAGAGGCCAGTGGTGCTGCTGAACGTATTCCACTGCATAAGAATTCCACAGCAAAGAATTATTTGGCCAAAATGTCAATGGTATCACGAAACTTTGCAAACCCCTTTTGACACATTCCATCAGTCACAGCACCTTCTCCATATACTGCACAAATCTTTTTGTATTTCAACTGTGTTTTTACCTTTCTTGAAATAATATGGCTACACAAAAATTCACCTATTTTGATTTTTTTTTAATGAATGCTGATACGACATCTGTCACAATCCAATATAACAAAATTGTTTTGAATGAAGTTAAAGGCAACTAAGCCCTACTAGAGCTATCTTACGAAGAAAAAAATTGAATGAACTTTTTGGCCAACACAATATCTAGGGTGAATCTGCACATTTTGCATGTGTTTAAAGGTTTTTCTCTCAGCAGATAGCATCTCATTTTGCCAGGTTGGGAGCAAGACTGTAGCTTTGTTATAGGGTCATTTCAGACTACTTCAGTGGCAACTACTTCCATGGTTTAAGGCAGAAATGAAACTGCTGCCCATGCTAATTACGGCTCTTACTATTTTAAAGTAGCTTATATGGCAGTGTGAGGGAAAGAGGGTGAAGATCCAGGAGAAAAGTAGTAAGACTTCAGGTGATGGAGAAATAGAGGCACAAGAATGTTCTAAGGGAATACAGCCAAAAGGCTGTAGAGCAACAGAGGAATATCACATCCTGAATTAAAGAGGAATGAATCAGGAGACTCTGTGAGACCTGTCTGCAAAGCAATGCATTTAGAAACATTTGTTTACTTGGCCTAATGATGTAAAAGTGTGAGAATTAGTGAGAAAGCACAATATTGTCTCTTTAGATATACACTTAACAAAGTTAGGAAGTTGTGAGTTTGGGCATTGATCGTGCTACTAAAACCCTTGGACCCTAAGTAATTCCATGGGCATGTATAACCCTTACTTCCACGGGCAAAAATACCATGGAATCAAGGGGGATAGATGGACTGTCTCACTTTGCCTGAGAGATTCAGGTGAAGTTTGTGCAGAGAGAAATGCAGCATTTTCTAGGGTGGCTGAGAGGTGGGCTAGGGAGAAATGAATTTTAGTCTAATTATTATGTCCAAAGGTATACTGGTGTAAAAGAGAATAGTGCCTTTAAAAACTTTAGAGCATTATTCCAATTGCATTTAACTTCAGCATTTATGTTTTTCAGTCAATTCTCTTACTGTATTTCTAAAACACATTTCTAGGCTAAGAAATCCTACATAAACGCCAAAACAAAGCAAAACTGGTGTTAAGTATGATATACTTACCAGTAAAAATTTTACCAGTAAAATCCCAAAGACAATACATACGGGAGATTTAATATGAGTGTTTTATGTACATTTCAGTTATGAGCACACAGGAAGTTATAACTCATCACTCAAATCCGACTGTTTTACTTGTACAGCAGCCAGCACAACTGCAGTTATCTTTCCAGCCCGTTCGTGTCCACTTGCCTGCCGGTTTCACCATATACACCTCATACCTTCCAAGAAACTGAATTCCCCAACTATTTAGGAAATTCAAATAAAACTTCTAAATAATTCACACATAGTTTTTGGTAATAAATTACCCAGCCTATTCCACCCAGGTCAGACTCCATAGCTGTACACTTTAAAGATCGCAAATTAACTCGTGAGAAGGGAAATCTGAAACTATTTAAATCCAAAGCCTCTGAATAGGACAAAGAACGAAAAGAAAATAGATGAAGTCATGCACTAGCCAGCTGAGGAGGAGAGGATGCCAAGTAGAGGTGATACAGCAGCATGAAGCAAAGTGGCTTCATTAATACACTGAAAACTACCAGAATGCCACACATGACAACACTTCATTTCCAAACCAAACACAACCAGAGTTTGCCACTGTTGATTTTAAGAAGCAGCTGCCTAATTGCTAAAAAGCAGATACTTGAGCAGTTGTTGAGATTTGCAAATGCAAATAAGCTTCCTCACAAATGCATTGCTATCACAGCTACCATGGCTTTCTGCTGAGTTACACAATGAGTGTGATATTTAGCCATTACAGTAATTGAACTTTATAAAGTAATTAGTAGTAGCAAACAGGTATATAAATAGCAGTTACTTAGGCGATAGTCAAATCACAATTTTAAAAAAAACATAAAGAGCTTTATTACTGTGCTTTCATTTCCCAATTCAAAAATCAGTTTAACCTAGTACCAACAATAATTCATTTTAAAATGATAATTTCTTGTCACAAAAATATTTATCCTATAAATATTTATTCAGCTCTCTGTATATTAAGTATTTTTGATGTAAAAAATTATAGCTATTTTTTGTTGCTGAAATAAAATAATTCATCAGATAAAGAGCTTAAGGAAAATGATAAATGCTCCACCTCACAACTCCCTAATTTTGCTAAATGTATATCTGAAGAGACGATATGATACTATTCAACTCCCTCAAATGTAACAATTTAAATATTGTAGTGATATATTCTGACTAGCCAAAATTTCATGTCTGACACTCTACAACTGTGAATCATTAACTTTCAAAAAATTATAATGCCAAAAACATGGTACAATTAACACTGATGATATACTGAACCCAATCGAATTTTGTCTCTATGAGTTGAAAAAAATTTCAAAACCATGGTTAGCAAAAACAACTGTTTTTATTAAAAATTTAATTAGAATTTACTAAATCAATAACAATCTTATTAGGTGACAGAAAATGTGCGAGGAAAAGGCTCCATGAAAATGGTGACTTACTTTTCCTTTCTTGGGGAACACAGTCTAATGGGAGAAGAACAAGCAAAAAAGACAAAATACTGTATTTGGTAAGTGTTGTAATAGGAGCTGCAGGGGCTCGAAGGAGGTGTTCAATAAAGGTTTCCTACAGACTAGGGATTTTCTTAGTTGGGTCTTCCCAGAAGTAGGCTTTGAGATAAGAAATTGAGTATAATTAGTTTATCTGAGAGGCAGTCAGAGGAAACACCAGCAGGAGGGTGAGGAAGCAAGACAAGGAAGGGATAAAGTCAATTAAATGTGTATTATCAAGTAAGTTTCCACCTAGGTCACTGAAGTTTAATCCACCTGGGAGAATCTGGGAAATGGTATAGAACACAGGTCTCGGGTTTGTCACCCAAGGGGAGAGGGAGGTAAAGTATTTATATACCACCTACCATAAATTTCTGGTTGAGGTCTGCTCGTAGGGTTGTGATTCTGTTAAGATTCTAGCACGGAGAGGGAGAGAAAGAATCTCGTTGGGGAAAATTCAGGCACTGACACTATATACTCACTGATGTCTGTGGGAAGATGCATGACTATAACGTTCATTTTACTTTACTCCAATGACTATTTAACTCCACAGGGAACTCTATTTTTTTTCCTATTTATCATGTCTCATGTCTTACTTCTCACTTTACCTCAATAAGATTGTGAGGCCAATCAATTACACATATCCCCAATGTCTTTTCCCTTCTTTTCTTTCTTCACACTAATATGGAAAATCGCAACCCTGGTTAAATCTAAACTCTTCTCCTACTTTGCATCTAAACCCAACGGTGGACCGTGATTGGAGAAAAATATTCAACTCTACTGACTGCTCTCAGATAAATTCATGATTGCAAACCTCAAGTGGATCCTGAGCATTGCCCAACCACCCTTTTACTGCCCCCATTCTCTACTCTCGAGGTTGACTCTTTCATAATGCCTCAGTGATCAAACTGAGACAAACATGCCCCGGGTAATGGTACTACCTCTTACTTCACTGAGAAAATGAGAGCAATCATAAAAGAAAATATGGCATCTTATCACAGCCAAATCTACTCAATTATGTCCATCTATCACCATAAATTTTATATTTCCACCTGTTACAACTGATCAACTTTCTCTGTCACTATGGCCAAACTCCTCAATTATATATTGGGTCACACCCACTTTTGCCAATTCAAGAACTTTATTCCTGGAGTTATCCTCCCAATAATATATTCACATCCCTATCTGTATATGATGGATTCCATCAGCATTGAACATATTCTAGGAACTACTATAGTAGTTTTAACTTCAGTAATTAAACAGCAAATTAAATAGTATTTCTAAGGCTCAATTACTGTATCTATCAAAAACAATGATAATAATATCTACCTTTTTTGATTATTGTTAAAATCAAATGAGTTGAAGCCTGAAAAACTTCCTGAGATTTTTGACATTGACTAGTAATTTATGAATTCTCAGTTTCATAGTTAAATAAAATAAAACTAAAATATCTTTTCTCAAATATTTCTTGATTTGTGCACACATTTTTGAACAGAGACTTATCCTCAAAGCTCACTGTGACAGAATGTGTTTTCCGAAAATGGTTACGATATTTCTGAAGCCACAGATTCTTTTAGAACTTGGTCAATCCTCCACCAAGAAGCTGACTGTGTGTCTTTCCACCTGAGCCTGAATGGTATTGGTATCTCCGACTGTCTTAACTAACAGAGTAAATGGCAGAAACAAAGCTACGTGACTTTTAAGGCTAGGTAGTAAAGGGTGATAGAGTATTCATCTGTTTCTCTCTCTCTCTGTCTCTATGTTGAGGCTCCCAACCCTTAGCATGGCTGAGGTTCCTAGTTGACAGAGCACCACCTTTCCAGCTATGTAAGTAAACCATCTTGGAAGCAGATTCCCCACCCTTCAAATGGGCCACGCCATTTGGTGTTGTAAACATCTGAGTTTTGTATAATGATGAAAACCCAATAATTTTAAGAGATTTGCACAAAGAGTAACACTTGGACTGTTGGTGTAAAATGAAAAGGGACTTTTGGACCTCAAACTTATTTAAGCAAGAAACAGGCTGAGAAAACAACCAAGCTCCAAACACAGGCTACATATAATGGAAGAGGAAGCAGAATTCAGAAAGCTGAAGCAAGAGTTCTGAAAGCAGACTCCACATTAGTCCCATGCAGAATAACAATGACCTAATTAAGGAAATGGCTGTGTCTGCCCAGCTGGATTAAGGCCTTGCTGTGGACCAGTAACAGTGCCTCCCTTACTTCCCCCTTTTCTGAATGGTAGAAAATTTTTCGATGCATCTCTCCTCACAATGGAGTGTTGGATGTTGAATGGAGGTGAGAGATAAGTTTTCCCGTTATTTTGTAAAGCATTTACAGTTTTTAAGGAGCTGTATACCCAAAGGATTGTATCGCAGGCCTCATCTACATTCAGACCTGATTTAAATGGTGAGATCCAGGACCTCAAGCCTGAACTTGATGCCATAATAGATAAGACCTGTATAAGACCCCAGGAAATGGTGAATGTGTTTTGTATGTTGGAAAAGTATAAGTAATTTTTAGCAGGAGGGCAGACAGTAGTAGTGTTAAAATACATCTGCACGTACGTTGACTCTACCTCCATCATCGCATGGAGTAGTGTATGTGTGTGTATGTATGTGTGTGTGTGTGTATAGTCTTTTAAACTTGTGACTTTCTTTTATAACACTGGCTGTAGGAATCTTTAGCTGCCACGTAAGAAATCTGGCTACCCTGAGAGTGCCATATGAGGGGACAAGGGACCATAAGAGAAAAGAAAAAGGAATAAGAATATGGAGATATAGAGATGAGACATTGAGAGAGAGAGAATACGACTAAAACCATTTGAAAAGTCACAAGGTAGAACTTACTAGCCCATCCCTACATTTAAGAGATTTTAAATGAGTGTTACTTTCTTAAACCACCATAGACTGGGTGGTTTAAACAACAGATATTTATTTTTTCACAGTTCTAGAGACTAGAAATGTGAGATCAAATTGTTGCAGGGTTGATTTCTTCTAAAGCCTCTTTCTGTGGCTTCTCTCTGAGTCCTCGGATGGTTTTCCCTCTGCTTTTGTCTGCATTTCTTCTTCTTAAAAGAACACTTGTTCTATTGGATTAGGGCCTGCTCATGTGTCCTCATTTTACCTTAATTGCCTCTTTAAAAGCCCCGTCTCCAAAAGTAGTCACATTCTGAAGTTCTGGGTATCGGTCCTGTGTTGGGAACCACCCTGCCTGGTATCAGAAGCTGTAACCCCCACCTAGGCTAAGGCTGAGGGAACGACCTTGGGACCGTAAGCCAGCAAGGAGACAAAAGCTTATCTTCATGGCAGGAGCACCGCTTCTGCTATTTGTACTTCACCCTGCCTGGACCCCAATGCTTGCTCAGTTAGCCAATGATGGGTGATTCCCCAAAGAAGGAACGACCTAAGGCAGGCATGATCACGTGGGAGGCCCCCAAGGAAGGACTTTGGGGGCTACAGCAAAAGGGGGTGATGGACCCTCATCCCCTGGCTTTGACAAAGCCTGAGTACTCATTCCATCTGTGAGAAAATCTCCGTATCTCTTGGTTGCCTTAGTTCCCTTGCTCCACCTAAGCCTGAAACAATGACAGGGTGGTGCAGCCCTGTACTAGAAGGGGCGGGTTCCCTGCGTGATTAGACCTAAGAAAGAATATGTAAAATCCTGTGAAACCTGCTTTGTTTAGAATGCTCTCAATTGAATGAGAAGGGTCCAAGGAGGAAGTAAGTTTGTTCCTCAAAGTTTTACAGCTCTTTGACCCTGACTTAAAGTAGGTCCTCAGAGTTCTTTGTTATTTGATCCTTACTTCCCTGAAATGAGTAATGAGCTTTACCTGACCTGAATTCTTGTACAAACGAACCCAATAAAAAGCCTGCTGGGACAGAAGAACCCATGCCCTCCCCTAGAGAGGGTGACCAAAGTGCCCTCCCCCAGTGAGGGTGGCCACTCCGTCCCTACTTATTCACGGAAAATTGCCTGTTTCTGTGTTTGCGTATTTATCATGTGTTGATGAGCCATCCCCAGCGTTCCGCGGTCACTGCCAGTCTGTGATCACGCATCAGTCCTGAACATATGAACCTGGGAGATGAGGAGCGATTCATCCTGCAGCATGACATTTTGGGTGTTTCCTCCTAATGCAGGCATCAGTAACTAAAACATTGTCTGCTTCCTGATCATATGCTAACACGGTTTACACTACACTTTAACTGGTTCTTCACTTGTTTTTCTCTTTTACCCACTTTTCAACTATTGGAGGTGAGGTCTTCAACTGTCATTTCTGTAGCCACTATACATGGAACAAATTTCACAATAAAAAATACTCTTGGCATGTGATAGGTCTTCAGTGAGTGACTGATGATTAAAGGAGTTCCTTAAAGACAGCATCATGCTGTCTATATACCCCTTAGCATGAATCTCTTACAAAACTGTCTACCATAACCTATTCCATGATGGAAGAGGAAATGTCACTTTTTCTGGCTACTGCTTCTTAACCTGGCATTTAGGCCCCACAATTTCCTGCTTTATTTCAACCTCTCTCTACCACTTGCACTATACTTTAATAAATCTGAACCATACACCCTTTCTTCATTATGTTCCAAAGCTTTCTACTCTTAGCTATGAATAAATGGATGAATAAGCAGAGGCTACTTTTCTGCGAATATTTTCTTGTCTCCTTTTAATAGCCTAAGATAATTATTACTTCAAAAACTCACACCATTTTGCACTTTAGTATTCATTTATTCTATAATATAAATCATTCACATGTGAACTATTTCTATCCAAGTTTTTGAGTTTTAAACTGTTATGAGTAAGATGTACTTCATGCTCATATTTATACTTTATCAAGTCTTCAAGACAATATTTTGTACACAGCTGATTCTCAATTATATGTTAAACTGCATTAAATTGATCCAAACTAACATATTTTCTGATGGATATTAAGTATATTGATTTCTAAGGGTATTTTTGGTGGTACAGCTCATAAAATGAACAGATATAGAAATAAATGTTTATAAGGATTGTAATTAAGCATAACAGGTTCTTTCTGACTGTAAAAATAAACTACTTTGCCTGTATATAATTTAGAACTGATTAATTGACAGCTTAACTTCAAGATCTGAAATTATTTATTTGATTATTTTGGCTCTTGTGCTACAGTTATTTTTTTGACATTCCATCAGTTATTATGACATATGCTAAGCTCTTCCAACTCAATTTATAAAACATGTGCTTTCAATTAGTGTACCACTCATCTTTTCAAAGGTCATCTTTCATACCTGCTCAGCATATACATGTATGTCTCCTCAAATTCAATAACAGTTTCGGTTCTTTTTCTCACCTCTCCTCAACCTGTGAATACTACCTTATTGTATTGTACAAATGTATAAGAACTCCTATATACTATCAGAACATGTATTTGGCAATACCTTGTATTCTCAGTAAAACCACTATATTGACACCCATAGTGTTGATCTGCATAACTGTAAAAAGAGCAGTTGTAGTAGGAAATAATCAAGTACTTAACCAAAGCACATTTTTGCTTAAAAAATTTTGGTAATTTCTTTGACCAATGTGAACATTTCATGTGACTTAGTGAAAATATTTATGTGTATAGATATTAGCCATAGAAGAAGGACTTGGAAAATTTTCAGCAAAATTGTTCTGTCTCAGAACTGTTCATGACTCTTGTTTTTATTGCTTTATAATTATAATGTTGTAAATGCCAGTTCAACAAAAATAAATAAATAAATGGAAAGATGAGTTGTTAAAGGTTTATACACTCCAACATCTTTGTACAATGTTGAATGGTTGACTAGATAGAGCCATTCATAGAAAAAAAGTAGGTAGAATTTCTTATCTTTCTCTTCACAGAGTGATTCAAATAGTTGCTTAAGTAACATCTCTTTTCTTTATTGGACATTAGAAAAACACTTCAGAAACATTATTTCACTTTCATAATTTTAAAAAACATTTTCAGAGACTTCTATAGCTAAAAGGATTTTAGCAATATTTTTATAAGACTTTAAGTTTCCTTCCATTGTTACTGAATGTCAGTTAATTATTAATCCTCCTCATCTTCTAAAAAATGTATCACTAAAATTATTCATTTCTAATCAACCATAATTACATCTACCAACCCAAGAATCATTAAATTAATTGACCTTTAAATTAAAGTACCAGCTAAAAGGAAAATATTCATTGGAATTAGTTTTTTAAACAAAGTTAAAAGTGAGATTCCAAGGCAGCATTTTTGGTTAAAGTTTTTTACTTTGAAATTCAAATAGCAGAGCAATCTGAATGAACATAGTTATGTCCCTAGCTAGCTATATCCCTAGCACACAGAGTAAGAAACACTGGCTAAATTATTGTCATGTTACATGATCAAGAGTCAACTAAAGTAGCCATAAACATAGAAATTATTTAGTTTTTCTAATCTGGACTATTTTTTAAATTCCAGGAAGTGTAAAATTCCTTAATTGCACCCTCGAAAATGATCCTCCAATCTAATTGGTATAATTACCAACAGGCAGACACAGTGTAATGCATTTAAATGATTCAAAGCAATTGTCTCATGGAATATCTTTTTCATTTAAAGAGGGTTATTTACATACTTATTTACTGTAGTCCACTACACATATCAATATCCAGCCCAAAATACTTTATAGTACAATTTTTGGCCAGATTTATAACTAAGAAAGAGAATATTATAAGTGCTTTGTATGGTTTTCATTCATTTGGAACAAGATTGAAAACTTAACAAACCAAGGTGGACTCTCTTCAACTAAAATTTATCAGAGCTATGCCTGAAAATACTTTGTGTTTATCAAAACTTGAATAAATGATTCTTTTCATTACATATCAAACTATTTGAAGCACTTATTCTTTTGTATTATCATCCATCTCTACAGTCTTCTCCACGCAGTCTCATGAAGAAAAGTTAAAAATTACAAAAGTAGTGTCTCTTTTCTTCCCTTTCTTTAGCAAAAAAGATGGATGTTTACTCATGAAAGTTATGAGGTGGAAAAAACTGCTATTCCATTTTGTTTTTCACTTTTGACATGACATAAATTTCAATGAAAACCTTAGAGATTCATAAAGGAAAATAAAAAAACCCCAAAGCCTTCAATAAAAATTTTTCTTCAGAAGAGCATCGTTATTTTTTAAGTTTCTTAGAAACTTGGTTGTCCTACCTCTAAGTTTTTGATTACTTTTATAGTAATTGAGAATTCTTTTTAACATACGTGTTAAAATAATGAAAGAGCTAAGGATTTAAGCAAATGTAAAAACTACACAATTAACAGTGGATTATTAAAGTATATTTTATTGATTTTGCTATTACAATTGTCCAATTTTTTTTCTCCTCTGCTCTGCACCCCTGCTCCCACCAGCATTCCCCTGCTTAGTTCATGTCCATGGGTCATACATATAAATTCTTTGGCTGCTCCATTTCTTATAGCATTCTTAGCCTCACCCTGTCTCTTTTGTACCTACAATTTATGCTTCTTATTCCCTGTACCTTTTCCCCCTTTCTCTCCTCCCCCCTCCCCACTGATAACCCTCCATGTGATCTCCATTTCTGTGATTCTGTTCCTGTCCTAGGTGTTTGCTTAGTTTGTTTTTGATTTTTTTAGGTTCAATTGTTCATAGTTGTGAGTTCGTTTTCTTTTTACTGTTCATATTTTTGATCATCTTCTTTTTCTTAGATAAGTCCCTTTAATATTGCATCTAATAAGGGCTTGGTGATGACGAACTCCTTTAACTTGACCTTATCTGGGATGCACTTTATCTACCCTTCCATTCTAAATGATAGCTTTGCTGGAGAGAGTAATCTTGGATGTAGGTCTTGCCTTTCATGACTTCAAATACTTCTTTCCAGCAAGATTTCTTTTGAGAAATCAGCTGATAGTCTTATGGACACTCCTTTGTAAGTAACTCTCTTCTTATCTCTTGCTGCTCTTAAGATTTTCTCCTCATCTTTAATCTTTGGCAACTTAACTATGATGTTTCTTTGTGTCTTCCTCTTTGGGTCCAACTTCTTTGGGACTCTCTGAGCTTCCTGGACTTGCATATCTATTTTCTTCACTAGATTGAGGAAGTTTTCTTTCATTATCTTTTTCAAATAAGTTTTCAACTTCTTGCTCTTTTTCTTCTTCTTTTAGCATTCCTATGATTTGGATGTTGGAATGTTGAAAATTATTTTTCAACATTAAACATTCAACATTAAATATTTCCTTATTTATTCATACTTTAAAATTCCTTTTATCTCCTCTGTTGTATGTTTTTACAAATAGATACTATACATATTTTAGTACATCGATACCTAAAGATTTTATGTTTTGATATTACTGAGGTGATACTTTCTTTAAAATTTATATTTTAATTGTTCATTGCTGGTGTACAAGAAATTGCCCTGTGCATATTGTATCCTCCAATCTTATTACACTTGGGTAGTAGTTCCAGGAATTTATCTGCAAATTCAATAGGCTTTTCTTCATAGACAATTCGATTTTTAAAAAAATGTTTATTGTTGTTCAAGTATAATTATCTCTATTTCTCCCCATTACTCCTCCCTGCCCTACCCGTCCCCACCTCTTACCCTGAACAATTATGCTATTTTAAAATTAAGACAGTTTAGTTTTTCCTTTCAAATCAGCATATCTCTCTTTTATTTTATTTTCTTGTCTTACTGCATTACCTAGGCCTTCTACTACCATTTTGAATAGGAATAGTGCTAGAAAACCAAAAATAGTGCTAGATGTTTGTCATTTTCAGATCTTAGGCAGAAAAAGTTCAATTTTCACCATTAAGTATGATGATAGCTATATATTTTTGCACATTAAAAAAATCTAGCTGAGGAACTTCTCCTATTTCTGGTTTTCTGAGAGTTTTATTATGAATAAATATTGGGTTTTCATAGCTTTTTATGCTATAATTGACAGAACATAGGATTTTTTTTTCTTTTCCTATTGATTAACAGATATTTGGATCTTTGACCAGCATTGCATTATCTGCAATAAATTCCACTTGCTTTGGGTTTGTAGTTCTTTGTTGGTTTTTATTTCTTAATATTAATACTTTGTTGAAATTCATTATGTCTATGTTAATGAGACTATTATTCTGTAGCTTTCTTTTCTTATAATGTCTTAATATGGTATTGGTATGTGAAAGAATACCACCCCGGCCATCCTGTGGTATTCATCTCGGCTGCGGATGTTCATTAAACACGCGGAATACACAGAATTCTTCCATGATTCTGTGGGGATAATAGAGAACATGACCACCTCCTCTAGTGGGGAGTGCCCTGTTCCTTTACCCTAGTGGGTTTTTATTGAGAAAGTAGACTCAGTTTGTGGATTCACAGTCTGGCAGACAGGATCAAAGGGAGCAGGTAACTTACAAAGATGCTAACAGAATTCCTGTTGTGATTCCAGGCAGAGATTGGAGTTTTATCATATGAAAGGACTACATGGCTCAAAGGCCTAGTTTTGGTTTCCTGTCTGTGTCTTTAAATTCTAAGTTAATAACATCCTCCAGCAAACAGATCTCACAGTATCTTGCATATTCTTTGTCCCAGGCCTGATTACCCCACGGGTCCACCATCTCTGGTCTGAGCTGCCCCTTTGGCTATTTGCTTAGCCCTGAGAAGGGTAGGAGACAGAGGCAGCCAGGAGACTTGGATTTCTCACATCTAAGTACAAAGACTCAGGCTTAGAGGGGGCAGGGTTTGATGTTGATCACCCCTTCCTTTCCACAGCCCCTTCATTTCCACAGCCCCGTGAGTCTCATCCCAGAGACCTTTATGTGATCAGAACCTGTCTTAGGTTTCCCCTCCCTTGAGGAGTCTTACCCATCATTGGTTAACTGATCAAGCATTAAAGGCCAGGCACAGAACAGGTAGTGTTCATGCCGGGGGAATAAGCTTTTGTCTCCTTAGTGGCTCCTGGTCTGGAGGTCTCTCACTCAGACTATGTCACAGGGGGTCACAGCTTCCTGAGATCAGGCAAGGCGGTCCCCAACACTGGTATTAGAGTAATGCTAGACTCACAAAATAAGTTAGGGTTTGTTATCTACAACATCTATATTTTAAAAGAAATTGTGGAAAAAGTGGTATTATTTATACCTTACATGTGTAGTTGAATTCACCTGTGAAAACTGCTGGGCCTATTGTTTCCTTTTTTAGAAAAATATTAAGTATTATTCAATGTCTTAAATAGATACAGGGTTAATTTGATTATCTAATTTTTATATGAATTTTATAGATTGCATCTTTCAAAGAATTTGCCCATTTTATCTAAGTTATCAAATTTGTGGATATAGAGTTGTTCATAGTATTCCCTCATTATACTTTCAATGTTTATAGAATCAACAGTGTTGACTCCTAGTTCACGTCTTATGTAGGTAATTTACATTCTTTCTCTTTCACTTTTGCTGGTTGGTCAAGCCAGGAGCTTATTGATTTTATCAATATTTTCAAAGAATCAGATTTTGATCTTATTAATTTTTTTCTATTATTTTCCTGTTTTTGTTTTAAATAGCTATGCTCTAATTTTTTTTTCTGATGCTTGATTTAGGCTTAAATTGTACTTTTTTTACTAAGGTGGAAGCTTCAGTTATTGATTTCAGATGCTTATTCTTTTCTAATGTATGCATCTAAAGCATAGATCTTTCCTCTCAGCACTGCTTTCACTGTTTCCTATGCATTTTGATAAATTGTATTTTCATTTTCACTTCAAAACATTTTAAACAATTTCTCATGAAGTTTTTCTTTGACCCATATGTTATTGAGAAGTACATTGCTTATACATATTTGAGAGTTTACCAATGATTTTTTTTTATGGATTGATAGTTTGATTCGGCTTTGCGAGAACATATATTGTATGATTTCTATTCTTTCAAACTGTTAAGGTGTGGTTGTGGGTCATGAATTTACTCTGTCTCAGCAAATGCTCCATGTCAGCTTCAGAAGGGTATGCACCACTGATGTTGGATGGAGTATCCTCTGAACATCCACTGGAATAAGCTGATTGACAGTGCTGCTCTGGGCAGCCATATCTTTACTTATAGTCTCTCTGCTCCTTTCCTGATCTTTGTCGGCTTCTCAGTTACTGTCAAAGAGGTATGAACTTTCCAATTATAGTAGTAGATTTGGCTATTTCTCCTTGCAGCTTTATTGGTTCTGCCTTATGTATTTTCATGCTGTGTTCTCAGGTTCATGTACATTTAGGATGGCACCTAAAAACAGATTCTTTCTCTGAAGTTTGCATTGTCTAAAATTAGTACAGCTACTACCCTTTTATTTTGATTAGTGATATTATCACATAGATAATATTCTATAGCCAGGTTAGGAAGTAAAGGGTAGAGGGGAAAAATTTATGCAACTAGAGAATCACACAGTAAAACTGAGGTATTAATTAAACTACATTTTATTATGTATATTTATGGTTCTAATGTGGTTAATGTTCTCACTGAGTAGTAAATTTATTTCAGGCAGTGATTATATCATATTTACACCTCTTTCACAATGTTCATTAAATAACTTGTATAAAGTAAATACTGTACTTAATATTATACTGTGTTAATAAATAATATTTTCATATCTGTTTAATTGATTACTAAGTTAATTGATATAATTTAGTTGTTACTATAGTTGTTACACATAACTATGTTGTTTTAATAGATAATTGTTGAACAAATGAGTTATCTGTTAGGAGCTAGTGAAGCGTCTTGCTCATATGGGCCAGAAATGTTTATGCTAGAGGACAGAAAGAACTATAATATGCAAGGTGAAAGCATGAACTCTCTTAAAAGATTTCTTAGGAATTTAGACTTTGTTCTGCAGGAAATGTGAAGGCAAGTAGGGTCTTTATGAAGTCAAACTCTTAAGGTATTAAAATACTGGCAATATGTAGGCTATTACAGAGGGGCACAGATGGTTGGTACTACATGAGCTCAGTGTCTGGAAGAGATTAGAGTTAATTTTGCAATCAGTATAAGAAATACCATAAATACTATAAAAAGAATACAAAGTAGTAATACTGTTGTACTTTACATGCTTATTGAGGTGAGAGAGAGGTTCACTGAATTTTTTCTGGATAATGAAAATTAAATAAAATTAATTACAAAATAGTATTTTAATTCTTATGTACCATCAGTGGAATTAGAGAAATAAATACAGTAACTGAGAAAAAAATCCTTCAAAATAAAACTAATATTGGAATAAAAATATGTTTACTTAAAACCCCCAAAGTATGATTTTATATCACTATATGGTAAGTCATTAAATGGTACACACTAAAACAAGAAAACAGATGAAAAGTATAATGAAAATAGATGAAAAATGTTTTCAATTTTGAAGCTAATCTAAATTTACTTATCAGGAAGAGATTAAACTAAATTCTAAATCACATGTGTTAGATCAAGATGAAACAAAGATCAAGATGAAATTCTAGTACTCTGAAATATCAAGATCCATTGCTTTTCAGGAACAGCATATCCATGCTGGATGAGTTTATGCCGTGTCCATTGATATTTTCTATTTCCTAGAGCCTTACATTATAGATTTTTACCTACAGGAAGACTTCACTCTGAAGAAATGGTGAATGACAGATACAACTCCGGTCTAAGTTGTAGGAGACCGGAGCTGCCACTCAGCATGTTCGGGTGTTTGGGTAAGACTTTTAACTTCTCTTGTCTCAGCTTCCTCTGAAGTGAGGAGGTTGAGGAGGTAATCTAATTATTTATTTATTTATTTATTTATTTATTTATTTATTTATTTATTTTTAGAGAGGGAAGAGAGGGGGAGAGAGAGAGAGAGAAACATCAATGTGTGGTTGCTGGGGACCATGGCTTGCAACCCAGGCATGTGCCCTGACTGGGAATCGAACCTGCGATGCTTTGGTTCGCAGCCCGCGCTCAATCCACGGTAATCTAATTCTAAAGTAACAAAATAATGATTAGGATTTCACCACTTGGTTCTTTTTATAATAGATTAAAGGGGAACTTACTATAACCTAAGGATTTTGGTCTGTATATTTCACATGCAAATAAAAATTGAGTAACAAAATCTTAGGAGAATATTAAACATCTGAACCATGGCATGAAAGATATTCCAGAGAAGCTTTAATTGTGTGTGTGTGTATACATATACATATATATGTATATATATTCCTAATGGCCTAGATGTCCCATTGTCAAAGCAATGATTAAATTAAAATTATCCCTGAATGTGTGTCTTAAGACTGGAATAGAACTTGAGTAGTTGAGTCTTACATTCGTCTCGAAAATATACCACATTTGTGTTTGTAAACACTCTTCATTAAAGATGACAGGCACTATTGATCTGAGTTAAGTCCCTAATTCTGGGCATCCAGGGCCTCTGTCCTCTCCTTTTTCATCTTATATTGTTTTCATGATGAGATAAATTAAAATTCTTATTTGTTATGCATTTGGTGTACCACTGCTCTTCCTGCTCATCTGTGCTTACGAGATTTTACTCTGCTTGTATAAGTGTTCGTGAGCCTTCAATTTTGAACAGCTGTGAGGAAGGCTGGTTAACTATTTGTAAACACCACCCAGCAATCCTTGACAGCAATCACAGTCTTGCAGAGTACTGAAGGGCTATTTTATTGGGAATGATAATGAGACTGTGTTGTCCAGGCATCTGGATATTTATTACACACCAATACTGAACATTATCACTTCGTTGTGTGGTGCAAAATAATTAGTCACATGTTTGTAGGAGGCTGTATTCACAGTGGGGGGAAGTGATATGTATAGCTATGGCCTTTATTTAAATAATTCAAATTTATACCACTTTTGAGTTTTCTAACTACCTGCTTTGGTTGGCTTTGAGAACAAACACAAAATTTTATATTGTAAATTTCTCCTTTTTTACTAGAGTAAAATGATATTTTATTAAATGATTAGCATACTGTTTATATATTATATATTACAGTTTATAGCCCATAATATATAATATATACATTATATATAAATACATTATTATGAAGACACATACATTTTTTCTATATGGTCACTGAGCTTAGAAATAGCAGTCTGTCAGAGGGGAGGGAGGAGGGAGAACTGGATGAGAAAAGGTGTGGGGATTAACCAAAAACATAAATGCATAGCTCATAGATGCAGAGAATGGTGCAGCCACAGCCATAGAGAAGGGGTGTGGGGCATGGGTGGAGGCAGGCAAAGGGGGGATGGGGACCTCTGTATTAGTGTCAACAATAAAAATAAAGGGGGGAAATAGCAATTGCTTTTACTGTATCAGTTACAGGTTTGATCTAAGGTGACACTGTCAATAATGGGGTTCTTTAATAGAGAACAATCACTATTGAAAAAGGGCCTGGCACCTATTAGGACATCAGTAAATTATTGTTAAATAAGTGCATAAAAAGTTATGAAGACTTTCACTTTTTTATGAGAGAATGAGCTTATTAGGTTGCAAAGATGCAAACAAATCATTCTTTTTCATTGCAATTTGGTCTGTGCTGCTCCCATCTTTATGCATGTAGTTTTATACAGCAAAATCTTTATTTCACTAAGATTATTCTGTAGACTTCTATATATTCTTTGCACACAATTTGCATGAAGCATGTACAACGCTGAAGTATTTATGTTGTTGCTCATGTGATTGAGATGTATTTTTATATTTTATTCTCAAACTAGTCATGATAGTAATGATAGGAATAAAAATAATGTCACTTACACTAGACTCTCTAATTGGTTAAAAAGCTGTGCCTACTATGTGAAAGGAACAATGCTAGACGTTAAAACGAGAGGTGAAAAATACAGAGAATCTGTCTTCAAGGAGCTTTTTAGTCTAGATGGGTCAATAACCCTGCCTTGAAGAACAGAATGGAAGAATTCTAGTTGAAACTATTAGGAAACCATTGTCTCATGGCACTCTTCTTTTTAAACCTCTTGCTAACAGAAACACTGGCTGCCTTTGTCCTAAACTGCCTTTTCACCAATGTTTACACAGTGAATAGCCTTGGAAGATAAAATGTTTCAATCTAGAGCAAAGGGCAGATTTGCTTACAATCCTGGAATATATAGTGTCCCCCTTGGCAGCAAAAGGCAGACGTGCTTACTTACAATCATAAAAGTTAGCTTCTCTCAGCTCAGGGTTGCTCTCCCGTAAGGTGACTCCCTGAATGTGTACGTTTGTCCTTCTTCACATCACCCTGTGGGAGTTGGGCTCAGAGAACCAGAGCAAATACAGAAATTCTGCTACTGCTATTACCGTGAATAATAAAGGTCTTTGTCCCTCGCCCAGGAGTATCATGTCTTTGATTAGCTTTCATGAAACTGTGGCAGGCTAACTTAAAAACGGAGTAGAACCTCAGGTCCTTTACAATTCTTGACAGGGACATGAAGTCAGAGTAGGACATAGCCAAGCTATAACAGGACAAGAGTAGTGGTGTCAAAGACAGCATTTCAAGGAAAGAACCATCAGATTCACACACTGGGTTTATTCACTATTGCAGAAGCAAACTTGGGGTGAGGGGTATGAATGGGAAAGACCCCAAATTAAATGGGTAATCATAGCCTAATTTATTGAGTGCTCACTATGCACCAAGCACTTTTCTCTGCACTTTTTTTTATAACTTGTCTTACTTCCTTTTCAACAACTTATAACATAGGTATAAGAGCTATTCCCATTATGCAGAAGAGGAAACAAAGACAGAGAATGGATAGGTAATTTGTTCAGGTTTTCACAATATGTTAGAGGTGGAATCAAGATTCAAACCCAAACAGGGTGATTCCAGAGCACACGGCTCTCGATGCTGCACCACATACCTCGCAAGGGTCTTGGACTGAGGCTATACTCTGTTCTGTAAAGCACAATAAGCATGGTGAGTTTTATGCTGAAAGGAAGGGAAACAACCAGATCATTAATAAAGTATAGACGTATAAATATATTCATGTAGGGATACACACACACATGCACTGATTTGTTTAAAGTGCATCTTATTGCACTCTAAGCTCCAGGAGGACGCTGATTTGTGCATTGCTGCATTCAATATCTAACACAGTAGATACAGCATCATAATGCAGCAATGTGGAATGTGGGTTGCCCCACCCTGGTGAACACCTAAGGCTCTGCCCCTTACTACAGAGCCATGAGATTTAAAAAAAAAAAAAAAAATGGCCCAAATGAAAGAACAGATCAGTGCTCCAGAAACATATAACTGAGTGATGATCAGATAGCCAACTTATCAGATGCACAGTTCAAAACACTGGTAATCAGGATGATCACAGAATTGGTTAAGTATGGTCACAAAATAGAAGAAAAAGTGAAGGCTATGAAAAATGAAATAAAGGAAAATGCACAGGGAACCAACAGTGATGGGAAGGAAACCAGGACTCAGATCAATGGTTTGGACCAGAAGGAAGAAAGTAACATCCAATCAAAAAAGAATGAAGAAACAAGAATTCAAAAAAATGAGGAGAGGCCTAGGAACCTCCAGAACAACTTTAAATGTTCCAATATCCGAATCCAGGGATGCTGAAGGAGAAGAGGAAGAGCAAGAAATTTGAAAACTTATTTGAAAAATTAGTTAAAGAAAACTTCCCCAATCTGGCAAAGGAAATAGACTTCCAGGAAGTCCAGGAAACTCAGAGAGTCCCAAAGAAGTTGGACCCAAGGAGGAACACACCATGACACATCATGATTAAATTACCCAAGACTAAAGATAAGGAGAGAATCTTTAAAGCAGCAAGAGAAAAGGAGACAGTTACCTACAAAGGAATTCCCATCAGACTGTCAGCTGATTTTTCAAAAGAGACCTTGCAGGCAAGAAGGGGCTGGAAAGAAGTATTCCAAGTCATGAAAGAGAAGGACCCAGAAGGACCTACATCCAAGATTGCTCTTCCCAACGAAGCTTTCATTTAGAATGGAAGGGCAGAGAAAGTGCTTCCCAGATAAGGTCAAGTTAAAGGAGTTCATCATCACCAAGCCCTTATTATACAAAATGTTTAAGGGACTTAAGAGAAAGAAGATAAAAAATATGAACAGTGAAATGACAACAAACTTACAACTATCAACAACTGAACCCAAAATACCCAAAAACAAACTAAGCAAATAACTAGGACAGGAAGAGGATCACAGAAATGGAGATTACATGGAGGGTTATCATCAGGGGAAGGCAATGGGGAGGAAAGGGAAAAATGTTTAGGGAATAAGTAGCACAAATGGTAGGTAGTAAATAGACAGGGGGAGGTTAAGAATAGTATAGGAAATGGAGAAGCCAAAGAACTTACATGTACGACCCTTGGACATGAACTAAAGAGAGAGGAATAAAGATGGGAGGGGGTGTGCAGCGTGAAGGGGAATAAAAGGGGAATATAGGACAACTATAATAGCATAATCAATAAGATATATTTTTTAAAAACCTATTATTACAGAAATTTTTTGCTACCCAATTTCTTATATAAATAAACACTTTAAATAAATATAGTTATTAAATATATTTGATTCAATTTTTTTAACTTTCTAGTACAATACCAGAAACAAATAAAAATAAGTGAAAGAAAGATGCAGAGCAAGATAAGATTATGAGAATATGTTATGATTGTTTGAAAGAAAAAAGGTAATTACAAAATTATTGAAATTTGAAGTTTTACGATAATCACTAAATTACTTAATTCATTTGAAATACAGTTTTGAGTACATGCCATTCACCAGGTACTCAATAGCATAGATTTTTTTAAAAAGCTTATAAAAGAAATCACAATATGTCTCTTCCTCCATTTTCTATTGTGTTCTTTAGCCTATACTGTCACAGCTGCCCTTCAGTTACCTCTGATTTTGTCCCTTTCCACAGTATACAAGTATGTGTGCATGTGGCATATACGTATGTGTATGAAATGTATAAGAGGTGTGTGCAATGGTAATACTTACTAAACAGTCAGTCCAGCCTCTTTGCTATTAGCTTTGTAGTTGGATATAATGTGAAACTCCTAGAACATGAAATATGATGTACTGAAGTACAATCCTATTTCATAAGCAATGCTATTGGCCTCTGTCTATCCCTGTCCCACCGCAACCTGGTTATTGCTTTAGAAAACTGCACTGCCTCAGCTGGGTGGCATTTTATCATACCCTGGTTAAGATGGGGCTTTCTAAAAAACTGAAGCTTGCATTGGAAATCTAGGTTTCTTATTTTTTAGCAGTCATATGTGCTGCCATGAGAGAAGCAATGGAATTGAATAACAGGATTCATTTCTAGGTTCTACCCAGACTTTTGTTTTTCTCTTCTATGAAATGGCAGCTTTAAAAAGGTCTTTTAACTTTCTCAACAGCTGTCACTGGGTGGGCAGTGCCTCTAATACTGGTGGTGCTAGAAGTGATGTTGTTGGTAAACAGGCAGGATTTCTGTCTGACGAGTTCCTTTTACTCCTTTTAATCTTTCCTTCGATGTACTCCTGTGTTGGGTTAAGAATTGTTAAATACAGGTCTTGTTGTTTTTGCATGGAGTTAAGAACTTTAGGTTCTGATTTAACTCAGGATCAAACCTCAGAATTATCATTGCAAAAGAAGTGATAAAAAATAATGAACATAATCAATCAATTAAACTTTCTTATATGTAATTAATCATAATCTAATAAAATAATTTGATTTAACAATACATTCTATTACCTGTGATTAAATTTTATCTATTATTTAATAATTTAAAAATATGTGACTTAATTCTGTATCACTAACTTCTTAGAGACATTATATAAGATAAATTTAATATGATTCTCGGTATTATTTTTGCATTTACTTTTTGTTAGGATGAGGTGTTGGTAATGACATAATCAACCATTGTGGTAATCACTTGACTTTCCTTATTTAGTTTTATTTAAGCACAGAACATTGATTCATCCTTAGATTTCCAACATAAGCCCTATCTAGTGGTAAAACTTATCTTGAATGAAAATAAATTTATTTCATTAACTCTGTGTTATTACTATACTTGTCAATTGCATAGATTATTTCAATGATTTTGACAAAATATTTTAAGGCAGAAATTCTTTCCTCAATTTTTTTAAGATTAATCTCAGATAAGTTAAATAAATTGTCTAAGATTTCACTAGTAAATAAAATTAAACTTTAACAATAAGTCCATATGATTTTATTAAACCAAATTGTTTATCCTGTGACTGATTATGCTTTCATTAGTTGTTAAATTATCTTTGTATATAATGTCTTTAATGTTTTCCTTTTCATTAATAATTAGCATTATTCTAATTTTTGTCATCACTTTTATCAAATTTGAAAATAAAAAACATAGAAGGAATTTGTAAATGAGAAAAATTGTTAAACTACATAAATATGACAGGCTAATGAAGTACATAATTTTCCAGAAAAAATATGATGCTCAAAAATTAAGAATATATTAAAACATAAACAGAAAATAAAATTATTGTAGAAGAAATAGAGAAATGGACAAAAAGAAACCTTCCAAAATGAAAGTAAAGAAGGATTTAAGTTCAAATTGTTTCAAAACTTCAACTAGCTAGTTTTGCTAATTCTATTTATTTTCTATTTAAATTCTGTTAAAGTTTTTGCAAATAACTAAGTGTATAATATTTGCAACATCTTTTATTAATTCAGCTGAACATTAATAACAATGTATGTCAAAGGTAAATAACATCAATTAACAAAGAAAACTTAAGTTCATTTTTGAATGTTAATGTAGAATCCAAAATATAATTAGATCCTAATTAAGAATTAGAATCTACCATATTTTTATTTTAAGATTTTTAAAATATTTTATTTATTTATTTTTAGAGAGGGGAAGAGAGGGAGTAAAAGAGGGGGAGAAACATTAATGTGTGGTTGCCTCTCACACGGCCCTACCGGGGACCTGGCCTATAACCCAGGCATTTGCCCTGACTGGGAACTGAACCAGTGACCCTTTGATTTTCAGGCCAGCACTCTGTCCATTGAGCCACACCAGCTATGGCAATTTCTAAGATTTTATTTATTTATTTTTACAGAGAGTGGGAGTGAGGGAGAAAGAGAAGGAGAGAAACATCAATGTGAGAGAAAAATCACTGTTTGGTTGCCTCTTGTACACATTCATTACCAGGGACCAAACTAACAACCTAGGCATATTTCATGATTGGGAATCAAACCAGTGACTTTTTGTTTGCATGATGATGTCCAACCAACTGAGCCACACCAGTCAGGGCAAATCTACCAGTAGTTTTAAAATAAGCATAATCCATAAACATTTGTAACTGAAATGCAAGGATGGTTTGATTTTAGGAAATGCCGTTATTCATTATGTCAACAAGTTAAAGTGTAATATATATATATATGCATATATATAAATAATAAATATGGTACATAAGATATAGGTTAAACTACAAGATCTCAAAATGATACCAGACAGGTGCAAGGTAGACTAATTAGTTAAAATATTGTGCCCTGATAAAAAATATCCCAGATAGATGACTGATTTTGAAAATTTTGAAAGTCATGGAGAATATAGAGAAATAAAAAATAAATCCTCAAAACCATAACCTTTAACTGAAAAATAATTAATAACCCCAAAGGACTTTGTTTTTTTATTTTTATCAAATAATTTGTTAATAGTCCTTGAGATATTATCTTAATAAATTCCATGAAAAAAATAAGTATAAAAGGATTTAAACCCTTGTTAAACTACATAAATATGACAGGCTAATGAAGTCACCTTGAGTTTAAAAAGGTAAATTTGCAGAAAAAAGTACTTTTTTATTTTTATCAAATAATTTGTTAATAGTCCTTGAGACATTATCTTAATAAATTCCATGAAAAAAAAGTATAAAAGGATTTAAACCCTTGAGTTTGAAAAGGTAAATTTGCAGAAAAAAGTACTTTGTCATGTATACTTAAGAACTCTGTAAGTGTCATATTTATTTTTTAAGCAACTAGAAACTATAAGTTAGTGGAAATGCTAGGAGGAATATTGTGTTGGACATTTACAGATTTTTGCCTTCTACTCCTTCCTTTAAGAAAAAATGAATGGAAAATAAATCTCACTCCCAACCCTGATAAATATGAAAAATGAATCCATGCTTATGCTATACCAGTTGGTTCCCTTCACCAAAGAATAAATGAAACTGGGCTCAGGATCCAAGTGAGGGCACTTCAAGCTCCCTGTTCAGTAAATTTAAAAAGAGCAATAGTGCTCCAGTCCCAGTTAAACCTGGATTCTTGAAGAAGAAATATAAAACTTACAGAGCTGAACATGGCTCTCATATTTTCGAATTTTAGAGTAGGATGTAGAGAAAACTGGTCCATAAAATAAAAACTGATAGAGGACATAAAATGATAAAAGCCATAGAAAGACATGGAGAGTAAGACAGAAAATGTAGATAAGTTTCTCATAACATGTTGAGTCCTGGTGCCAGGCAATGCTTGGCTCAGATGTAGTTTCTCCTTTCCTTGTGAAATGTCCCAGAATCCTTACATTTTACTATCTATTATTTATAATCTAGAAAATGGATGTATTGTTTTTAAAAGATCAAATTATTTGTTTTTATTTCCTTTAAATTATAATCTCCTTGACTTCCCATCCATTAAATCAAATCATTTCCATGATTAAGGAAAAATTTTGATATATATTGGAACAAAGATATCAATAATATATGGTAAATTTATTTAGTGCACCAATAAAACAGAAGTTTTATAATCTAGTCTAAATAAAATACAAAATAATTTATACATTCCAACTTTTCTTGCATGTTAAGCATTGTAACATATATCGGGTGCCTAGATTCAAGGTCATGACTAGCTGCGTGCTTGTATGTGACTAATGTTAAGCTGTAGCGTTCGGACTGTTATGCATTTAAACCATCAGTTTGATTATAAGGAAAGATGTGTTCGGTGCTATGTACTCAAAATGAGTCACTTATCAAAATATTTTTGGAAGTGTTGTGAAAAGTATTTATACCTTGAGCACAGCAATATTGTTTGCAATGACTGTTACAAATGTTCTGCAAAGCCAACTATTGAAGACTCTGGTTAATTAACATTAAAGACTTTTTTGGTTGTATTTTTTAGCAATATCCATGTTCCCATTATTTAAAAACAAAAAACATTCTTTATGTTTTTTTACACTTCTTTGTTTAATAATTTCTAGATTGTAACTGAAAATAAATAAAAATCATGTATTTCATTATATGAAAATAATAAATGCAAATTTGCAGTGTTTTTTATTCTGTTCATATCTCAGTACATACTAGTAATGAATGTGTTTCTCAGCTACATGCATCCTATGCTGTAAATTTTTGACCCAGCCTCCACAGGGTTTAAAACTAAATTTGTAAACCTGAAAATTTTGTTTTACTGTGTAGGATATATGTGGAAAGCAAGCAAGCATGGAATATTGCAGAGAGAATATATCTGAGTCTTTAAAATGATAGGGTAAGAGAGAGAGAGAGAAAGAGAAAGAGTAAAAGATCAGATGCCTATTCCACCCCAGTGCACTTCGCTTTAGAATTAGTCTCAAGGTGCAGATGGGGTAATGACAGAGAAAAACAGAGGTATATGTATACACCTCTGTATACATATACGGGGGGTGGGGGGCAATAGCAGAGAAGCAGTAGTCCACTTGGCTGAATATCCCACACCAGCACTGGACACACACAGCCAAGTTGTGATGGCTAAACAGCCACAGACTACATCCAGCCCTACTCTCACTCTTCTTTCCTCACCCTCTGCACCTAATAAGGGAAATGTGTCAAAGTCATCATGTGCCCCCAGTGGAAAACAGAGAAATCACTGGTTCATTACAGAGCAGTTATTAAGGGGTATGGCTGGAGTCAGAAGAATTTTATGTTTGAGATTCAGCCAAGCAGTGGTGTTGGGGAAGGCTGAGATGAGGCCACATCATAGCAGCAGAGTCTGTTTATGGAACAAAAGGGACATCCAGGCATTGACTGTGCAGAGAAAACAAAATAAAACATATTGTAACTTTCATCAGTCATAGAAACCAAAAGCAGATGACAGTAGGATGAACAATAACCCAATGGGGCAAGGGACCTCCCAGTGAAGGCCACTACTCACATGTAAGATTTTCTGATGCCTCATGCTGTATCCAGCAGGCACCTTGGCTAGGAGAAAGACAAAAGGGCAGAGGTAACAACAAAGGGACAATTTTAAAATGAAAGACAGGTTACCTTTCAATGACATATTTAAAATCCCATTCATCCTAGCTCCTCCTCCTGCCATTGAAGAGAATCTAAGCTTGAGAAAAATATGATAAAAGTTGCTGATAAAAAATGTTTAACTTTTTTCCATGTATGTATTTAGTAGATGTCAAGTTTAACACAGATCCTACAGTAGCAGCAATACCTAATTTTTCTTACTTAAAACCAAGTTCTAACTAATGCCAGTTCTGAGTAGAGAAACAAGAGTCTGATTTATTACTGCTGACTTTACCCCTACACCAGAGAAAGTAATATCACACCTATGGTAACTACAAGTAAGACAGTGACCACACTTATACTTCTATTATGTTGTAGCGTGATCATCCTTATATAAGTAAATTGTAGATACATATATCTACATCTGGTTTTTTCCTGCACAATTACCCTTGGGTTACCAATGGTCTAAGGCCATTAGAAATTAACCAAATAAATTTAGGGTAGATAATTCTTACCTTTGAACAATTTATTGATTTAAATAATTTTGGAAATCAAAATTTCAATTTTGATATCTTTTTCCTTTATTCAAATGGTTTCATAGCACTAAAATGAAGAATGCTCTCAAAGGAAAAAAATAATATAAGTAGAAGTTACTTAGGTCAATGGTTTATATCACAGGTGGCGAACACAAGACCTGCGGGCGGAATCCAGCCCTCCACCTTGTTTTATCCAGCCCAGCACCTTGTTTCTACCTGGTGGCAGCACCGAGCTTCTTGTCCCTAGTTAAGGAGTAGCTACATTTATACAGTCCTAAAATTACATTTGGCCCTTTGAAGGCAACCTCGAGGCTGAGGTGGCCCCGGTGAAAATGAGTGTGACACCCCTGTAAATGATCTCAACTGGTAATAATGAAAAAAAAAATATCCTTTCAACTCATCGCCTTCCCATGAGCACTTGTGAAATAAGTTTTTCCCCTGACGAACCTCCAAAGGTGACTGAAAATGCACACATCACACAACATTTCAGGGTGCAAGTGCTAAGACATGTATTGGCTGTCCTGGTGAAGAATTAAGGTACCTCATTTTTCTTACGCACTTTCTCCATCTTTCGAGACAAGTTGAGGGAGGAGTTGAAGGGTAATCATGGGTCAGTGTACAATAAATAGAAAGGGAAGAAAGTGAGTCCGTGGAGTTTCTATTCTGCGGGTCAGTTTGGTCTTGCTGAGTCAAGACCCAGCTAGCCATCTCCACTGCAGAAGGAGATGTGCACAGCAGGACTGCAGACTCTGCAGGTCCTTAAGAAATAGGTTCCACGATGTCCAATTAGAGCGACTGTAATTAAAGCAACCCCTTTTCTTCAGATATTTGGGGTATTTTGATTAATTGAGAAGTCTCTAAATTAATGATCTCTGCACGTTCCCTAAATCTACAAATAGCAGTTTGGACAGATTGGGTTTTTTTTATCTGCTTTGAGTGACTATGCTGGTCTAAATCTGATGCTAATTTCAATTGCTCTCTTCCCTTTCGGAAAACTTTACATCTAAATAGAGAGCCCTGAGAAACAATCTCTTTCAAAATTGATTTCATTATGTCTTTGCTATTAATGATGTTTACAGGGTGTGGAGCATTAAATCATGACCCTGCAAGATTCTGGAACTTTTGCTCATCCAAAATGTCATTTTATTTTATTCTTTAGGGTAGCGCTTTTTATATACTAATGCAGGATTTGGTGGTAGACTGTAAACTATAGTCACTGGGCCTAACTTTCACAAGCAATTAGATGTACTTGCTTTTTTGCCCCTCTACAGAGAATATGTGCTGGCTTTGTGGAATCACAAGACATATTGCTCTGCCCCCACTTTTCCTTTAGTTCCTGCTCGGTGCAAAGAGAATGCACAGCATTCTGCAGTGTTTTTACTTTGTTATTGCTTGAAATATCAGCCTCACATTCCACTAGAGAAATTGAATGAGTACAGGAATGTAAGGTGCTATTTAAGCATCTCTCAATGTTCTCTGCATCTTTATTTCTTTCCCACTGTATAACCTTTCTACCCTTTCTACAATTCCACTCCTTTTATGTTACACACAAAGCTGAAAATGGGCAGGGCTCAAAGACCTAGAACATCTTATACTCCTGCAAGAATACAAGAGACTTGATTATGACATAACTCTCTGGTTAGTTTTCACATTTAAAAAAAATAGGAAAACAAACCCAACTCAGAATTTAGAGTCTAAATAACAGGAAAATTGGCATTTACAGGTATCAAGGTATTGTCACAATTGAGCTAAGTACTTTTTTCCCAAATTGTTCCTTTTATTTACTTTTTTTGGACATATCTACATACATGATGACTGCATTGTGAATCCTATGTACACTTGAGAAAGGGCTTTGATGGAGATCATTAAATATTGTTTCCTCAATGATTATGTGATTTCTGTACCTGGCGATAGAGATAGCTAAAAGACCATATTCATCATTATAATCATTTCCAAATAATTTATTGCAGTTTTAAAAGCTATAAATAAATGTCACTGCTCTGCTATAATCCCAAAGGGGCTTATGAAAAATACACATACACATGTGCATATGGCACATGTACAATTTTATATATTACATGTTATTAAGGGAAACCATGGTAGAAGTCTCTGAGGCACCCACCACTCTTGATTCCCCATAGCAATATCATTTTTGGATCAGTCAAAACCCCATAGAGACATAAGCAAGGGTTCGCATCTTTTATGCTGGACTGCCTCAGGATACACTAATTTGCTACAGCTGTGCCCATGCCCATTCACTCCTAGGTTCCTGGCAAGCCTGACCTTGATGGTTGACAGGTGTAGAAGCTACCCCCTCAGAGGGGAAATAAATTAACCCGATTTCTGCCAGAGCACTCTTCTGCCTGAATGGGGATAATTGTCACTTCTCAGCATGGTCAACCAGTATGAATTTTTTAATCAGTCAAAGAATGTTGTGGTTCTGAAAGCTCTGAAGCACAGGATTATAACTACAGACAGTACTTAGAGTTGGAAAGATACAGATAGGCAACCGTTGGTTCAGTGCCACGTCAGTAGACCCTTCAACATTCTTAGAAAAGGAAATATCCAGAAGGCCCTGGCTCATTTTCAGAAGAGGGAGACGCCGTTGCTCTGCTCCTTCTTTACATTTTGTCCCCTTCAGAGAAAAAGGGGGCTCTTATCAATGCTTTTAAAAATCAAGAAATGGTATATATTTTTTACTGTTTTAATTATTTGATTTGTTTTATTTTCTGCTTGGTGCACAGTCAGAGGTAAACTAAAATGGCTCGTGCTGCTCGTGGGCTACCGTAAAAAGCTCCGATGACAGTGGGAAATTGCTTTTGTGATGAAGGGAAGCATTAATAAAAGCTTATCTCATATTTACCCTATTAAATTGGCCCTATAGGAGTTCTTTAAACTATCCCATCGGCAGTGGTTAGTTGATACATAGGTTGTGAAATGTTCTATGTCTGTAGGTGGTGGTTGAGCGTAGGGATATCTACACTTTTCTGATCTGGTTTAGTATGTCATTGTGGATTTATTTAAATTTTTTGTCACCTTGGGACCTGGTAACACGTTAAGACTTTCCCCCCCATAAAGAAAATAATTGTTTGTTTAAGAAAATATAACATTTTGCTTCCCACAAAGGGTGCTTAACACACTAAATAATTCCACCTGTGGCTTCAGGGCTTCAATAAACAAAAGTAGCTAGGGATTTTTTTTTTTTCCCAATTTAGGAAGAAAAATATCCAAAGCAAAATCAAAGTAGTATGTTTTAAAATGGAAATTTCCTGAACTTCCCCAAATTCAACTATACATTTTAGATACCCAAGAAAGTGCACTAAGTAACATTTATAGCTCACTTGGGAGTCTTTCCGTTGAGTCAGAGAGTAAGAAAAGATTCATGTGGCTCAGCTGTCTAAGGGTATTCAGCATGAGAAACCAGCGCACAGTGAAGGCTCCCTGAGGATGGCCTATCTTATTCCCACTGTTGTGCCATTCCTTAATGCTTGTCTTCTCACCCTCAACAGCATGACAGGTGCTGTGCTCAGAGCATCTGCAAAGGCAGTTAGTAGAAGACAGGATCTTTTATAGAAACTCAAATGTTCTCTCTGGAGGATTCACTTGATAACGATACATGTTTGATATCTGGAAGAATTCTATTTCACTTTATTTTTAGTTTTGAATCTTAAAATTTTCTCTGGTGAAAGGTGAGGGGAATTTACATCTACACAGCCTCTAGTTTGGTCAAGACATTCATAAAGTTTTGAATCATTTGGTTTTTCACAACCAACTTATACAGCAAAGACTTTTTTCATCTTTACTATGTTGATGAAAAAATATAACCATGAGAGGTTTAATTCATGCTCAGCCAAATAATATATGTGAGAATTCCAGTATTTATGCTGATTGCTTAGATCCAAGACCATCTTCTGGCTTTGGTATGAAGTTTCCTCCTCTGGGAGAAATTTTTAAGATTTTCCTTAGAAATGGTAGTATGATGGGTCTTACACTTCAAAAATTTATATGGAACCATAAACGTCCCCGAATATCTACTGCAATATTGAAAAAGAAGAGTAAAGTAGGAGGGATCACAATACCTGACACTAAACTATACTACAAGGCCACGGTAATCAAAACAGCCTGGTATTGGCATAAGAACAGGCACATGGACCAATGGAACAGAACAGAGAGCCCAGAAATAAACC